>JAKOGI010000378.1:2500-420000 GCA_029747015.1 Carnegiea gigantea
TTAGATAAGGTGGTTTTTTTAAAAACTAAAATCTAAGGTTTAGATTTAATGAATAAATATAATTGCCTAATTTTTTCCCTAGATAATTGGATTATCATCTATCCTTTATCATGCATATCCGAAATCATTGGGGATTTTTTTAAATAAAATAAAGAGATATCTTAACTTTAAAATCGACACCTTAGATTTCATGCATAAATAATTTTTATGGTTAAGATTATATCAAATCCCGCAAATCACTCTCGTTGCACCATTCTAAGGTTTTGTAAAAATTGCTATTATAATTGTGTGTGCGTGCGTGCGCACGCGCGCGCGTGTGCGTGTGTGTGTACGCACATATGTATATATATATACATTTGTATATATGATAGTAGTGACTGTAAAATCTGATACAAGCATGACATACAAAGGGTATTGGTATGCTCCTCCATCAACTGAAATAGGTGCAGGAAGGAGGGAAAAAAGAGCTGGAACTCTCTTAGTCTTCTTTCTTTTAGTTTTATTTCCTGCTCTGCTTGTTATAATGACACTGAATTAGAATTCTGAAATACATTTCATACGGTTACAAGAGCAAACTAATGAAGACCATAGGTTAATTACTAAGGATTTTATCAAATTGTTCAGCAACGCTATAGTAGCTGAAGAATAACAAACATGATGCATTAATGTAGAGACTAGTCTATCACACATATGGCTCTTGATGATGTTTATCATATGCTGAAATATCAATTGCGTTTTGTGTAGCACAATCACAGATATAATTGCTATTCTATGACATTGAAACAGGGGTACAGCCGTATAGAAGAAGGCAGATTCATGAAGAAACTTTTCTATATTCGGCAAGCATTCCAGTAATTAATCACTGTCAAAGATAGTCTCATCTAGTGTACCTGATTTAAACGATTAAGGCGGATATATGGAGACCCACCCTCAGCTCGAGGAATGAAATCCAGTACACTAACACCACAGTTGCTCTGAAGTAAAACTCTGAAGTACTCAGTTCCCAAGCCTAACTTGACAGAAGACAGTAATAAAGAATTAAGACAAGTACTCATATAGAGGCTTCAAACATCAGCCAAGTGAAAAATATAACTAAGATAACCATGTGTGGTTAGATCGTGGATATATGAAGAAGATACCAATGGCAGTGGCTATGAGAGCCTGATTCACAGCATTGTGAGCAACCACCAGCACAGACTTGCTTTGATGGGTTAAGATCCTGTCCCAACAGTTTCTGGCTCGTGCCCACAGCTCCCTAACAGGATAATGACCATCTATTATGAAGTTTGGAGCATCTACCTGCCATTGATAGAAAGCAGCACCAAACTTCTCCTTCCCCTCATGTTTTAAGAGCCCCTGCAGGCATCATATGAAAGAAGTCACACTCTTCGGACACAATTCTCTTCAGGTCTTATCTTTTAAAACAAACAGAAAAATCAAAACTTAACTTGAAAAGAATAAAGGTCTATTTCTCTGAGGTCAAACTCTGGAATCATTGGCTCCTTACGATTACCCCAGATAATTTCAGCCGTTCGCTTTGATCTAGCCAAGGGGCTGAAACAGAAAAACACCAGTTAAGCACTGGGACGGAAAAAGGGAACTGTCAAGTGAAAAATAAAGCCACTGAATCAAATTTTGTTCACCGATGTTGAATCTGAACACTTGAAACTAATTTTTCTTTTTGGAATTTTAACCAGTTATAAGCTAAATCCGTGACCTCAAAACTGCATCGAGCCCTGAGTAAACCAACCTCCCGTGCATTTGGTTTTCTACAGGCACCATAAGTAAAATTTTTAACAAAGGGCCTTCCATTGAATGCTTGCCCTTCTACCCCTTCTCAAACCCCACACTTCCTCGAATCTTCACAAAGAATGTGACATCCGTGCCATGTGGCATTGATGCAGGACATGACATAGGAGGATATATGTCCACTATCACCAGCAATCACATGAATCCCTGGTCATAGCTCCTTTTCATATGATGCAAGATCCAAGAGAAAGTGTTTTTTCCCCCCTCAATCACAATAAAGGGAATGATAGGGAGATATATCAACTGGCCTACGGATGACACTTGGATCAACACCTTTTTTGTCTTTTTCTTTGTTCTGGCGGGGGGAAGGGTCTCCCTTCTAGCCGAATTCAGCACCCATTCCAAGCTAGGAGCTGTACTACATGAGAATCAAACTCCAAACCTGAAGGTTGAGCGCTTGTCACTAGTTCCCAAGTCCCAACGACATATCACTAAACTAGCAATTGCGTATCCAATTTCACAACTACTATAGTCAATGATCCATTAGCTTTGCAACATAATTCAGCTGTGACAAAAAGTTTTAATGGATCGCAACAAATGGGCAACTAATGATAGTGAAACAAAAACACAGCGAATCAAAGAAAACAGGACAATTGCACTAGCAATCAATCTAAGAGTTCAGTCTCTTTCCTTGATTGATTTAACGATTGATGGAAGAAGATGATACCTAGTAAAACAGACATCAAAGGAGTCATCGAGGAGCATCTGGCGAGAAGTCTCAGCTTGAGCCTCCCCCTTAGGAGTTAGAACGGAGAAATTGGAGCTACCTTGAATCCTCCCCTCCGCATTCCAAGTGCTTTGGCCGTGCCTGACCAGCACCACTCTCTTCGCTGCCTTGATCGCCGGAAACACCATGGATGACGCCGCCGGCTCCGACCTCGACTCTCTCTCCTCTGCCTCGACCGCCGCCGCCTCGGACACCTTCAAGGCAGAAGACGATCGAATCTTCCAGAAACTAGGGTTTGATGAAGGAGGAGGTCGACATGGCAGGGACGGTTTTCTGAGGGTGAGCGGATGATTGAAGAGAGAGAGGGGAGAAGCCGAGAGGGCCAGCATTCGGGTTTGGGTTTGGATTTTGCTGGTTTTTTACTGCTGCTTGTGCTCTTGCATCTCATTGCTTGCTTCATTCTTTGTTTCCCGCTGTTTGGATTTTTGGTATCGTGTCATTCGTGTGGTTACCCTTGCCTGTGGACGCTATCCGCTAACTCAAATGGTAACGCTGTTTCAAATCCATGCTCAAGACTTCCTGCATTTTATTAGGTACTCGCGGGAGTTCATACTCCTCAAGTTGACAGTGGCAAATTCCGGATATTTAAAATAAGATTGTTTATTTGTTAATGTTATTATTACTGTATAATATAAAGAAACGAAATTATATAATATATGTTATGATAGTCTATTTTATATAAATATTCCGTTTCTTTTTTTCTGAACGTTCCGTCTCGTATTCTATACTGACGGAAGTTGACAAGTAATAATAATATACCCTACTTTTTACTCCTCCCCTTCAAAAAAAATTATGATATATCTACTACTACCTTTATTCTTTGCGATTTTTCATAAGTTTTGATATATAAATTGAGTTGAAATCGCAGAAAATTGCAATTAAACAATTTAAAAAATAAATAATAATAAAAACATTAAAGAGATTAGAATTAGATTAAATTAAAAGCCTAAACTCCAGATAAGAGAGCAAGGGAGAGCAAGAAATTTGGGATGGGGTGCATTTAATTTAATTTTACTTTTCTATCAAATTATACCTTTATAACTGTACTTTTAATATTTAAAGAAATTAAAAATGTTAATGTGTGGGCTGAATTCATTTAAAGTGTATCTATAATTTTTTGAACCTATCTAACAATCTAATCCCATTTAAAATAGCTAATTTTTTTTTCACTTCGGAGAGGGGTGTCCATGGACACCCTTCTCACAAGAGTGGGTCTGCCCATGCATGCTGACGTTGCACAATTCACCGAAAAAAAGGTGCAATTTATTACATACACATTGGAGTTCATATTCCCAGTAACATATCATGCGCTATACCATTCTATATTAATAGAAAAAAAGAATTGCGTTTGTTTATTTTTTTTAGCCTAATGCTATAACTGTTGGAGTTAGTAACCACTTTTTATTTTTTATTTTCAGTTAAAAAAAGAAAAAGAAAGAGATGGATTCACGTTGCACAATTCAACTGCAGTGCCACTTTTCATTGAATAAACTTGTTTTCCATGTATATAGCATTTATCTCATATTAATGTTTAAGTGAAAAGAAAAATTGTCAGGATTGTTCAATAACTTAACAAAGACTATTCAACATAAATATTTAGTTTGTTTATTAAGTGACTAAACGTTGGTAACAAAGACTGTTCATCATAAATATTTAGTTTGTTCGCTGGCTTTAGTAAAAACTGTTCATAGTGAGATATTCAATTAGTTCATTCAATGACTAAATATTGTTCACTATTTACTCCATCCAAGAAAAAATTCATTATCAAAACATTCATTATTACTAAGCAAAAGTTTATAGTGGTTGTCACTGTATGACAATCACCATAACTAGGTAAATCTAGGCCGCATATTTATTATAGTATGATCTAAACCGTTGATTTATTTCAGTATTTAAATGGACAAAAATGTATTATAAAAATCATGAAATATTTATAAATTTTGAGGAAAAAAATATTTTTGTAAGGTTTGTTTGGAGTTTGATATGCCTCAACCTTCAAATTTTTCGGCAACTCTTAATATTTTTTGGTTGCCGTTCAAAAACTTTCGGCAACATGGTCAAGTCAGGCAACACAAATCCGGCGAGAAGTCAATGAAGGGTCGTCAGAAATTTTTTGTTGCCCAACCTGACCATGTCGCCGGAAATTTTTTAACGGCAACTGGAAAATATGAAGGTTTGTCAAAAAATTCAAAGGTTAATTGTGATACATATCAAACTCCATACAAGGCCTACAAAAATATTGTTTCCTCAAAATTTATAAATATTTTATGATTTTTATAAAGCATTTTTGTCCATTTAAAAACTAAAATAAATCAATGGCTCAAATCATTGTATAACAAATATATGGTGTTGATTTACTTATTATAGTGGTTGTCATGCAGTGACAACCACTATAGTCACATCCTTTTACTAAAGGTTGTTCACTATCAAGATTAAGTTTGTTCATTATAGTTTTTTTAAGTGAAAACAGAAGTTGTTAATATTGTTCATTGGCACATCAAGGAATGTTTATAATAATATACTCAACTTGCTCATTGAGTGACTAAACGTTATCCATTGTTTACTGAATTTAAAGAAAAATACTAAGTTCATTCATTAGCTCACCAAGAACAGTTCATAGTAAAATATTCAATTTGTTTATCGAGTGACTGAGGCTTGTTCACTATTTACTAAATCAACCAAAAAAAAAAAAAAAAAAGGAGACAAGAGGTTGTTCACTACAAATGTCACTTATGTTTGCCTTTTTAATACATGATTTTGTTCAAGCTATTTATGCGTCCATATTTCCAATAGACCTTGACAAACAATATGTATTTGATGGATGAACAAGTTTCGCAACTTTTTTATTTCCATTTGCAATTGAAAATCATTTACATGATCAGTAGATACATGGTAGACCTAGAGTTAATAATGCAATATAAATGCCGAAAAAATAGTAATGAAAAGAAGATCAGTCTAGACCGAAATCTTCTACTATTATTTGATCAACTATTTACATCATTAAGAGATATGTACATCACAAGGGATGCACTATCACATGACAAAAAGTAAGAACATAATTCCGAGCTCAAAATACTAATTGTTGCTTGGGGACATCTTCTGGCTGTTCAAAACCTTTGTAGCTTCCTTATTTGTTCATTTTACTTTCTAGACTCTAGAGGATGAATTTGTAGGAAAGAAACAGCGAGGAAAGAGGGGCACGGTAGAGATGTGTGTCTGTTTTGGTGGGGTGCAGTTATTTCTTTTTTTGTTTTTCTTTTTTTTTGGGGGATGTTGGGTGTTGTCTTGCCATGTCGTCATAGGAATATATACTCTAGGTGTATATACAAATGGGAAAAAATACTCTGCTATATTAAATTGTTTTTGTTTATTTTTTAGTATAAGTCCATGTAACTGATTGCAGTTACTTGTTTTAATTGTGTATAAATTAAAGTTCACGTTTCTACAGAGGTGGTGGATGGCCTTCTTTGTATTATGTTCAAATATATATTTTAATTCTGTTAGCTTAAAAATTTATACTAAATTGACTAATCCAATGTTCATACTAAAATGTTGAAATGTAGAAGTACATTTTACATCCAACATAAAAGGATTTCAATTATTGAATATATTAATGAAACAATTAAATGATATGTACATATTAACATCTCCCAAAGTGAAGAAGAATCATCCAATTCACGACAAAATCAATGGCGTCATCCTATTTGTATATGATTTATGGGAATCAAAGTCCAATGCATTCCTACAACAATTTTGTTTTTTTTCTCCATGAAAACTCTTCATGGCACTAATTTAATTTCAATCCTATTATTGAACTAATGGCTTGATATTAGTGAGCTCTAATTCATCCCTATCATTCACAACATCACCAAAGATAGACCCCCTATCAGTGACAGAAACAATAATGTTGTTACTTTTCACAAATGAAATTGATCAGCCCTCCCTCTGTTTTTTTGAAGGAAGAAAATGAAATATATGTATATGTATAAGAAATTGAAGAGTTTCATTCTGTTTTACAGTTTCAAGAAGTTAGGACGAATATGTAGGACTATAGTCTATAACATCTAATGACACTGACTTAGGAAGAAAGCAAACTCATGGCGAGTTACCATTTTATCAAAATCAAGGAAAGTATGACACATGTCATTGTTAGAGTGATCATGCAAAGTGAATTTTTCATAATTCTATACTTAAAAACATCCCTACAGGGGCCCAAAAATTGGAAAATAGGATCTATTAACGGAGCTCAGGAAACTTGCATACAATGTCATTATGAATTATTCATTACTGCCTGGAATTATGGAAGATAAATTATGCGTTGAAAGAATTGTCTTATAGGCTCTTCCATGAATATGGATAACACTCTAGGTATAGGATCAACTTATAATCTTTTGATACTAAAAATACTTAATAATTGTTGTTGTTCTAGTCTATGCGAGTTATATGCACATATATATTATTATATTATGGCCATAAAAATTCCAAACAAAAAAGTTCTATGGAGAGTTAGACATATAAAAAAATATATGAATAGTTATAAAATATTTTTTTAATAAAGTAGGATGGTAATATTGATTACTTATCTTCCACATTGTATGGAAAAAAATTATCTAATCTTATTAACCCCCCAAAAAAGGTGAAATTAAAAGAAGTTACCAATTGACGCACTTGTGTTGATAGGAGATGGGTAATTGAAAATGGTGTTTACTGACACTGGAGGGGGGAAAAAAAAGAAAATCAAACAAACAAACGTATATTTCAAATGAAAAATCAAATCCAAAATATATACCAAAAATTGTCATAAATTAAATTGACAAGATTACTTCTTGTCATCATTGTACTTACTAGTTGTGGTTAATGCTATTAGTAGTTTAGCATATGACAAATATAAATGAAAGAAAAGCTACATTTTATTGTTGTTTATTGAAGAGGGTGGAAGTTGTACTTTGTCAGAAGACCTCAACTTGCGACTGTACATGAAAATTGCATTAACACTATCTAAAATTAGAAAAAGATGAGATCCCTAAAAACCCCATTTAGTTGCTTTGGGTCTGATTCGCAAAATAGAGAGGCCGATATGTCTCCAATTAGTTGATAATGATCTAAGATGAATAAAAATAGTGATAAGTATCTGATGGAGGCCCCCAAAATAGGGAACAACATTAAAGAAACTAAGGGGGAGATATAGATGCGTCCATGGTGATGATGGAAACCTCAATGGGTAGGTTAACTGATAGTCGAGAGAGATATGCAGTTAATTGTGAGATGTGCGAAGTAACCAGCCATAGTTCATATATGCTGCTAGTAGTCATGGAAATAGGTAGTAATAACGATGCAACCACCCACTATATCTGTCTTCAAGTAGATAATGTGGAGATAATATCTAAAATTTAAAATTTGAAATCAAATGAAAGTTGTAACTACTTGGGGCATTTTGACGGGATTAAAGGAGAAGCTTGGATTGAGGGAGTGAAGGCTTATTAATCATTCTCATTCCACTATTTATTATATAAAGAATATAAAGATTTATAGCATAATCCCTTTAAAAAAATGGTAGTTTAATAATTTGCAAATTCATTATTTCCTATTATTATGTAACTAACATCTCTCTATTATCATCATTCATTATTCATTGTTACAGTTTAATAATTTACAAACTATTTCTCTCGCTCAATGCTATTATCACTGATGTATGATCCATTGCTTTCAAGTTGTATAATATAGTGTAGGTCCTGTCATAGTTCCCTGCTCTCTCTTTCCCTATTTCTATCTAAGTAGATAATTTTGGTAATTGCATTTTTTATAAGCAAATTGTTGAAGGTAATAATGAACATGAAAGTTACTAAAATTTGAAGGAGAAATCACAGTGAATAATCATTGTAGGCTCAATGAACAAACTAAATTTGACATAGAGACTCAATAACTATTAAACAAATTGAATTCTCATAGTGAACATTCTTTAGGCTCCGTTTGGATCTTGAAAAATTTGATGGAAAGAAAAAAATTGAAAAAGTGACTTTTTTCCTTGTATTTGGTTTAGAGAAATCACAAAGAAAAAAATATGGAGGAAAATTAGGTGGAAAAGTTGTTAGAAACAAGTGATAAAATTTTCCTTATAAAATTATGAGGAAAATTTAGGAAAAATTCCCAACCTCATCCAGCCTTGCATTGCTTACATGATATCAACATGATTCAAGTAATTCATCAATACTCAAATTTCTCATCCAAATTCTTATATTTTTTCGTTAATCTAAACAAGAGAAAAAAACTCACTTTCTCCCTACTTTTTTTTTCCTTCACATTTTTTCCCTTCAATTTTTTTTTCCACCAAATTTTCTAATGACCAAACAGAGCGTTAGTGTTATAATGGACTTAAGTGTCCCTTGTCAATAATTCCCAAGCTCCAATTTTACGGAGAACAATAATGAATTAGCTAAAGAACAAAATGAAGTTTTCAGATGAATAACATTGCATGGCATGTGAGCAAAGTAACAACTGACCTAAATACTTAATGAACAATTTCAGTTACAAGTGAACATAGCTTATTTGACCACAGTAAACAAGCTTATTGAGCCTGTGAACAAATCGAAGTGAAATGGTGAACTAAGCAAAGTTTAAGATGTAGAAGTCCAAGTATAGAAATGAAGAATGCGATAAAATATATATTATATGAACTCACCTTCGAGAATGAACTAAACAAGCGATTTAATAAGGAATATTGTATAGTGAAACTTATTTAAGTATAGTGAACAAAGCTCACTTACCTAGTAAATGATATCCATGGCACCGTGAACAAGTTGATCATAGTTTAAAAATGAACGTATCTAAGTAGCACAATGAACAACCTTAGTTTCCTAAGGTCTCTTGAACAACACGAGTGACGTATAATGTAGTAAAGATTTTTGAGTGTACCATGTTGACGAAAAAAATGAATAAATCAAATACACTTGCTCATAGTTTTGTAATCCAAAAATGTTCTAATCTTTAGGTTGGCACTATGTATTAGTGCAACGTTTACATGAATAAATCCAAAGAGATAACTCAGAAGTCAAAATGCTAGTGCTGCTGGATTATACGGTCTTCTGCCTTTCTATATTTATATCATTTCTAGCTACAACATTATAGGATCTCAAAACTTCTTGTCTGTGTCAAGCAAAATGATAGTACTCTGCTTCATTTATCATGAACAACTTCCTTGGCATCAAACCTAAAAAAGAAAGGGAAAACAAAGGGCTAGTGAGCAATCACAGTATATCCCGTGCATAAAATTACCAATTCTGATGAATAAACGCCAGACATCCAATGAACAAATATTCTATGTTGTGTGAACCTAAGGATGTTGTATTAAACAAATCGTTGGAAACATCTGCTAGCTAGTTTAGAGTATCCTAAACTTTGATAGACCCCTAAGATATAATCACTGCACAAAATTAGATGGCCTATGTTGGAATGTCCAAGATCAACTTCTTATGATGAACTCACCTCAAGACTTGAGACAACCATGAGAAACTTGCTTACACTGGCTTCTAGTGATTAATGAACACACGTAGTAACTAACGAGAGTATGCTTGTTACTGCCTTTATGATGCACTAGCTTATGAATGTATCATATATATTTGAGAAGACACTAAATTGCTAGCAGCTTCTCACCGTACCCATATAACAAGTTGAAAGGAGGGAACTTTTGAAGTTTAGTGCCTTTTCTTGACCATGCAAATGAGTAGTCGTTGTTGATTTTTCTTTCCATGGCTTATTCAGATTAGCACATGATTCAATCATTATTTATTCTTGTCTATTCTATTCTAAATTGGAAAGAAGAATCAAGTATTGAAGAGGTTTATGAGAAAGAGAGATGCACTAGAACAAACGTCAGGCTCCTCCAATGCCTCTGACTGCCTTGCCTTCTTATTGATGATGTGAGATCAATATATATATCCCTAATTACAATCTATCCCATAAAATAAGAAGATAAAATAGGAAGGAATTACAATAGAATATCACAATATACAATATTATCTAAATATATCACAATATTATCTAAATGTATTTCATAATACTCCCCCTCAAGGTGGAGCATGAGGATCAATCATGCCCAACTTGCCTCGTAAGAATGAAAATTGCTTCTTCCCGAGAGCCTTGGTAAAAATATCTGCTGGTTGTTATTGGATGTAAGGTATGAGGAAGCAAGTTCACCAGCCTCGAACTTTTCCCGTACAAAATGATAATCAAGCTCAATATGTTTGGTACGTTCATGAAAGACCGAATTCTTAGCAATGTGGAGTGCAGCCTGACTGTCACAAGATAGGTGTATAGCAGAATTATGAAACACCCCAAGAGAAGCTAGTAATGCCTTCAACCAAATCAACTCACTGGTGGTTGCTGCCATAGATCGATACTCAGCTTCAGCCGAAGAACGAGAAATCGTTGTTTGCTTCTTTGTTTTCCAAGAAACCGGTGATCCACCTAGCGTTACAAGATACCCAATAAGGGATCATCTCGTTCGAGGGCAGGCTCCCTAATTTGCATCACAATATGCACGAACTTAGAGATCGCAATTGGCACGTAATAGAATTCCATAAATCGGTGTTCCCTTGAGATAGCGTAGAACTTGACGAGCAGCATCCATATGTTTTTCCTCGAGCTCTTGCATAAAACTATGATAATATATGAATCGCATAGCACAACTCTGGCCTGGTAATCGTAAGGTAGATAAGACGTCCCACTAAGCATCTATATCGACTAGGATCATCCAAAACTTTCCTTCGAGCAAGTGCTAGCTTATGGTTCTCCTCCATAGGAAAATCTGTTGGCTTGCTTTCCAAAAGACCACTTTCTTCCACTATTTCAAGAGCATATTTACGTTGACAGAGGAAAAGTCCACGTGGACCCCAAGCTACTTCAACACCAACAAAATATTTAAGCGGGCCCTTGATCTTTTATCTGAAAACAACTGTTCAAGTAAACTTTGAACTCTGCACATGCTTGAGAATTGTTGACAGCAAGGATAATATCGTCAATATTTACCAGAAGAGTTAAAAACACGTTACCCTTGCTATATGTAAATAGGGAATAGTTGGCATATGACCTCACAAATCCATAAGCAGTAAGTGTAGTGGGAAGAGAGCTTAGCAAACCACTGCTGAGGTGCTTGGCATAATCCATAAAGAAATTTACACAGTTTGCAAACCTTGGTAGAAGAACTGGAGGAAAAGCCAGGCGGTAGACGCATATAAACTTCTTCTTCTAAATCACCACGCAGGAACACATTGTTGACGTCCATCTGGTGAAGCTCCCATCCTTGTGCAATGGCAACTGCTAAGAAAGTTCGCACACTGGACATGTTGGCTATAGGAGTGAAGGTCTCATTGAAGTCAAACCCTTCCAGTTGATGATCACCTCTGACCACAAGACAGGCTTTAAATCTTTCAATTTTCCCATCAGATGTGTATTTCACTTTATAAACCCACTTGCAATTTATTAGCTTCTTCCCAGGTGGTAGTTCCATAATGGTCCAAGTCCCATTTTCTTCCAAGGCTTTGATTTCTTCAGCCATGGCATGTCGCCAACGAGGATCCTTGACAGCTTCGTGATAATACCTAGGCTCAACAATCCTCGTAATGGCAGCAAGGAAAGCTCTATGGCTAGTAGAGAAATTATTGCATGTGATATAATTAACTAGTGGATAGGGATTACCTAAAGGACCTTTTTGTGGTGAGGAAACCAGAAGGGGGTCTGCCACTTGTGCATTGGAATAAAAATAATCGTCCAAATGTGAAGGAGTTTGCTATTCTATAGTGGGACGGATGTAATTATTAATAATTTCTTATACAACGGGGGCCTCAACTCTCCCCCTGTCCATTAACACACCTGGACCAACAGAATCAAGCGTCCCAAACTGAGAGGATAAGTCCTCGGCTTCAGCAGACACGAACGGCCCAGAAGTCATTTTCGGCCCCGACTCTGCTACCTCCACATGGACAGATGGGTCAAAATTCTCTTGCAGCCCAGCGACATGCTATGACCCAGGGTCAGACCCTTCATCATTTCTTTTTGCTACTGTGAACTACTCTCTTCCAACTGACCTAATGGACCCAAGCACATAATTGTCTTCCACATAAAAACCCCAATCATTCAAGCAAACTTCATCTATGATAGCACTATTATCTCCACATAATCATTTTTCTTCTTGCTGGCCAATGTTATGCTTAGAAAAAGGGAATATCATCTCATGAAAAACCACATCTCGACTAATGAAAATTTCATTGGTTTCCACGTCATAAACTTTCCACCCTTTTTCTTATCGTAAGGATATCCCACAAAAATACATTTTCGACTATGAGGAGCAAACTTGTCATTAGTCCTTAACTTACAATGAGCAAAGCAAAGAGACCCAAACATTTTAATGTTATCATATGAAGGCTTGATATTGAAAAGGACCTCATAAGGAGTTTTGCCATTTAAAATCTTATTTGGAGTTCTATCAATCAACTATGCCGCGGTGAGGGCACATTCTCCCCAAAAATCAAGTGGTAGGTGTACGTGGAAGCGGAGGGCTCTAGCAACATTTAAAATGTGCCTATGTTTTCTATCAATCTTCCCATTTTGTTGAGGAGTGTCTATGCAACTTGTTTGATGTAAAATCTCTCTTTGCTTATAGAATTATTGCATAGGCCTAAATAAAATTCTTGTCCATTATCGCTTCTAATCATTTTCACATCCTTACCAAATTGTGTTTTAACCATAATGACAAAATCTTGCAACAAAATCGAAGCTTCCCCTTAGACCTTCATTAAATAAACCCAAACAATATGACTAGCATCATCAACAATTGTAAAAAAATAATGAGCAGCACAAAGAGAAGGTACCCTATATGCACCCCAAATATTACAATGAATGAGGTCACATAAATCTTTAGCATGACTTTCGCTAGCAAGAAATTGAGCATGTTTCTGTTTGGCACGAAAACAAATTTCACAAGGCCCATTGACTTTATTCTCAACCCTACCACTAATATTAAAATCTCTGGAAAGCATAGATAAAACTAGATCCGAAGGGTGCCCTAAACGTCCATGCCACAAGTTATGAGAGCCTACCGCGTGACTTGAACCCTTGAAGGTGAGAACTTGTCAAAGTAGTAGACCCCTTCTCACAATCTACCCACTTCAATCGGGCTCTTTGAGGTGCGGTCCTGTATCACATACAAGTCTTCATCAAAAATCACAAGACATTTCAATTCTCTAATTAATTGGGCCACAGAGATTCAATTGCAAGAGAAATTTGGGATGTAAAGAACTTTATCCAAACTAATTTTTGGACTCAAAGTCGTATTCCCTTCAAGGTTTGCCACCGCACTCGCTCCATTTGACAAATTTACGGGAATGGGTGGTATAGGTGTCTTACGTTCAAGGTTTTGCAAGCTCCCTGTCATGTGACGAGATGCGCCCGAGTCAATAATCCAAAGAGATTTACCTGTCAATCTTTCATAACTTGGCTTTGAAGGCTCTATCAAGCTAAGGAGCCTTTGCACTTGATTGTTTATAAGCCCACTGAAGGCGTTATTGCCCTACATATTGCTCTGCTCTTCATGACCAGTACCTTGCGTTTTCTGCCCCGAAATAGAGTGGCCTGCTGAGTACGCTGTTTCACAGCCTGCCCCTCTGCCTTGGTTTCCACCAGTTCGGCCACCACGAGATCCCCTTGTTTAGCCCCTTCCTCTTCCATGGGACCCCCAATCGGGTGGATAGCCTATAATCTCAAAACAATTATTTTCTTCATGCCCGAAACGACCATAGTGTTTGCACATACCCTTCTGTATTGAATGCTGAGCTTTTTCTGCATGAGTAATCGCGAAAGCAGCAGCTGTTTGTGTTCTGTCATCTCGGTCTGTCATCAAGTTTTGGTGCTGCTCCTCCTGGACTACCATGTTAAACATTTTCTCGAGCTGAGGAAGGGGGTCGTGACTCGTGAGCAAGAATTTGACTACGAATTTGCCTATAGATCTCGTCACTTAATCCCATCAGAAATTGATATGCTTTTTCTTCGCCAAACATTTTGAAAATCTTCGCTGCTACTCCACAAGTGCATCCTTTGCATGTACAGTGGGGGATTTTGATGTGGCTGTTGAGCTCACTCCACAAACTCATTAATTTAGAGTAGAATCCCACCACATCTAATCCACCTTGCTTGCAATCGGCAATTCCCGCCTTCAATTGATAGTTTCTCAGAGAGTTAGCCACTCCATACCACTTTTGAAGGTCTTGCCACATAGCCGCAGCTGTATCTACATGGGCCACATTCGGTCGTAGCCTAGGCTCGATGACATTTAATATCCACGAGCATATCATCGAGTTTACCATGTCCCAAGCATGACATTCTGAAAATCCTTCTCCTTCTTTGAGTTTGGGTTTGGTTAGGCTCCCGTCGATAAATCCGAGTTTGTTTTTTGCTTTCAAGGCAGTTCTCACTACCTTTTCCCATAGATCATAATTTTTTCCATCAAATACCACCGCCGTAATTAGGGCCCCAGGTCCTTTAGGGGAATGAAGGTAATATGGAGAGTGTGGCTCGATCATGAAGGCTTTCTTGTCTCCATCTTTGATCATGATTGTTAGAGGAGTGTGGTTATGGTGGATAAATGTCTAACAATATTGCTCTGATACCATGAACAGATCTATGAAAAAGAGAGATGAACTAGAACAAACGTGAGGCTCCTCTAATGCCTCTCATTGCCTTGCCTTCTTATTGATGATGTGAGATCAATACATACATCCCTAATTACAACCTATCCCATAAAATAAGGAGATAAAATAGGAAGGAACTACAATAGAATATCACAATATACAATATTATCTAAACATATCACAATATTATCTAAATGTATTTCGTAACAAGTATCACTTAGATTCAACAGGCAATAGTGATGAAATGGTGAAAATTTGAAGTCTGTAATATTGTTTTGTTGGAATTTTATCAGAATAAGAGTAATGTGCATCAAAGAAGGCGAAAGAAATAAAAAAATGTTGAAAGGCAGAGAGAGAAGAAAGAAGCATAGTGGGTGGAGGAAGCAACTGCACGTTGCATTGCTAAATGGTAAGTTATTCGGTTTTGGACAAATTATGAGGTATACCCGAGAATATGTGCTCTCACATTTTATTTATATATATTTTTCTGGGAGTATTTATCATATATTTTATTTTTTAATATTTATTTACTGATGTGCCTTCTGAGACTACTTGCTCCCACGTGTATGGTATAAGCTTTGCAAGACTTAAAGCATGCATGAGCACCAATGTAGAAACTAAAAACACTCTTCTAGTTTTTTTTTTTTAAAAAAAATTGAGTATAAGGAAACAATGCTTCTTAGTTTCAAGCCCCATGGGACCACCCTTGACAACATGGGATATTATTCAATACACCACCACCACGACGACCACCCCCCTAGTGTGAGTACCTGATTTTACAAGATCTAGGGATGAGATATTATTCAATCTAAACTCGAAATTATTTGTATAATTTATAGCATCTTTAACTAATCTATGAGTTATTTTATTGAGTGATCCTTTCAAATAATTCAAAGAAAAATGGATATAGAAAAAAGTAATTAATTTATCATCAGCAATCATTTTTGAAAGCTTATGTCTTGTCTTCTCATTGACTAGTCACATATCCCAGACAATCTAATCCAGAAGAGCCTTCTAATCTATTCTCTTTCATCCATGTGGAGCCTTTAAACACCCCCTAGCCCCCAGAAACAAACGCGCATGTTCACTACCATGGTTTGAAGGCCATTTTCAAAAGGGGGCCTAAGTGCTATAGCCATTTGAACTTAGTCCCATTTCAGAATGGGAAATTTACCAAATGGTGTTGTTCAAATTAACACTTTTCACTTTGGATTTTTATTGCTTAGAGGTGTTATTTTTCTAAAAGGGGGCCCCTTATGTCTGTTGTCGTGTCAGCGCAAGGGAGAGAGGGAAGTTAATGTGCCAAAGCTGCCCCTCCCCCATTTCGCTCATATCATTTGCAAAAGTTAGTGACAGAGGTTGAAGGTGTGAGGAAACCGCACAAATTAATGATCAACGAATAGGGGAGAGGTTAGAGGCGACATTGTGGGAGTGGAAGCCATTCATCTAGACAGCGGAGAAGCAAAGAAGGTGCCGTAATTGTCAAGTGCTAGTACTCGATTGGTCAGGTAGGGAAGGGAGTCTACTGAGTTGCCATTTAGATCTCAAAGCTAAGGGTTTTGCTTGTTTAATTGTGTATAATTTTGGTGGTTGTTGTTGTAATATGTGGTAAGGGATGTTCAATTTTAGTTTGGAGTGGTGAATGGTAGGGCCGGGGAGGAGAGGGATTGTGGTGTATGTTTGGCGTGAACAGAGTAGTTGGTTTGTAAAAGTTAGGGACTGGGGGAATGGATTGTAGTGGTATTAGAAAAGGTGGACATTCTGGGGGAAAGGCATGCATTGGGTAGGTTGTAAGTAGTTTGCATAATAACAGTATCCCCAAAATGCATAGTAGATAACCTAAGTTGTAGACTGAGTCTTTGCTGATGGTGGCGAGGTGAGGTAGCGAAAGGGTGAAGTATGGTGTAATGTGTGAAATCAGTTAGTTGTTGTTAGTGTAGTGTTGTTGAACTAGAGTAGGCATGGTTTAAGATTTCAGGAGAGCAAAAAGTTTGTAAATTGGTATGCCCTAATATCCCGGGAAATGCTATTGTGTAATTTAGGGTAAGCAGTATGGTTGGGAATTGGTTTGCAGTATGTGAGTTTGCTGGAAGTTACAATTGTATATCCCAGGTGAGACAATAGTATGGTGGATGTGAATTGTTCCTGATAAGCGAGTATCCCAGAAACTGCATTCGCATATGCCAGGGTTAAATGTGGGTATGTGAGTTGCGTTAGCACACGGATCCCATGAATGACAAATGCAAGTCCCACAGTAAACACTAGATAGATATGAGAATTGAGTTCTCTATATAGTAGTACCCCGGTAGATGTAATTGTATATCCCAGGGTAAACCCTGAATGAGTATGTGAAATGATTGTTGAAATTAGTAGCATCCTACTGTTTAAGCTTGGATATCCCAACTCAAAGAGTAAACAATGTTGGTAATGTGAGTATGCCAGCAAATGCAATTGTACATCCAATGGTGAGCCCTGAAAACGTGTGTGAATTGTGTGCCCAATATGTTGTAAGTCAAAGTTGTATCCCCCATGGAGGACACTCAATAGATGAGCTAATTTTGCTAAGTACTAGTAACCCACAGTTTGGAATTGTGAATCCCAAGGTAAACAGTAGGTATGTACAGAGCATGCTGTAATCACAAAATTATAAAGATTGAATTTTTATAGATTGATTTGAATGAATCAAGGTATAATCTCTATGAATACAATGCTCCTCTGATTCTTTCTCTCTTTAGGATGGGTTTTTCCAACCTTTGAATCAAGCGGGGTAGGGGCTATTTATAGGAAAGCCTCCTCCTTATAAGTCAGAATAGGCCTTGACTTGGGCCTTACCCTGACTTTTGGGCCTTTCAATTAGGCCTAACCCTGGACTGCTTTGACTTTCGTTTGTTTTGACTTTGACTTTGACTTTGACTTGGGAGTCTCCCGAGCTTGGGCCGAGCATTGACTTGGAAGTCACCTCGAGTTTTGACCGGATGTTGACTTGAGAGTCATTTTGACGTTTGACTTATGAGTCGATGTAAGTCTTGACCTTTGACTTTGACTTTGACCTTTGACCTTTGACTTTGACCGTGCCTTGACTTGAACGTCGCTCGGGCTTTAGGTCGTGACTTGACTTGGTAGTCGTCTTGAGCTTCGGTTTGGGCTTTGACTTGAATTTTGACTGAGCGTGGATTTGAAAGTCATTTGGGATTCATTTGGGCTGGACTTGTGAGTTTTTTGGACTTGACTTGTAAGTCTTTGGGCTGGTTTAAATTAATTAAAAGGGTTGACCCAATTAATTTATTTTATTTTTTTTGATACAGCACGAATAAATTTTCAGTGCCTACAAATTGCCACCTCGAGACAAGGTCACATACGAGAATTGTCGTTTGAGCGTGGCTAATGTCTCGATTTTTTTTATAATCCATCATTTATTCATGATAAATGCCTTGAGCAGGACCTCAACATGTCTTTTGTTTGATTTTTTTTGGGGAAAGTTGGAACAAATGATAATAATTAATTAATTTTTTTTTGTCTCCAAAAATTAGGAGAAGAGGGTTGGATCATGTGGCTGGGCCTTGAAGCCAGCCCACCGAGCCCGTCCTCCTCTTTCCTCTCCATTCATCGTGTCGGCCTGGCCGATTTTTTGCCCTCTTTTTTGTTTACAAGAGTGGGCCGGGCCAGTTTTTATTTCACTCTTTCTTCTTTTCTTTCTCTTTCCAGATAGGCTGGGCCGCCCTCCTTTTTTAATTGAAGCCTGCCTATTCTCCTTTTTTTTTGCGCTTAATTCAAGTGCTGGCTGGGCCAGGTTTGCCATGTTTCTGCCCAGAGCGTAGTCCAGCTTTAATTCACTTAAAAGGCTCATGCATGGTACGTGACACCCCACCCTTATTTCTTTCTTCTTTCACAGGCCTAGGCCGACCCTTATTTCCTTTCTCCCTTTTTTTTGGGGCCTCCCCGTGTGGGCTTGGATTGAGCTACACTTTCTTGGTCTGTTTTTCTTTTTCCCAACATCCAGCCTGGTGCTGCTGGGTTCACTACATTAAGAGGCATGCACTCTCACGTGCCCGGGTACTGTTCATCCTTCTTCTTCGTCTTCGACTAGCCACCAACGCACAGCACCCAAGCACTGAAAATCAGGAAAAAGCTCTCCAAAGCCGCACTGTTTCTGGTGAAACCTCTTAGAAGCTTGATCTTGTGCCCCCATTTTCAACCCTTGTAAAAGTATAACCTTCTCGGTCATCTTCTCCCTCTTCTTTCATCTTTCACTTGACTAAAGTCCCATGCTTTCTTCTTCCCTTTCCCAATTGCAATAGAGACTAAAAAAAAGAAGAACTCCATCTGGTGTTGTTGCTATTACACGTTCACAGTGGGTACTCCCCCTTTCAAAGCTCGAACCTTGGAACACCATTTTTCAGTTCTTGTGGCTGTCGAAGGTGCTAGGTTTATCGACTCTCCTTCCTCCTTTTTTTTTCGATTTTTTGGGTTGGGTAAAATGTCCTACCGTGTTTGATTCACTTTCCTTCTTTTCTTTGTGAACCAGCTGAAGGAATAAGAAGCCATTCGTAGCCAACAAACCTCCTCTGTGCAACCACCATATAAAAGGTGATGACTTCGCTCCCTCCTTTTTTTCTTTTCATTCTGGGCAAGGCTCTGTTGCCCTTCTTTCTTTGTTGTAACAGAGCAAACCCCCCCTTTTTTTGCTGATTTTGTTGGAGGGTGCTGACTTTGATCCTCTTTCCATGCAAAAAACCATACTTTTCTGGGTTACAAGCGTGAGGACTGAGGGAAGGAAAGAATGAAGCAATAACTGGGCATGGAGGTGTGGTATTTTTGATCATCAAGGTTACATTATTTTCCCTCTCTCTCCTTTGTTCAGCGTTTTCCTTTTTCAACTTGGCCATTGACAAAAATTATTCCTTTGGCAGATTGTTCCAGCAACATTCGAAGGGAATCCAGCAACAATCAAAGTTGCAGCCTACGTTAGCAGGGGGTAAAATTTAGGGTAAATTTCGCGTATCCCTCTCCTTACTGTTTGCATGTTGGTTCTCCCACTACTATTTATTGCCCTTTCCATTTTGGCCCTCTTGTGTGCTTTGTCAACTTGGATGGAGGCCAAGATTACTCAAAAGGGAGTCCTTCACTTTCTTCTCTTTTTTCTTTTTCACGAAGGCCAATGCTTTTTTTTTTTTTTTTTGCATTGAGATTGGTTTGATGCTAAATTATTGGCTTGGGTTGTGATAAACATTGATGCTCGCCCACATAATCAAAGTTTTTGGGCTTTGTTCAACCCGAACTTGACTTTTTTTAATTCTGTTTGACGCTTGCACTAATATACGAAGTTTGTGGCGTTTGTGGACATGGTGCTTGTGACCTCCCAAATGTGGTTGAAAAATTTAGCATGAATCCACCTGGAGCCTCTAGGGGTGTTCTTCAAATCTCTTATTGTCCGAGTTATTGGCCTCCCTTTTTTTGCATGAATAAATGTTGTTGGTGCTCTCTTTTTTTTTTTTTTTTTTTTTGAATGATTGCCACATTTTTTTTGATGACCATGAGCAATGAAGGTGGTAGTAAGCCACTTTATTAGACTGCGGAGTCTTCTCACGCCTACTTGAGCCGTTATAACAACGCATTCATTTATTGTTGCGCTTTTCGCGTATCACGACGTCATGCTCACTTGCTGAAAGATCACATTTTTTTTTTGGTCGCTTGTGCTTATTATTTTTTATTTGAGTGATCGACACATTTTGTTTCAGTGCACTTGCATTGTTGCTTGTGTAGGTTGAGGAGCCTCGTTGCGCTTGTATTGTTGCCTGTGTAGGTTGAGGAGCCTCGTTGTGCTTGTATTGTTGCTTGTGTAGGTTGAGGAGCCATTTGGAGAACCACTTGTGACACGGTTTGCCACTAGGCCTTGGGCCTAGAACGGATATCGATACACATGAAAGTGGTATGAAGACTTGAAGAACCACTTGCGACATGGTTTGCCGCTTGGCCTTGGTCCTTGAACAGATACTGAAGCGCATGAAAGTGGTATAATGACTTGAAGAACCACTTATGACACGGTTCGCCACTTGGCCGGATACCGATACACATAAAAGTGGTATGAAGACTTGAAGAACCACTTGCGACACCGTTTATCGCTTGGCCTTGGCCTTGAACGGATACCGATACGCATGAAAGTGGTAGGAGCAGCGAGGAGCAGCTCGACGGCAGACAGGTGATGTCTTTGATCTCTTCTCTTTCACGCCCCTCTTTTTTGTGTGTGATATATTTGACTGCCCTTGGTGATTTGCTGAAGCTGCCTACGTACCTATAGGTACTTGCAATTCCCTATAAGATCAACTTGTTATGTAGTTCAACTAAGCATCCTTTTTCATTTGTTTTACCATTCATAGTTTATACTCTTGCGGGCCCGGAGTAGCATAAAGATTTGACTTGAGTGAACAATTTATACTCTTGCTCAAGAGCTAGAATTTTCTTGATGTGTGTATAGTTTGGACTCTTGTTTAAAAGTCTTCTTTTTGAAATGTGCGAATAATTTAGTCTCTTGTTCGGGAGTCTTCTATTTGGATGTGCGAACAGCTTAGTCTCTTGTTCGGGAGTCTTCTTTTTTAAATGTGTGAATAGTTTAGTCTCTTGTTTAGGAGTCTTCTTTTTTGAATGTGCGAATAGTTTAGTCTCTTGTTCGGGAGTCTTCATTTTTGAATGTGTGAACAGTTTAGTCTCTTGTTCGGGAGTCTTCTTTTTTGAATGTGTGAACAGTTTAGTCTCTTGTTCGAGAGTCTTCATTTCTGAATGTGTGAACAATTTAGTCTCTTGTTCAAGAGTCTTCATTTTTGAATGTGTGCATAATTTAATCTCTTGTGCGAGAGTCTTTTTTTTTAATGTGCGAACAATTTAGTCTCTTGTTCGGGAGTCTTCTTTTTTGAATGTATGTGAACTTTGGGTGTGTTTTTTTTTTTTTTAATGAACAGTTTAAGCTCTTATTCAGGAGTGGATCAAGCCCTTTTTTGTTTTTTTTGTGGTGGTGGACAGTTTAGGCTCTTGCCCAAGAGCTAGTCCAGCATTTCCTCAAGGGAGGGCATTGACCGCTTGGCTCGCGTCACGGTTGGAAGAAGTTTGTTCCTCTTTTTTAGTTCTTTCTTTTGAATTGGCCTTAGCCCCATGACCAATGAGAATCAGGACGTGCCTCTTTACTTTCAGCAAGTCATCCACCTTCACATCCAAAGTGGAAATAAGCTTCATGCATGAAGGAATTGAACTTTGGACTTCATTTATTTTGCCGAGGCGGCTGAACACCGAATCTCTTTTTTGTGAGGGCAGTGCGCTTGATAACATCTCGCCTGTCTTGATTCTGGCGAAGATCGAGGGTTTAGGTTGCTCATCCTTCTTCAACCTATGAAAGACAAAGGGCTTTGGGATTTTGCCCTTTCCAATCCTTCTAAACACAGAAGGGCATTGGCGCGACGTTGACAACTGCAACCTGTCAAACACCATCGTTTTAGGGTTGGTCTTGGCATTTTTACCTTCATTATCATCAACCTCTTCAGCTGTGATATATTGCGTGAGCGTTTGCTTGCCCTATGTTATCCTGAAATCCTCACAGGCTGGGGCGGTACGTAACTAAGACCAACTTTAGGCGTTGCGGGGTTGCCCCCCTGACTTTGTATGACCCATTGCATGCTGTTAAGTCTGTAGAGCTTAGCTTCGATCACATGCCCCAAAGATGTTGGCTGGCTGAAGTCATAGCCGGACCTCTTCATTAACTTGTGCCCATTAGGATCACACCCATCGCTGATGCACATCTTTGACAGCTTACTTTCTTCTTGGAGTGAGCCTTTAGAAGAGGCAACAAAACTAGGGAGAGAAACCTTGGTTAATTTACTTGGATTCACCTTATGAACTGAAAGCATACCCTTTTCTTTGAGAATGAGCCAACTAGCTTCATCGAACTTGCGCTCAACCTTAGTTGAGCCTTTAGGATTTGTACATTCAGCAAATGAAGATTCTCCATTCTTGCGACGGGACTTAGGAATGTACCTGAGGACTGGCGCCGCTGGATTTGCCACTACATTTACTTGTTTGACGGAGACACTGAAATTGTCCTCTCATTCTCTTCTTTCCGTAGTTGTTGTGGCTTGATGCTACCATCACCACTTCTTTAGGAGGGACACTCAGCTCTTCATTTGTTTCGTCATTGTCAAATTCGAAACATGAGGTTGTGTAGACAACCACACTATCAAAGAAGCTCCTCATGAAGTATTCTCCTGAAGCCTCTAGTGCTTTAGTGAGATCCATTTCAGAATCTGACTCATCAGCCACTCGCATTGTGAGTGGCTAGTTTCTGCCATTTCATCCAAATCTAGAATGATTCTTCCTTCCCTAGCCAATCCCATGATGGCCTCCTTGAGTGTAACGTACTTTTCAAGAGGGTGGCTAACGATTCTATGGTACTGACAATATTTTGGGTCGGTGGTCCTCCCAACTTCTTCTGGGCGCTTTGGCTCGGGCAATTCGATGACACCCTTCTTGAGTAAGTCATCTAGCATGCCCGACAAATCCGAGTCAGGAAATGGATACTTCTTTTTCCGAAGCTCTTCTAGTGTGGGACGCTTATTTGTCGCAATCTTAAACGATGAGCTCTTCTTGCCCCCTAGTTTTGGCTTTCCCATAATGTGAATTAGCTAACTTGTAGAGGTGGATATCGTTTCTTTGGTCGTGCCCTTAGAAAAATCAATATTCTTCTCGAATTCAACTTTGTCCTTCCTTGATTCAGTAGAACAAAAGGAGTTGCCGTAACGACTAGCTATCGTCACCTTCATGTCATGCGCCTTGGTGGCCAATTCTTGAAAAGTCTTAGGTTTGCTCATTTATAGGACATACAGCAAGTTCCAGTGCATACCTTGGGTGCACATTTCAATGGCGAAAGCTTCAGACAGCCGATCCTTGCACTCGAGGCTAAGTGCGTGCCAGCGGTTGATGTAGTCAAGAACTAGCTCATCTTTCCACTGTTTTGTGTTTGTCAGCTCAGTCATATTGACAACGCGCTAAGTGCTGTAGAACCTGTTGAGGAACTCTTGCTCCATTTGATCCCAATTCTAAATGGACTTAGGTGCTAAGTCGGTATACCAGTCAAAGGCAAATACCTTTTAATGTTCTGATGAACTGTTTCACCATAAGGTCGCCTTCAGTCCCAGTGTTGTTGCATGTCTCAATGAAGTACGCGACATGCTATTTAGGATTGCCTTTCTCATCGAATTGTCGGAACTTAGGGGGTTGGTAACCGTGGAGCATGCAAAGAGCATCAACGCTCTTAGTGTAAGGCTTGGTGCACAGGTGAGTTCTGCACGAACCTTCACCTGGCTGCACCTTGACAGCATTTGCTATCAAGTCTTGAATTTTCTCAATAGTAATTGATCCAGAGGACTTGACATTTTTAAGTGCAATGCCTTTTTTTGACCGCTTCTCGCTGTCAGAGGCTTCAGTGTGGATGGACATTTTTTTTGAGTCCTCACTTTCTGAGTCCTTTGTGGAAGATTAAGCTGGCCGTTTTTCTAACTTCCTGGTCAGCTTAGCAATCTTTTCTTCTTGAAGCTTGCGCGCTTTCTTTTCTTCGTTGTCCCTGGTGAGTTTTTCTATGATGGCCTTCATGTTAGCCATCGCCTCTTCTAGAGTGGTTGTACCTGGCATCATGACTGGCATGACAACAGTTTTGGAGGACTCAACTTCAGTCTCTGATATGCGTGCTCCCTTTGGTGAGGGCGAAGAAGAATTACTGCTGTAGTAGTCTTCAACCCCGCAGACTGAAGATTGAAGTAGGGGGTTTTGAATTTCACCCATCCAAGATGACGTCTTTTGCTGCGTCTTCAAGTCTTGGAGTTTGGATGGGGGCGGTGCAGTTTGCCCAGGAGTGGTCAGCGCAGCAGCTTTCGTCATACTCATGGTCTTCATTGTGTGTGCGCGCCTGCTAGAAGTGACGCTGCTTCACAGGATATGCGCGAAAGAGATCTTGTGCTCTTCTTCTTCGAAGCTTGTGCGGCAACGTTCATTGTCGCCATGATTTTGTTGAAGAAGATGTTCTTGTGACTTGAAAGTCTTGGTCTTTTAAGAGAAAGAGATGAGAGACAGAGATGTCCCGCCGGTCGTGCCGAATTTGTAATCACAAAATTACAAAGATTGAATTTTATATATTGATTTGAATGAATTGGGGTCCAATCTCTATGAATACAATGCTTCTCTGATTCTTTCTCTCTTTAGGATGGATGTTTCCGACCTTTGAATCAAAAGGGGTGGGGGCCTATTTATAGAAAAGCTTCCCTTTCAAAGTCAAAATGCGCTTTGACTCGGGTTGTGGGCCTTGACCTGGGTTTCGGGACTTTCAATCAGGCCTCACCCTGGACTGCTTTGACTTTCATTTGGTTTGACTTTGATTTTAACTTTGACTTGGGAGTCTCTCGAGCTTAGGCCGAGCATTGACTTGGAAGTCACATCGAGCTTTGACCAGGTGTTGACTTGAGAGTCGTTTTGACGTTTGACTTATGAGTCGATGTAGGCCTTGATATTTGACTTTGACATTTGACTTTGACCGCGCCTTAACTTGGACGTCGTTTGGGCTTTAGGTCGTGACTTAACATAGTAGTCGTCTTGAGCCTCAGTTTGGGCTTTGACTTGAATTTTGACTGAGTCTGGACTTGGAAGTTATTTGGACTGGACTTGTGAGTCTTTTAGACTTAAATTGTGAGTCTTTGGGCTTATTTAAATTAATTAAAAGGGTTGGCCTAATTATTTTATTTTATTTTTTTTTGGGTGTGGCATGAATAAATTTTCAGTGCCTATACATGCATAATATGAGTGTGCCAAAAGTAGTATTTGTGTAACCCAGGAGAAGAAGTGGACCTTAGGGTTGTCAATTGTGTGGAAAATGTAGCCCCCTCCCAAGATAAGTAGGCCTAGAAAATTAATTTACTGTACATTAGTATTCTTGTAAATGCATATGCATATCCCAGGATAGAAGACTAGTAATGTGAATTGTGTCTTGCATAATGAGAGTGTCCTAGAAGTTACCTTGCTATAATCCTGGATGTGGAAGATGGTGTATGTCTTAAAGTGTTCTAAAAATGGCTGTCTACGAGGACTATGATGTTGCAGGTGAGTAACCCTGAAATTGCAAGTGTGTAACCCAAGATATATGCAATGATGTTATGACTTGAAAATGGATGTGACTTGGTCTATGTCAAGCACATGTTACTTATATGCAATGTGGGTGTGTATGGTTTGATGTTGAGGGTGTTGGAATGACTTATTGTGATGGTATCATGCAGGTTCATAATGAAGAGGAATGCTGAAAAATGACAGGGGGGCAGGTGTGAGGACAGGGGCAGGATCGTCACATAGTGGACGTGCTCAACCAGGTTCCATCATGGATGAGGAGTGGGGAATGTCATTAGGGAGTGAGTATGTGCCTTCGGAGACAAGGGCCAGCACGGAGGACACTGTATCCATGGTGGACGAGAGTTGTGAACCTGTTGGAGGCTCTGGTAGCGAGGATGATGATGCGGAGGAGGTACATGCTGATAGTGCAGAGGGAAGTGGGAAGGGGAAAAGTCATAAGAGGAAGAGGGAACCCACAGTGGAAGGTAGACGGTAGAGGCAGAAGGCTGCTGGAGATAGGTTTATGTTTGATAAGGAGGGAAGGGGTTTGAGGGGTGTAGCTCTAGTTACTGTAAGGGGAAGAAGTACGTTGGAGAAGATATGCAAATTCAACAAGACACTGGAGCCGTACCAGAAGGAAGCAATTGAGGGGACGATTTTGAAGTCGATACTGGAGTATCGACCTTTTTCCATGCAGAAGGAGTTGACAGCTGCACTGGTGAAGGCATGGGTGCCGCGATGGAGAGCCTCCAGGCTTGCTGGGAGGCTCGTGCCCTTCTCTGTTTATGACATCGCTCTGTTCACAGGTTTGCCAGTGACCGGCAAGAGAGTGGAGTTTGACGAGGATGATTTGTGTAGCACTGAGCTAGCGAGGATGGTAGGCCTACGCATGGCACAGTATGTAACAGAGAAGAGCGACAACCTAAACAGCGAGAAAGGGAGGAAGAAGCCAGTGTTCAGGAACTACATAAAGGTGATGAAGAAGCTGATGGACACGAACAAAGAGCCGGAGAAGTTAGGGCTGTGGCTAAGTCTGTATGCTTAGAGGGTGATGAGTGGGGTTATGTTCTTGAAAACCCTTACGGAGCTGCATGGTCTGTGTAGAAATACATGGAGGATGTTTGCGGAATGGGCGAATATGCGTGGGCTGAAGCCGTGTGGTGCGTCCTCGTTGAAGCTATAGAGGAGATGCAGTGGAAGCTGGAGGGGCCTGTTTTGCATGTGCAGATGAATGGATTCTCCCTCCTTATTTTGGTGAGAGTTCATTAGGGGTGATGTAAGTACGTTTAGTAAATTGCTGAATTTTGATTCCGTTTCTCATGTTTTATCCTTCTTCGAGCAGGT
This sequence comes from Carnegiea gigantea, assembly GCA_029747015.1. Lineage (NCBI taxonomy): Eukaryota > Viridiplantae > Streptophyta > Magnoliopsida > Caryophyllales > Cactaceae > Carnegiea > Carnegiea gigantea. The sequence goes on from JAKOGI010000378.1 coordinate 30,194, forward strand.
GTGGTTCTACGAGCACACAACAAGGTTTGCGAAACATGACGAGGGCAGGTTTCCTCGGTTGGCAAGTTGGGATAGTGTCGACCATAGGGAAAGGTATGATGCGTTCTAGCTGGTAGAAGGAATCAAAGAGTCCGAGGTACGACAAATGTTCCCACTAATTACTAGTTCAAGTTAATGATTAGGGGTAGAAGAATTTAAAATTTTTTTTGTCGTCATTACTACTTAAGTTTGGCGGCATTGTAGGTGATCCCCCCTCAGGAGGAGAAGATGCTGGTGCCCATGATTAGGGTTTTTATGAAGACAGATGGGTTCTGAGACTACATCCTTGATAGAGAGGTAGGTGTTATTAGTTGCAGATAGCCATGTGTGTAACTGTATGTGTTTGGGTGCTGCCTTATTTGTGTTTGGGTGGTGTGCACCGAACATGGGTGATTAATGTGCATATAAGCTGACAATTATTTGGTGTATAATGCAGGTGTGCTGTCATATGAGGAGCATCTGAAGCGGACACATGAGGAGTTGCGTGCTGAGAAAGGGAAGCATGTAGATATATTGAGAATGCTGGAATTCTGGAAGAGTCGTGCGAACGAGTTGGAGGCCAGGTTAAAGGTGTGCGCGGTACCCAGTCAACCCCATCATATAAGGCATCAACCTGGAGGTGATGTCGGGGTACACGTACAGAGTGAGAGTGGATTGGAGTCTCTAGCAAAGGCAGTAAATGATTTAGGGGAAGCAACTGAGCATGATTTCAGTGCGGTTAAGGGTGGGAAAGAGGATGCAACCTGCCCAATAATAGAGCACATCCCGGGTGTTAGTTCTGACGGTCAAAACACGCCAACGAGGATTATCGATGCTGCTACCCTTCTGGATGGTTGTCATGATGTAGGGCAAGCCCCCAGTGTTGTGAGCCGTATGTACAGCCCTCCGCTGCAGTTGAAGACGTAGGCGAAAGACCGGTTGATGCGGCAGCCATGCCTTGCGGGGAAGGCAAGGTCAGTACACAAGATCCTGTAGGGGAACAGCAGTAGCCGGAGCCGATTATTAGGGAATCCGGTGCACTGCCTCAGACTCATGTTGGGGAGGAAGCAGTGGATACAGATGGTCCGGGTCCTTGCGTAGATGAGGTTTATATGGCAGGTGATTCAGCTGCAGGGGAGGGTGTTAGCACGACACCCGCATCTTCAGTGGCAAATGTGGAAGGTTGTATACCTAGCACGACAGGGGGTGGATTATGAGGCGACGCTTGATCCCGCGATGCAGTTTGTGCATGTACAGCCGATGGTAGCGGACAGCGGGTCGGCCGATGAGAAGGCATGTGTCGAGCCCCCGTTGGGAGTGTCCGTACACAGGGTGACTACTCCGGAGGGGGATGCATAGATAACAACAGAGAATGAGAGGACGAGTCTTGATGCGGACGATGTGGGGTTCAAGGGAGATGGCAGTGGAAAAAGTTCCAACATCGTCACCTGCATGAAGAGGAAGCCTCGGTGTTGGAAACCGACCGCAGTTCATGGCACCCCATTCGCTGACCTAACTCATATACCGGGAGCTCGGAAGAGGCAGAAGGAGATGAAGGAAGGGATGATAGGTGCGAACAAGCCACGTGCCGCCGGTGACCCCTGTGAGGGAAACGTGCACCCATTTGTTGTTGACGTGCAGCCGCTTTCAGTGGAAGGGTCAGGCATCGGGTCAAGTGTGGAGGAATTGAACAAGCTAAAGTTGACGAAGCAGGTAATGATGAACTTCAACTGCATGTATTTGGTTTTCTGTGTCCTTTAAATGTGTCACTCATCATTGCGTATTATGCAGGTGTTGGCAGGTTATATTTCCGCCTTCTTGTCAGCAACAGAGATGGAGTTGGTCACCAATGTCAGAAGTAGGTTACAGGGCATACGCCCTAATGCCAGATTATGGTAAGTACGTGGGACACAGGGTTGTAGTTTTGTTTGTACAACAGTGTTAATTTACGCCCGACTACTGTGCTGACATTGACGGACAGGAAGGAGGACCTGCAGGAGTTTCTGCAGAAGCTCGTGCCTGCAAGTTGGTTATGGGGCCTCATCAATGTGGTTCCAAAGGCCGGAGCCATGGACATATCTAGGAAGTATTGCATTGGAAACCTCACGATGGACATGTTCACGGAGCTCCTTCAAAGGCGGCAGTGGACCTACCCCAACTTGTGCTGGATGTCGGTGTTTTTGAAGCACCACACGAGTGTATGAATCCGTAATTGTAGATATCACGCCAAACCAATCTTCTTCATTTGCAAATGTCTGGACTGATGTGACTGACTCTTGTGTTGGTTTTGTAGGTGACCTTGCACAGCAAGGGACGTATCTCGAGCATCATATGGGATAGCTTCAAACCCTCCCTCAGTCGGATGTATGCTATGTAAGAGAGGACGAACTATTTTAATTGCAAGCAGAATGACGGAATTTTGTAATGAACATGTTACGATATGCTGCTGAGTGTAGGTGTTGATGCCACTGCTGGAGACAAGTGACGGTCATTGGTTGTTGCTTGTTACGGATTTGCATGAGCGTTGCTTCCTCGTATACGATTCGTTGCCTAGTCCAACGGCAAAGAGCAGGGGGGAACTTGTGGATAGCGCGGTGAGTCGTTTATGTGTGTTGTGATTGGTGCTTGAACTTTGTGTTTGATTTGAACCGACATAGGTCGGGGGGTTGCACTACCTCACTTACGTTGTTGACAATGTTCGCACTTGTGAAGAGGATTGCTTTACTGCCTGCGTTCCTTCCTTCCATCACTTACGCTGACGTAGGATAGTGGGATGTCATCACACCCAAATGCCCAGAACAAAGGAAGTATGTGTAATCTACTTCCATGACCACCACATCGTGTGTGCATGATGTTTTTTAATCCGGGTTATTAACATTACTGTTGGCGTCTTTTGACAGTGGACATGATTGTGGGGTGTTTGTGATGGCTTTCATGGACTTGTTGTCCCTCAAGGAGCATGGGTTCGACTTTGACCAAGCTTGTGTTGCGCATTACAGGGATAAGTGCTTGTTGAGCATTCTGCAGGGCCGGGTAGCTCATTTCCTGTAACATCTATGAGGTTCATCTCCAACTTATCCAATCTTATCACATATCCAAATTCGGTTACATAATTTGTTCATGGTTGCTTGTCAACTGCAGGTTTGCCTCCCCAGCGCTTCTCACCTTATGCATTGGCCGGGGGTTTGTGTGGTGTAGTGTTGCTGACAAAGTTTATTGGTTGGTTCTTAGTTTATAATTAATTATTTGATATTTTTCGCACGGTTCACTTTCATGTATTCTGCTGTGGATTGTTGTACATGGCTGGGTTCCACCGCATATACCTATGTTTTCTGCGTATATATAACCCGGGTTAGTCAGTTCCCTGGACCGGGTTATTGTCATATGCGTTACATTCCTGTACATAGTACTCTTAGGATTATTTACCCATGTTTGCTGCTTATGTACAACCTGGGGTATTCACGTCATGTTATTAGGATATTAAGAAACTGCAGCATATCCTCCGTTGTTTGTATATCCATAACCGTGGTTATTAACCTCATTGTGGGGATATTGGCTGCCTGCAAAATATCCTCGTTGGTATATCCACTTTTGTTAATGTGTTTGTAGTGTAGCCACATCATCCTGATGTGCTTATGTGGACCACCACAGTTACCTTATTTTGTTGGGATATTCACATGATGAACCTCACCGTCCTGTTGTGGTTATATCCATAACTCGGATCATTGATCTATGTATGTCAGGATATGAACATGGTTACTCACTGGACTCGTCACAATATCAAATGTGTAGATTTCGTGTTCCAACGTGTTTTGTATACGGTTAACCCAGGTTAGAGACTAACGTGGATTGGGATATTGCGATGTGCAGTGTCTCCAAGAACCTGTATGGGGGTATTGATGTGCTGCATCGTACCCTGAGGTTGGCGTATGGAGAACCCGGGATAGTCAGCGAGTTACATCGGGATATGAACATGGGTGATGGACTGGACTTATCACAATACCAACTGAGTATTCAGATTTCCTATTCCCACGTCACCCACACCTTATGTGACAAATGCCTCCGACATGAGCACCTTCTAAGCTGTACTTGGTTAGGAAGTTTATCTAATCAAAGGCACTTCGTAGGGGCTTGCAATGCAGTGTAGTTTCCTGTGTTTTACATATAGATAACCTGGGTTACTGACATTAGGGGCTGGGGATATTGTCGTGTGCTTATAAGTCCATCACTGTACGTGTTATGGGGGGTTATTGAGGTGGACAACATATCCTGAACTAGCCGTATGGAGAACCCGGGCTAGTTAGCTGTGTATCTCAGGATATCAACATGGGGGACCCGGTACTGACGTTAGCAGTGCGTTTATATATATAACCTGCCTTACAAACATACAATATATCAAATGAAAGTAGTCACCAAGCGTTCAGCGTTGATGCGCATGTCATCTTTCCGAGTCCAAAGTTGGGCATTGCAGTCACCAAGCACGCAGTCCCTCTCCAGTGCATGCTCACATATGACATCGCCTATTACCTCCTTCGTCCTTTCAGGGTAGTCCGGATCTATCAAATGAAAGTAGTCACACGCAACTTCATCCTGCACCCAACAGCATTACACAGACGATGGGAAGAACATGTTCAGATTCGCAGTCACGGAGTAGGACTTGTTCTGAACAAGTAAAACAGTTTGTGAGCGGTGGTCGAGGACTTACGCTTTTCGGACACCTGGCGTGTCATCGCCGATACTAATCGTCAGATTCGAATATATCAGCATCAAGTCCACAGCTACAAGTGTACATCTCCATTCCACAATAATTGCATGTGAAATCTGACTCTGAGGTGTCACTTGTGGAACCCAGGTTGACTGGTTGAGTGGGCAGAGGGGTAGATATATGCTTTGTAACTCAACCTCCTAAATGTGTTCACTGCTTGATGAATACTTCCCATGGGACCCTTATATAACAATGTTCATCCACTACATTAAACTCTCCATCACCAAAGGTACGCATGGCATTCGATTGATTTGATTAGATTCCCTCTACTTTAAGGCAATTGCATTGCACTTGCCAGGGAGATAGTTTACCAACTTAGCACAAACCCTCCCCTTCATTTATGGTGGTAGGTTGTAATAGTGATGTTTTATGTGGAACTCCCCTATCCTCATGTATTATGTTCACACCCAATAAGATATTAATTTCCACAAACATATCATTACTTACTTTCCACCTCCCCCTTTGACGCTTAAAACAACAGTGTTGAAACTGTGATTTCAGTTGATGCACAATTTCCAGTAAACAACCACCACCTATATCCCATGTTTAGGGGACAGATACCCTAGGATACGTATTTACACTTGCGACTATGCGAACCCCGGCAGAACCCCCTTCATTCCCGGGAAATTGTTATCATATATATATGTGTCGTCTTTAGTGGGGTCCATGTATAAATGTCTGTCCTTTAGGTGTGTTGTGTGCAACGAAAAGAAATGCCGTTGAACTTTCACAATTGTGATAGATTGGGAAACTGTAGTGCGAATATCCCAAGATAGTCCACCAATTTGGTGTGCTATCCATAAAATTGGAACATGGTAAATTGAATTTACATACCATCCTTCTTATGGGTTGCATATGTTATGCAGTACATTGAGAAAAAAACAAGGCAGCACTATAGGACAATGTTGTCATGGATTGACGTTACGTCCTAATGCCAACATGACATGCAAAAGTACTTCATGTACGTTGTCAGACACAGGTACTAGCAGGTACGTACGATAACGAAAACCGCCATCCACTTGATTATACTAGACATGTTGTACTATTCTCCATGCATTCAGTTGGGACGGTTTGCACGTCTGCATATGTTGGGTACTTACAATAAGCCCTGCGCAACAAAGGTTGTGAAGATATGATGCAAATTTGCGCACCATGTTAGTAAATCGACATAATTACAAACAGAGCGTATGATGGTTGACTGAGGTACGTACCTTGAGAATACAAGACATGTCCATGTCAGGGCCAGTAAAACCATACACTTCCACTTTAGAGTTGTCACAGAGGATGACGACCCCGCCAACAAAACCAAGGGGCTCCCTATAGTAGTAGTTGAGGTCGTGCGCCTCATCAAGGAGCCTTCGTGCGTACCGAATTCCAACACATGTGTCTGTAAGTACTACCATATATGACCCCGTAATCGATGTCATAGTGAATAGGTTTGGTCGGAAGGAAGCTCTTGCAAGCCCTCTACAATTCCATACGTAAATGCGTACGTCTTGACATGTGACCGGTGGTGCGTGTGAGGTGAAACCCCGGTGGTTTACAGTTGTTGCATTCGGTACTTCATAGATGATACCGTTGAGCTCATTAAGTGTGGTCAGCTTAATGTTCAACTTTGCTGCTTCCCGGCCAGGTGGGAGGGCCAACAAGTACGTGTCATCCGTCCAGCCCCCATAATGGATGGTTTTCATAACCGATGTCACTTGGCTTCGAAGTTGTGGATTGAATGCTAGGGCTAGCATCGGGTTGATGTCATACGCCTCGAGCACTTCATCTTGTTCGTAAATATGCTCTAGACGGAAGCAACGACGTCCATCTGCCCACAGTCGTTCTTTCCACTCTTGTGGCCAGTTCAGATCAAATCCGGGGACAAGTCGACCAGAGGGCAGCAAACACTGCAGGTTCTGCAACTTCTTCTGCTCACATGGATGGAAATCATCTCATAACCGCACAGGGAAGTCCATGAAGGTTTGGAGGGAGATGTTGTCAAGAAGACAGAAGTGACCCCCCTCAACCCACCTAAGGGTTGGTAGGGATTGATCAGAACTACCAGGGTTAGCCATATTGAAGTTGAGACTATGGTTAGGGACGATTTTGTATATTGTGTGTGTCTTCAGTGTAGGTGTTGGAATGGGAGACATGAGGCGTTTATGTAGAGGTACATGTCATAAATGATTCTACCTACTTTCACCCACCCCTACCTACCAGGGTGCTTTTGTTATTAAGTTCTATTTTGACTATGTACCCCGACTTAGGTTCAGATTCAGGTTCCAAGTCAGGGTCAGATTCTTTTTTCTTAAGCATGCAGCAGTGCGAAATGTACTAAATGACATTATGGTACATATCCAACACCAAGCCCAGAATGAACAACTCTACCGGGAGGAAAAGTCAGCAATGGAGATGGTTCATACATGGAAACAACGACTGGAAAGTTTTTACTTACAAAGGTCAAATGAGGAGTGGGTGAACCTCAATGACACCAATGATAAATGTTTTCATGCTAAACTCAGATAGTGACACCATCTCAATCGTATCGCCTCGTACCAAATGGAAGATGGTTAGTGGACATGGGAATACGAAAAGGTAGTTGCACACTTTGTCACATACTATAGGGAGCTACTGGGAACACCTGTGTTTACACAAGATGGGGTTGCTGATCCTATCATTGCAACAGGGCCATGCCTCCCGATATCATAGCAGGTAAGCTTAGTGTAACCATTTACAGTTGAGGATGTCAAGAGAGCACTCTTCTCCATCCCCTTACACAAGAGCTCAGGGCCTGATGGGTTTAATAATGGTTTTTTCAAAAGTTGTTGGTTAATTATAGGGGAAGACATATGCCAAGCTGTGCTGAGCTTCTTTTGAACGGGCAAATTGCTTAGGAAGTGGAATGGCATGAGAATCTCTTTGATACCTAAAAGTGACAACCCAACCTCTGCTGCTGATTACAGACCTATTGCATGTTGCAATACCCTATACAAATGCATTTCTAAGATGCTTTGAGAAGACTCAGGTTGGTATTGCCTCATTTAGTCCATGAAAACCAATCAGCCTTTATTGAGTGGTGGTTAATTGGTCATAACATTCACCCTGAATATGAATGGCCACAATCATGACTTCTTTCAAGGGGGGAAAGGATTCAGACAAGGTGACCCAATGTCCCCATTTATTTTGTTCTGGTGATGGAATACCTGACAAGGACCCTTCAATATGCAGCAGCACACAAACCGGTGAAATTTCACCCATTATATAAGGAATTGAAGCTCCTCAACCTATGCTTTACAGATGATCTCATGATCTTCTGCAAAGCCCATATGCCAACAGTCCAAATCCTAATGGAAGGTTTCCAGCACTTTAGTCATGCCACAGGGTTGCAGGCTAATAGAAGCAAATCACAGCTCTTCATTACTAGGGCACCTACCCAGGTATGCTCTGAAATCATACAAATGACTGGCTTCGGCTTGGGGTCATTCCCAATAAAATACTTAGGCATACCACTATCACCAAGGAGATGGACTAAAGCAGATTATGATGCAGTAATTGAAAAAATTACAAAACGGATCCAATGCTGGACATCAAGATTTTTATCATATGTGGGACGACTATAGCTCATAAACTCTATCTTGTTTTCATTACACACATATTGGTCCTCCTTATTCATCCTGCCTAAGGGTGTGATTAAGAGAATAGAAGCAATTTGCAGGAACTTCCTCTGGGGGCAAAGAACAGAATATACGAAGGCACCTCCTGTAGCCTGAGACTTTGTATGCAAACCAAAGAAAGCTGGGGGTCAGGGAGTCATCAATTGTGGCATTTGGAATGTGGCAGCAATAGCTAAGCACCTATGGTATATTGCGACTGAAAAATTCTATGGGTTAAATTGGTGCATGGCATATATATAAGGGACTAAAACATATGGACTGTTGCAAATAAGGAGAATGTTTTTTGGTATTGGAGAAAAATCCTCAAAATTTATGATAAGATGGCCACTTGATATAACCACAACTAATGGAGTGGCTCTGCAACTGGCGACTACACTATATCCTCAGGGTATAAATGGTTAATGGGACCAATGCTTAATACCCCCCTTGCTAGGATTATCTGGTGCAGGTTTATTGTGCCAAGACATGCTTTTTGCCTCTGGAGGCTCACCCTAAAACGACTTCTCACAAAAGACAGACTGTCAAAGCTGGGAGTGAGCCTAAGGCACAAAGATTGTGAGCTATGCTTTTCCAATGAGGAAACTCATCAGCATATTTTCTTTGAATGCTCATATAGCCAATGTGTGCTGTAAAATGTACTTAGCAAACTGGGATTTCGAATGGGCCTGTACAGGATGGAGGATGTGCTTGTGGTTCCAGCATACTGCCAACTATAGCAAGTTCACAAACAAGCCTTCTATGCCTGCCTCACTGCCATAGTATATTGCATATGGATACAGAGAAATTTAAGACTTCGCCAAAAGAGACAAAACCCCCCCAGATCTGATAACCAATCAATATATAGACTTGATTAAGGAGAGGCTTAGGTTTCTAGGGAAGGTGGGGAAAAAGAAGAGAGTACAGGATATACTTATGAAACTTAGCTTCTAAAGTACTGGTCCTTTCCAGTTAAGGAGTTTGTAAATGAGTGTATTAGTTTTTGTGGTAATGAAACGACTTCCATTCTTCCCAAAAAAAAACAGTGCCATTAGTTCGGTGCAACATGTCGACGTATGTTTTGTCCGTGTAATTAGTTTGAAGAACTTTACAAATGACATTCATTGTAGTTGATCATTAATGATAAAATTTTCAAAATTCCCACCACGTCACAACTGACTAAATAACACCTTCACCTAATGTACAATTTTATCGCGCTTTATTTGAGGTGAGGACGTCTTTATGTGCTTGGTTTGCAACGAAATTCTCTTCTACCTCAACATCCATTATTTGTTATGATCACTCCCACCATCATGGTAGGTTACTTCCGTTTTTTGTGAAGTGGATCTCCCATCCCATTAGTTGGCAGATGTTTGGTTGTGTGGTTGGGTTGTTGGAAGAAAATCTCCCGCCACTGACCCGGGGTTCCCTTCACAAGTCCCCTATACTTCCCCCTTATTTAATGCGCACTTAGAGCGTTCCACTGAATTCATTTCTTCCACCCACCTTCCCCACCTACGTTTGTACAACTTCACACACCCACTCATCATATTAAATGCCTTCCCACCAATCCAACCACAGCAGTGCACACCAACCACTTCGCACAGATAACCTCGGATATGTATTTATACTAGCCACTATGCATACCCCGCTTTATATGATACATTCCCGGGATATTCACATGATCATATCAATACAAAGCCCCCCAAGTTACCGGAGAAAAAAAACAAAATCACAACTAGCATACGTAGGCGTTGTAAATTATACATGAGAGATTGCTGCTTATGTACATGAACTTCCAAAAGGCGGACGATTAGGTTTATAACCCACATGTATGTACATTGCCCAGTACGCATTTGAAGTGAACCTGAAGCATTTCCGACTGCATTCATATGATCATGTCATTACACAGCTCCCCAACTGCAACCAAAACACGAATACCTGTACCACCACACGGCGTTAGAAAATAAATAGCTAGGGTTGATGCTTATATACATGAATTGATAGAAGGCGGCCAATTGGATTGGCAACCCACATTACTAGGACAACTATCCCGGGAAATTTGTGAGGAAATGAATGTTATCTTCATGTTGTTATGCCTCCTATAAATAGTTGCCTTCAAATAAATCCTTCACAGATACAATAGCATTAGTCTCATCCGCATTAAAATCAGCGCACAGATTCCTGCATGTGTTTCGATAGTATCCAACCTCTCTGCATTTTGAGCACCTCCTAACTTGGACGCCTTGCCTTTGAGATTCAATTCACCTCTTTCGTGGTCTGCCTTGCAGACGTGGGTTTATTGGCAGAAGCATTCTTCGATTATATCCGTCATCCAATACTTCCCCACCTACAACCAGACGTGTGGCGTTATCCACGGCTGTCGAATCATGCATCTCCATTGGATGTATGCTATTCATGTACATCATATTCTGAGTGGCCGCCTTATAATAGTTGCTGACATAATCATACACACACAACTTCTGCTTGTCAATGACTGCCATTGCATGTGCACACAGCAAGCCCTTCAACTGCCACCACTTGCAGCTGCATGTCCTTTGTGCAAGGTTGACCACTAGGCTTCGATTGATCGTGAGGAGCACACCATACTTTCCAGGGGCCGTGTTAAATAGCTTCACATCTGCTACGGAACCAATATTGCCCAGTGTCTTCCTCAGCTTCATCTCAATCCTGTCACCTCCACCATTCCTCCACTTTTCGAGCTCCATCTTTCGCTTATCAACTTTCAAATCGAGCTTCTGTATATGCCCACTAACAAGTCACGGGATTGACATATGCAACAATGAACACATCCAGTTGTTCCTGCTCTCCACAACATTGTTATTCAACCTACCCCACCTCTCCTTTATGAATTTTGATTGCGCTCAACGTTCGGGCTCATTATGCTCCTCCCAAGCTGCCAACTGTGGCTTGTATTTCCTCAACTCCTCCATTGTAACTCCATACTCAACTCCCATTGGGGCGTACGCAATCCTGTTGAGCACCTCTTTCAACAAGTCCTTCGATACGTGCCGTCGGATCCCTAACTTCCCCGCGTACGTAAGAAAGTTTTCCCGCACGTGCCGTAAATAGTAGCTGTGGTTCTCAATCCCAAACACCCTCGGCACTGCAGAAAGCAACCCTTGATTCCTATCGCTCATGATCACAGGTTGCATTCTGCCCAGACATTCACGTAGTATAGTCAAAAACCAGAACCACTCATCAACGTTCTCCGCGGACACAACTATAAATGCAATGTCGAACAAGTGGTCATCCGCATCAAGTGCAACAGCTGACAGTATAGTCCCTTCATACGGCCCACTCAAATGACCTCCATCAACAAACAATATCTTCCTACACCCAAGGATGAAACCATTCAGTGATGCACCATATGCAACAAACATACGCTTGAACCTGGATCCTTGCAGCTCACAGAATGCTCTTGAATAAGGATTAGCCCTCACAATAGCCGCACACATCCAAGGTAATTGCTTATAATGGTCCTCCGGTCTTTCATTTGCAAAGCAAGCGCGCATACTCGCAGGCCCTCCAACACTGCAAATATAATACCTTCATACCCATCTCTAGCTGCAAATCCTTCAATATATTCGCGGGTGTATAACTATCACTTAATCGAACCTTCCCTTCAATAAGAGTCCCAAGGAGACTCGCTCGCATTCGCCTTCTCCCCCACTTCCCCATTTGGCACTCAGCTCCCACACTGTGCACGTGCCCTGCTACAAACTCCTTCACATACATTCCACCTCTTTTTAGGCGGCCCCTCACACAGATGTAAAACCCACACCCTTCTGTAGTACACTTCACAGCAATTCGTTGCCGACAATTTCGTACATACTTATATTCAAATCGGTTCGCTATGGCATACTTCCAAATACTTATCTTCACCTCACTCGTAGAAGCAAACAACTACCCCATTGCTTTGATTTCGTTCTTCCATATTAGCATCCTCTTTCGGTATGCCTCGGCTTGCACCCCCGATGTTGGCCACACTACAACATTCCCTGCTTTATCGTCGTCAGAGTCATAGCTTGAATCACCATATTCATCCTCAGGTATATCGAACGATACACAGCTCCTTATCACATTCATACGTTCCTCCACGACAGCTGCCTCATTAACTTCCTCCCTTTCTCCGGTATTTCCTCGCAGCATCCCTGCAGATTAAAGAAAAAATCCACACATGATCAATCATTGTTTGTTAGTACTACAAATTACCACCCAAAGCCACATGCTTCTCCACCACAACCCTTCTCACCTTGCAACCTGCTTCGTAACCACTCTTCCATCCACCGCATGAGCGACATCACCTGCAGCATTGACAGTTGCTCCACCCCTCCCATGATCACTACAACCGCCCCCCTCAACTGCCCTTTACACGCTTCATTTCCAAGTACCCGTCCCACACACGGACCTTCACTCCCTGTCGCATAAAGGTAAGCGTACTCATCGTTCCCCTTCATCAACTTCTTAACATCAACATCCCGTCCTAATGGCAACAACTCCAATCGATTACACTTCAAACGATACCACATCCGCCGACCCCTTATACCCTCCCCCATTGCCTCCTCCACTAATTGCAACACTTCAAGGACGCCCATGTTCTTCTTCACCCACACACAGTCTTTCTTCCCCGCTAGTAATATAATTTTCCCCCCGGACCTTCCTTTAACAACCCTCCCCAACATATATACAACGTCATCTCTCTGCCACAACCACCACCTCCAACGGTATTTTATCCTTCTATTGTGGTGTACACTAACAATTACCTGCAAATACACACATGCTTGTCAGCACCACTGCCACACACTAGATATATACCATATTTTAATCCTAACATATCTCATCACAACTTCACATATCGTACTAACATGGGTTATAACAAATTATCAAACTCAAGTCACCATTAAAACTAGCACATGATACTGTCTTCTCTAGGTATGTCCTGTAAAGAGTTCATTATCTATTGTTGCCTGCCCAACAGGTAACCCAGGTTATTTATCACCGATATCCGGGTTATCCACTACTATATCCTCGGTTATTCAGTACGCATTTACAGGTCTCCCAATACAAATGAAGATAGACACCATCACCCACTTAACTACACCTGTTCACATCAATTACAAGCATTCTACACATCTATTAGTATAGACCATCACTCCAAATATGTTCATCCACAACTTCTCCAGTGGTTAACCCGTGTTAATCAATACGTATTACCGGGTTAACCACTCTTACTTCTGGGTTATTCATTACGCATTTATAGGTTAACCACAACCATTTCACATCAGCCAAACTAAACTACCCCTAGTGTAATTGTTATCCCGGGTTATTCAAGAGATATATCCGGGATAATCAGTACAGAGGAGCACATGCGTACCAAACAAGTACACTCGGATCATATGCATTATACATCCAACACCACAGGTACACAACAATTGCATCCATCAATTTAATCGAAGCCCTAACTACCCACAGGTGTACTAACCCCACCTCTCCAACCTCAACACCTAACCCCTAACCATTCAGCAACAGTACAGCAACAGTACAATCCGCCCACATCTCCACATCCCCAATTCGAAATTGAAATGGACACACAAAAGTTACACAACTAATTAACTCACTTACCTGTGTACAATGCAAACAAGAAGTATTCCATAGCTCACCTCCCACATAATATGCACAGTGCTCGCCTGCTGCCTCAACCTCTTCACTTTGTTTTGATCCTTCACAAAAATGACATTTTTCATACACCAACACAAGCTCCCTTTCCCACCTTCAGTTTTCAACCCACCCACACCCACCTCTTCCTCCGTCATTAACGACTTGTACAAGCTCAGAAACTTGGTGAGTCTTCTTTGTGGGAGTCTTCTTTTGCAAGCTATCAAACCCTAACTCTTTCTTTAGCTGACTCTTCCCCCTATATTGCAAAGAGTTCCTTAAGGGCAGTTAAGTCTTTACGTGCATACAAGAAACGGGTCCCCTCAAATATTTTCGAGGCCAAAAGATCACGTCTGAGCAAGAGGGTCGCTGAAGTGAAAAGTGTTAATTTGAACAACATCATTTGGTAAATTTTTCCTTTCAGAAAATCTTGTTGCCTCATTCATTTGTCCTAGCCATCAAGGAAAGGCCTCATGGAGAACAGCCATCTCACGTATCCGACCGAGATGGGTTCAACTTACTGTGTCATGGTTGCACAGAGGTGTGAGAATTACTCAACCCACTAGGCACATTCAGGCCCCCACAAAGAGCTCGCAGCAGCAAGTTTCGGAAGACGTAGGCTCCTATCCTCTTCTTGGCATCAAAAGCACCTACGCAATTGTGCGTGGTGTCCGCAGTGTTTCTTTCTCGTCTAAATCAATAGAGCACCTTTCTCACCACCACAACCAGAATAGCCACAAAGACTTACTTTACACATATAGCAGGGACACCAACTTTCATGCCCGAAAACTAGGGCAAGAAACCATGCCACACCCCTCAATGAGTCGGCTCCCTAGTGACCATGAAATTTTCCTTATATTTCAACATAAGAGAGCAACGTACAAATACAAACCAAAAAAAAAAAACAAAAACAGGTTCACCCTTAGCAGTACGACACAAGTGTCAACAACTGCACAGGCAAATCAGTTCTGCTCTGAGAGCATTACAGGTCTAGTCACAATCCTACATCTAGCCTTACTAATGAAAAAATCGAGCTTGTATCGGGATAGTATCTTTGTCTCATGCAAATTACTCTTCCATAGCACGAATTTTCTCCTCCTGAGCCGGTGCGGTCTTGACTTTGACCTTTGGTAGGGTGAAGGGAGGCTCTTCTTGCAGGACATGGGGAGCTTTTACCAAAGTGATGCCGTGCTTTAGCTCTTCTTGTTCCATCTCCTGCTCCTTGCGCTTGTTCCCCTTCATCCTGCAGATAATAAAAGTTAAAACATAAATTGGGTTTCCGGCAAACAATTCAAACCCAAGATATTTCAAGCAAAATTCAATGTAGAAGGAGAGGACATACCTGTTCTTGATATGGTTCTGGGCTCTGTGATGTCTGGTCTTAACAATACCCTTAATAGCCTTTAATGTCTGTTCAGCAATGTTCCGATCGTATCTTTCCGGCCTGTTTCGCTTCCTCTCAAATTCAAATGTAGTATCCTGGGGTAAAATCGAAACGGAAAAAACATTAGAAAAATCTCTCTTCGGAGTTTTATACAGTAGATGTAACAAAACTCTTCCTATTTCCTTTAGCTACTTAACCACAAGAGCAAACCTGTGTCATATCCTTTCCATGCACTCTTCTGTAGGCCTTTGTCCATTTCACCTTGCGAGGATTCCTCTTCATCTTGAAGTTCTTGTGACACTTGGATCTACAGAACCTAAATATCTGCAGAAGGAAGCAATTTCAAAGTGATAACGAGCACATGTAAACAACACGCAAGATTGTGCATTCAACAGTCATCTCTCAGATGTAGCAACCATCAATCATTCGCAAAAATGTGATTCCTCAAATGCCAAGGCCACTATTCATTTTTAAAAAAAAGCACAATAAATCCACAAATGGCCTGAATGCTTCACTAAATTTTCACATTCCTCCCAAGATTGCAGTGGTGAAGCCAGGACTTGAAGAAAGGGGAGTTAAAACAACAGAGCCTGAAGGACATTTTCAATATCAATTTTAATTTTATATAGAAAATTTCAATTTCAATTTTAATTTAATTAGTAACTAATAAAAGTTTCAATTCAAAGTTTCAACTTCAATTTCATATACACGATTGAAACACATACATATTAAAAAAACATAAAAGCAGGATGTCAGTTCTAATTTTCAAATACAAAATTTCAATTTCAATCCCAAGATTCAATATCAATTTTAATATAATTAGTGTCCAGTAGAAAGTATCAATTACATATATACAATTGAAACACCCACATACAAGCAAGACCAACTAATTGGAATCACTAATGGCGAAAAAGTAATTGGCGCCTAAGTTGAGGCAAGTGATAAACAAGAAAAGAAAACATATCCTAAAAATTCCTTCAGTGTGGAGCTCTGGCAGACTTGAATCCATGACCACTTCAATTCCATATCACTCCCTGTCCCAGCACTACCCCACTTCTTTTGCGTTTTAAGTTGCTGGAGTTGCATTTATTACCAACTGTTTTTCTTTTTTATGGGCCAAGCACGTCATTTTTTTAATTTTTGCCCGCAGAGAGAGGGGGGGGGGAAGGGTTCAGCTGATACCACTGACCCCCTAAAGGCTCCACCACTGCAAGATTGGTCATTTATTCGATACATAACATCAGCTCCAAATCAGCTAAAGCTAATGGAAAGTATACCAACCAGGTCAGAATCTGTGAACCGCTATCTCAGCACATGATTCTAATTGTGCTACCAGGTGAAAGCATAGTAGTAAAACTAGACAATGAGCAGAGAGCCACTGGCTCATCCAGGTCAATCCAGCTAAAACAGGATCAAAACCCACACAAGTCTTATACAGGGTCTGACAGTTCATAGGTACCCAAAACATAAATACTAAAAGATCAGAACTAGATTGCCTAATAATGACCTTGTTAGACCCTTGTGTTCACTCCCTCAAACAAAACCAAGGGGTGGGACTTGATTCGGGCCTATGGTTATCCACCAACCCTTGCATTCCATCATCCTCTTCTCTTCTCCCATCCTTCAGGCAAGAAGGCCAAGATCCTCCAAGGACTGACCTCTGTTCAAAGCATGATCCCAAACACGGATTAACAGCAACGACGGATTTTTCATTTTTCTGTCTCAAAAATGCAGATTTTTAGGCAACCTAAGCACATACAACCTTTATTTGCAAGGAGCCACTGACTCTCTCATTGCTAGAAACTCGTAATACTGATTCAATCCCCAATTCACTCAATTATGGCACCATGTTCTCTTCCATGGAGGAGCTCTAGATTCCTTCATGTGAAATCCCCTTCAATTGAGCATTGTACGAATCAAATAAGCCCCACAATTCTCACCCTACATCCAATGGTAAGCGCTAGCACTCAAAAGCCCCCAATAGGCCAATACTCACAGCTTTTCTGTAGCTTTTGCTCCTAAAGCAAATGCTAACCTTAGGTCTTTGTAAGCTAGAAATTTTTCTTCATTTCCAACATATCTTCTCTCTTTTGCAATGTAAGTTGGTTTCTATTAGAATTGGGTGGGCCATCTAGACCATAAAATGACCCACTTCAATAATACACTATAGCTCACCCGACCTGCCCATCTTACTAGTGACCCAGCCTGTTTGAATGCTCCTTTCACTACTTCACAAATAGCACTTCTCGCCCACTTTTTAAAGTTGCAGTCACCCAGGCACAAACTTTTGGCACATTTTCAAAGATCTCATCAATTTATACTTGAAAACAATATAATTCTGAACGGAACTACAGGCATCAAATCATTGACCCATATTCAAGTAAAATGAACCTCAGGAATCCACATCTCTAAGATTTGCTTCTCTTTTAAGTACGCAACGAAATCATCAATGGCTTAACCACGCACCCACATTCTTTGCTTTCAGCCTTCCACTGGTTCTAAAGAACTAAATTCTGAATATAAGAAATGCACATCTTACAGTGTTTTACTTTCAGAAAACACGCCTTGTAGGGACGTTTTTCTTGCTTTACGGAAAACTAGAAACCACGAAATCTGATTTCCCCATTAGAAAACAAAAAACACAGTTTACCTTGTTTTCAGGAGTATGATACATGCCCTTGTCCTCCAATCTATTGCACAAGCTGGATAACAAATAAAAGAGTACTTTCCTCGTAATCTAATGTCACAAGATGAACAATTTCAAAAGAAAGAAATCATTGTTTGTAGATGACTAGAAGTTGAAGGTTGACAAAAAAAGTTCTTTCATGTAGGTACCCTCACAAATTCCTCATTCAATAAAGATCACATTTCACATCCGACAACCTCTTCCAAGATTAGTGCCCAAAATTGAAGCTAGATAACACTCTTAGGCAGGCACCGAGGGCAAATAGCGACAGGTTGTTTATCATACAACCATAACAAAAATAACTAACAGAACAAAACATACATTTGGTTCAAGAACGCTTCACACTGAACCAATAAAATAGGAGACAAAATGATGCCCCAAAAAACAAAAGATCGCCAGAGGAAAATTAATCAAACTCGCAGACTTACCTTTGCATCATTGCGCACAAACTGAATCCCATGACCAGGATATATAGTAGAGGAACAGAACCAGCACTTTTCTAACCTCATTGTGATCTTTGGTTAGAACAAGCGCCCACTGCAATGCGATAAATACATTATTTCTTAGCAATGAGCCAAAATTTGATGGAACATAAAGCAAGTAAACATCAACATAAGGATAATTTCACACCTCATTGGACTGATTTCTATCTCAACCTTATCAACATAATCATATTGTAATATGAAAAAAAAAGAAAAAGAAATTGCACTCTCTAAATCCCACCGAACCACTGCTGGTAAAGCAAAAAAGAAAAAAGGTAAAAACAGTAAATTAATCTCCTCCACTCAGTTTGAAGCCCACACCAATGAAATGGCAACCAGAAAGCAACAGTCTATCACAAGAATTTAAAGGTCTAGTAATGAACAATATGCCCAATTCCTATCAGCTGAAAAAGTTGAGATTAATGCTAAGTTTGGTTGCGAGGAACATATTTTCCCGCGGTAACCAATCTCCAAACTGAATCAGACAGAACATCTGAATTCAAGACACCCATTTTCCATCAAATTGAGACAATTAATTTAAGAGATCAATAGTTCACAACAGATACAATATCACCCGATTCGAAACCGGCGATGCAATTGCTTCAATTGTAAATCCATAACCAAATATTTAGCTCTTGCAGCAAGGAGAAACTAATGAAGATCACGATAGTGTGGAGAGAGAAAGACGGCGGAGATGAGGAAGAGAGGACTAACCGGAAAGAGACAACCAGGGCCGGAGTCCCAAGATCACCGTCGGCAGACCCTCGCAAACGACGGGGGGGCGGGGAAGGTTTTTGGGGGCGATGAGTAGAACGAATAAGTAAAGGAGTGGGCTAGGGTTTTGAAGTCGGCTAAAAGGCTGGGAACTGTAACATGTAGCAAGTGTTTCACAAGAGAGTGCTTATTTTATTGACTGATTGACTTTTTAAACAAATTACAAGTATCATTGTTTTCTTTTCTTTTGTAAAAGTATTATTTTTTCCTTCTGATGAGCAGTAAGATGGTTGCACAGAGAGCTATAAAAAAAAAAAAAAAGTGAAACAAAATTATTGCAGTCAAATCAATTTTATAGATGGTCCAATCCGGTAATCAAATTGAAAAAAAAAAGATTTTTATTGCATCGACTCAGAAAAAAGACTATTAAATAGTTAAAAAAATTTATTAATTTTTAAAAAATTTGTAAAATCAAAGATTTTAAAAAAAAAGTCACCTTTGAATTTGTGTGCGATTAATTAAACATAGTTGAATTGAAACACCAAGTAGTCAGTTTTTTTTGGGTCTTTTCAATTAGAGTGTAAACGTTCATTAAGTTAGAATTTTGGACTAAATAAGAATTTAGCTCAGTCTACTTTGAAGGTTTCTTTAGTTGAAATTCTAATTAACTTGTTTTAGACACTTTAAAATTATAAGTTTTAAATAATAGTAGACAAAGGCACTCAATGAAAAGTGTCCAACTCTCCCAGCAAACGGCATATTTTTTAAATTTCCTAATATTCAGCATTTATTAGCTCTAATGATCATTCATCAGTATTCATCAACGCTCATCAAACACTTATTAGCATCAATTAGGATTGATTAACAATAAATTTCTTATGATAAGTTTAAAATAAACAATTTTGTTCATAAAGTGATTGGACTATTAAATGGCTTTGTACTTGTGTTTCTAAGGCCCTATTCGACAAAATTAGCTGTTTAGGTAGCGAATAGCGGTTTAGGTAGCGCATAATGTATCTAATTTAGCTGTTAGCGGATAGCTGTTTAGATGTGCGATTGAAACTAATGTGTTTGGAAAATTTAGCAGTTAGGCTAACTGATTAATATAAATTGACATAAAAGAATATAGATGATTTCCAAAGATAAAATTTTTAAAGGATATTTTTTGGCTAAAAAATATGAGATGCTACTTTTAAATGTCAAACGTTAATACTATTAGTTTTTCAAAAACGCTGTTTAAAACGCTAAACGCTACTTGAAATGCTAGTCAAAACACTAGTTTACCGAGCACTAAAAATTAACTAATTAGTGTATTGACTTGATCAACATACTAAACGCTACCCAAAACGCTGTTGCCGAATACGACTTAAATATTTTTCCATGTTATATAATTAGCAGAGCAGGAATTCTTTACTACTATACGTAAGTTTGATCACTACTGCAAGCACACGTGGCGTTTTAGTAAATATCAAGTGTCGTTTCGACATGAATCTTAGTGGCAATTTCTTGTTATTCATTTTCTCCCACGACTTAAACCATGATTCTTGATGAATAAGAAGGTTCTTAGCTTGAGTTGGTTTTTCATGCTTGTAAGAACTTTGAATGAAGCACCTAAGCAGACCATCCCATTGTTTTATGGGTTCAAATTCAATGCTATTAATTTTAACTATGAAATTTGAAAACTCAAGCCTAAAGACTCCGTTAAGCTTCTTTTTTCTTTTGTTTGTGTTAGACAAATAGGACTGACCTGGATGTGAAAACAACTGTCGGGAATAGTCCACGTATATAGCGATGAGTGGCAGCTACCAGAATCGCCTTAGGATGTCCACGTTCTACATCCGAAAGCCCAGCATTGATGGTACGGCAGCCGTGAGGGAGGGGAAGAGAGTGTGTGATTTGAGTCTTATGCGTGTGTTTTGTGGCTAACCCCCCAAACCTCCTTTTATAGGTTATGGGGGGCAGCTAGGGTTGTTGCCCTAGGCAACACTTCGTGGCCGTCGGGCCTTACTAAATAGGCCCGGCAAACAGCTCTCACTCGGCCATGAAGACAGCAAACACATGTTCTCCACGAATCACAACTCCTTATGTTTCATACTGGGAATAGGACATGCGACCGTAAAGTAACAAGCAGTGTTACATTAAGTTACTACCTAACTAACATAACACTTTCACGAAATACAATACCCCAAATCATCAGTTAGAGTTTTATTTTTATATTTATTCTATACTTATTTACTTAAATATTTTTATTATTTATAGCATATAGTTGCATATTTAGTTGCATTTGCATATTTAGGGAAAAATAATGATAAAAATGAAAACATGGGTTATTGGACCTAAATTGAACTGTAATTTTAATTATGGGTTAAAATATTAATACCTGGACAATTTTCAGTTTGATATTAATGTGCTATTTATTATATTTTTCTTCCTTATTTTTCAGGTTAAATGGATAAGGAAAAAATTACTAAGAACGTCTCAGTCTAAGGCAATGAATAACTTGGACAAATTACGGGAAAAAGATGAAGTATTGTTGAAAATGAAGAATCGGGTCATAATTAAGGAGTTGATCAGCAGCCCAATACCCTCAACCTAGCCTTTTCCCATCAGAAAAAAAAAATATTGAAACTTCAGCCGTGAGCCCGTGAACCAACCCCCTTTCTCTCGACTCTCTCTCTCCTCTTCCCCTGCATTCTCTCCATCTTCTTCTCCTCAACTCACGCTACACCACTCTCTCTCCTCTTCTCCTTCATCTTCTCCACATCTAAGGCACAGCCACAAAACCAACCTCATCACCCTTCACTCACTCCTCAATTGGCGGCACACCACAGAGAACCATCATCAACCCCATCACAAACCAAGTATAAAGGGACAAGCATCACCCATCATCTACTCCTCAACCTTCAACTCTCATCACCATCTTCATCTCATCTTCATCACACGCATCACCTCAACCATCATTAGAACCGATCCAAACCATCAGCAGAATCATCCCTATCATCTAGCTGCGTCTCCTAATATTCATCCCATTTCACGGCAAAAACAACCATCAGTAGAATATCACCATCTTCATAATAATAAATATAATATGTGTATCGATGACTGAATAACGTAACATGGTAAAATATATATTAAGGTTAAGCAGTTTTCTCATTGAGTGACATTTGTTTTCTTTTAATCTGCATAGAATTTATTATCAGTTTATAATTTTGGTGCTCCATAATTATATTGATTAGTTATATATTTAAATATTTTATCCAATTACCCCCCAAATTAGTTTTTTTTTTTTTTGATTGTTTGAGTCATAGAGTTAAATCTTAGTAGTCTTTAGTTTTGTATTTTATTTTTTTTATATATATTTTTTTATGAGAGTATCATTGCTTTGTAACTTAAATCTATTTCCTCGTGGGATCGACCCTACTTGCCCTATCTATAATTCTTAACATATATTTACAAGGGTATTTAGGTTATTTAATTTGTAGGCACTGCGACACACCTTACATCATCCTAAACATCATCAGTGACATTTTCAATCCATTATGCCATGATATATTATATGATTGTATACTCAATATAATCGTCCGGGCTGATATTGGTGATGATGGATAGACTTTTCCTTAAACACTCATAATATTACATCTTAGCTTAATTGCTTTCCTAAATGTTTTCGCTAAACCGTATATATCGTGATTCTTGAGAAACACATTAAAGAAGCAACATCATGCCTTGACTTCGTACCATAGCTTTAAGTCAAAGGGTCATCGTCTATAGGGTTACACGGTGATAAGAGATAGGAAGGTCAATTATCACTCTGTATATGGTCGTCTTTTAAGCACACACAGTATGAGATGTGGGTCATAACATAACTCCCACTTGCTTGGAATCGTCACTCTATATGTCATGGAAATCGTCAGCCTATATTTTCACCAAAAAAATCTAACCTGAGCCACTACATTAACATACTAAATGCTAATCTTGACACTCAAGATTCGATTTTTAAGGCTTCAATATGAAATCATGTCTCATATCCAACTCCCTCGAGTCTTATCTTAGACTTACTAAGGCGACTATTTCTCATTCATATACTTCCAGTATGAGTAATCAATATTGCACACCTGGTGCCAACATGATTATATCTCATCCTGCCCGTTATTCAAGCGTCAGGACGATTGCCTGTGTGACTAGGCCAATCAGAAGCCTGTGACATTTTAACATGTCTAACAAATAGATCACAAAACATTTAGAAAAAAGAACCTTCAATCTTTATTTCATAAATGCTCGTTACAAGAAGAACGTATCTGTCATACATAACAAGATTTTATCTAAAAATTAAACTCTACGAAGTCCTAGACTCAACGAATATGCTTTTAAAGCACCTCTAGGAATCAGCTTAGTTAATGGATCAGCAATCATCTTGTTTAGTAGGTATATACTTGATGGCAACCTCCTTTGTCTTTATGTCGTCTCGCACGAAGTGATAGCGCCTCTTGATGTGCTTGGTCTTCCGATGGAACTTCGGATCTTTAGCGAATTGGATGGCGGCTGTGGTGTCACATAACATCTCTACAGGATAATCAACTCTAGGAATGAGGTTAAGATCCTGGAGGAAACTCCTAAGCCATAATCCCTCATGCGTGGCTAGGCTATATGCGACATACTCTACCTCCATAATCGACAGAGCTGTGCAGTCTTGCTTCTTATAGCACCATGATATGGCTCCCCCACCTAGGGTGAACACATATCCTGAGGTTGACCTGGACTCATCCGGTTCATCTCCCCAATCGGCATCTGAATATCCTCTCAACTTAAGGTCTCCGCCTTGATAACATAGGATCAAGTCGGTTATACCACGAAGGTAGTGCTTGATTCTCTTGATGACTTGCCAATGAGGTTGTCTGGGTTGCTTTGGTAACGACTCACCAAACCAACGGCAAAGCAAATGTGTACCTAACATGGCGTACATTAAGCTTCCTATGGCACTAGCGTAAGGGACATTAGTCATGGCCTCCTCTTCCATGTCCGTTTTTGGGCATTAGTCCAGACTTAAGGTTAAACCCTCCTCAACTAGAGTGTCTGCGGGTTTGGAATAATGCATATGGAATCATTTTAAGACTTTCTTGATATATACCTCTTGGCTCATACCTAAAAGTTTCTTTGGACGATTTCCTATTATTTCCACGCCTAGGATATACCTTTCTTCACCCATGTTCTTCATCTTAAAGATGGAGGACAACCACTTTTTAGTAGCTTCGATCATCTCCAAATTATTCCCAGCCAGTAATATGTCATCAACGTATAGGGTAAGGAATATAATCCCCTTAGTTGACCTTTTGACATACACATAGTGGTCTTCTGAAACCATGGATAAGCCAAACGAAGTTATAACTTCATGAAATCTTAAGTACCAAGATCTGGAAGACTATTTAAGATTATATATGGACCTTTTAATACGACAAACCTGTCCTTTTGTCCCTTTGACATAAAACAAATGGGCTGTTCCATATAGATCTCTTCCTCAAGGCTTCAAACCCTCCGTGATGCTACAATTCAGTAGTCCATGAGTTAATTCCGATTTTAGAAGGTAAACTTCTACACATTTCAGTGACGGTCCTTGACTTGTATTTATAGTCATTACATTACCGAACATGAATAGGAAATTGTTTTCTTTTTGCCTTCTTTTTAATACGAATGACTGCTTTGTCTCAGATGAGTGCAAAACAGTTCTAGAAATTGTAACATTCATTCTGACATTGATGGAAAAAAGAATCAGATTCTTCCGTTTTAGCCAACCAGTGCTTGTTAGGACTCATTTTTGTGTCATTTCACAACTAAGAATTGTATAGGGACACAAATTTTCTTTTTGATCAAATGACTACATAAACTTAGATGAGATACTGTAAAATTAAGTCCCTATTTATAGCAATTGCAAATTAAGATAAACTATAGAGTAAAATGAGTAGTTATCGGGATAATAAGGTAATTAATTTCAAAAATAATATATAATATAATAATTAAAGGTGAGCATTAAAGTGAAATAATGAGGAAATTTAGGAAAGGTTATATAATATTAAAGATGGACATTCAAATGAAATAATGAGGTGACTTACCAATAAAAGTAAATTAGCAAAAGATTAGTTAGTACATGTGAGATCAAATGTCAAATTCGTAGGGTCATGCACGTCAAGTAAAACTAATAATCATTACAAAATGTGCGTTTTTTCCCCTAAAGATTCCTATTAGTTTAATTATATTGATTATGTATGCACTTACTTCATATGTCAATTGCAGATTATTTCGATAGTCTAACGACACCTTTAATATTATTTAATAGTGATGATGGTACTTCCTACTATTTGACCAAAATAAAAATTAAATTTGATTAATTATTCTCATGATCAACAAAACATGAAAAAAATTGTTGACAGTAGTAACAAAAAGATAGATAAGTCTTGACATTAGTCTTATCTCTTTGGTGTATAATTATTTATAAAAAAATCAAGAAAGAAAAATTAAATAATTAAAAAAATAAGAAAGGGAGATTAGTAACAAATAAAGAAATTTTCGTACAATTTGAATTTAGAAAAACTTTTGATGTACTTTTTTCTGGGGGGAGGAGGGAGTAGTACTAATTTATGAAGTCAATTATAATCTATCGTGGAAAAGTAGACAAACTACTTTTATATATTAATTTGCCTATTAAATTAAAATTTAAATTTGCTAAAAGAACTAATTATACTATATGATTTTTGAGCGCAAAATATAATCTCAAGTAAAATATAAATTGAATAAATTATTGAAATATTTTTTTTAATATCATAAACGTAAGTTACAAATATGAAAAGAAAATAAATATTACACCAACATAAAGTAGTCGTAAGCGAAACCCATAATCACATTAAGGTCTTACTGTATTTTATAGTATCTAAATTCAATTATGTGACATGCTTAAGTAAGATTATTTTGATAGTTTAACGACACCTTTAATATTATTTAATAGTGATGATGGCACTTCCTACTATTTGACCAAAATAAAAATTAAATTTGATTAATTATTCTCATGATCAACAAACGTGAAAAAAATTATTGACAGTAGTAACAAAAAGATAGATAAGTCTTGACATTAGTCTTATCTCTTTGGTGTATAATTATTTCTAAAAAATCAACAAAGAAAAATTAAATAATTAAAAAAATAAGAAAGGGAGATTAGTAACAAATAATGAAATTTTCATACAATTTGGATTTAGGAAAACTTTTAATGTACTTTTTTCTGGGGGGGGAGGGAGTAGTACTAATTTATGAAGTCAATTATAATCTATCGTGGGAAAGTAGACAAACTACTTTTATACATTAATTTGCCTATTAAATTAAAATTTAAATTTGATAAAAGAAATAATTATACTATATGATTTTTGAGCACAAAATATAATCTCAAGTAAAATATAAATTGAATAAATCATTGAATTTTTTTTAATGTCACAAACGTAAGTTACAAATATGAAAAGAAAATAAATATTACACCAACTTAAAGTAGTCGTAAGCGAAACTCACAATCACATTAAGGTCTTACTGTATTTTATAGTATCTAAATCCAATTATGTGACATGCTTAAGTAATCAAGCTTTGCCGTATGTGAAATAAGCGCCCGATCAGCATTCATGTGTCAACTCATGATATATACACTTAAAAATAAATACATAAAAATAAATATATTTAGATTTAGATGTACAATATATACTTACCTCAAAAATAATATCTAACACACTTCAATTTTTTTCTTGGATAACATCTAAATCAATTCTTTGGTCTATATTTAAGTTTTTAAGACAAAATTCAATTACTAATTACTCATAAGTCATAACATATCAGAAAAATTAATATTAAATTGAATTAAAATTGTATTGATAACCTACATTCATTTTAATTACATGATAGAAGTCTTTTATGTTGCTATCCTACATGACATTCTTATGCCAAGTGGGACCCTAGATGGCATCCTATGTGCCATCCCACGTGTCGCTCATACATAAGTTCAATCCAACTTTTAATATATACATATATATATATATATATATATATATATATATATATATATATTATATATATATATATATATATATATGATGCTGTAGAGTAAGAAGGACTTGAAAGAATTCATCCTTAGATGTTCTAGGGTGTATTACACAGTAAGGGAAAATAGGGGTTACAGATGTTCTTAACCTGCAGTTTAACTATTCAGTAAATATAATATGTGTATTGATGATTAAAGAACGTAACATGGTAAAATATATATTAAGGTTAAGCAATTTTCTCATTGAGTGACATTTGTTTTCTTTTAATCTGCATAGAATTTATTATTAGTTTATAATTTTGGTGCTCTATAATTATATTGATTAGTTAGATATTTAAATATTTTATCCAATTACCCCCCAAATTAGTTTTTTTTTGGTGATTATTTGAGTCATAGAGTTAAATCTTGGTAGTCTTTAGTTTTGTATTTTATTTTTTTATATATATTTTTTTATGAGAGCATCATTGCTTTGGAACTTAAATCTATTTCCTCGTGGGATCGACCCTACTTGCCCTATCTATAGTTTGTGACATATATTTACAAGGGTATTTAGGTTATTTAATTTGTAGGCACTGCGACACACCTTACAAATTTTGGCGCCGTTGTCGGGGAAATAATTTTTGTTACTAAGTCTTGAATTTATTCTCATAATTTATTTATTTATTTATGTTTATTATTTTTTACCTTTGTTTTTCATTTTTAAAGAAAGTCAACATTTCAATTGGTTCTTTATACTTATTTAATTATTTCTTTTCAGGTTTATGAACGTTAACGAGAGAATAAAATGTATCAATTCTTATGTTGAATTCTTGAACAACGCCACCGTAGAATAGTTCCTCAAGATTTTTGTGAACGGCGAAGAAGACGAAGAAGAACCACTCATGGCGACCAGGACTTGAAGGAGTTAGCTGCACCAGATGTCTCGCAACAACCGCTTGGTATCGTTTTTCTTGAATTGGAAAAACCATTGAAGCTAAACTCAGGTTTTCTCAATCTATTACCTAAGTTTAATGGTTTGTCTGGCGAAGATCCTCATATGCATTTGAAAGAATTTTTAGTTGTTTGTTCTACTATGAGACCCGATGGGATTGATGAGAATCAGCTTAAGCTTCGTGCTTTCCCTTTTTCTCTACATAACTTGGCGAAGGATTGGTTACATAACCTTCCTCCTGGATCTGTTACTACTTGGACTCAATTGCAAAAATCTTTTCTGGAGAAAATTTTCCCTGCTAGTAGAATTGGTGCTATTAGAAAGCAAATTTGTGGAATTAGGCAAAATTTGAATGAGTCATTATATGAATACTGGGAAAGGTTTAAAAGACTTTATAGCTGTTGTCCCCAACATCAGATTAATGACCAATTGCTGATTCAATATTTTTATGAAGGACTGTTGCCTAATGATAGGGGGATGATAGATGCTGCTAATGGAGGAGCCTTAGTTGACAAGACACCTACCCAAGCTATGACTTTGATCTCTAATATGGCCCCAAACTCACAACAGTTTAATACTCGATCTGACTTGGTCACTGGTAGGGTTAATGAGATTGATACTATTCAACACCAGTTAGCAGTTTTGACCTCTAAGTTAGATAAGTTGATGATCAGAGGACCTAGTGCTGGGGTAGTATGTGGAATATGCTGTATGGAAGGTCATCCTACTGATGGTTGTCCAATCTTATAAGAGGGGAATGTTAATGCTATGTTTAACCATCAACCCAGGAAGTATAACCCTTACTCCAACACTTACAATGAGGGTTAGAGAGATCACCCTAATCTTAGATATGGACCACCTAATCCACCTGGTTTTGCTTGACCTTAGCCTCCAACTAACCAAACTGATAAGATCTCTTTTTTGTTAGAGCAGTTAATGAAAAAGATGGACCAAGATAAGAAAGAGATAGAGGCTAGATTTAATTCAATAGAAACTGTCCCTAAGCAAATGAGCCAAACCCAATCCGCCTTAGAAACCTTAGTTAGTAACATGCAATCTCAAAGTAGTAATAGGTTGCCTGCCCAACCTTTTACAAATCCTAAGGATAATGTCAATGCCATAACTTTAAAGAGTGGAAAGGAACTAGGAGAGCCCGATTTATCTAAGAAAGATGTTAAGAGTGAGAAAGAGGTGAGTGAGAAAACTAAGACCAAGGAACAAAATGAGGGTGAGAAAGAGAAGGGAGAAGAACCAAAGAGTAAGAAACATCAAGAGATGACTCTAGAGGACTTCAACAAACTCCCCCACTATGTTCTTAGACCACCCTTTCCACATAGATATGCCCAACGTGAGCATGACCAGGCTAATCATGAGATTTTAGAGACGTTTAGAAAGGTAGAAATCAATATTCCTCTTTTAGATGCTATAAAACAAGTGCCTAGATATGCTAAGTTTCTAAAAGAATTGTGCACCAATAAAAGAAAGCTAAAAGGGAATGAAAAGATTGGTGTGGGGGAAAACTTATCTGCTGTGTTTCAAAAGAAGTTACCTCCTAAGTGTAAAGACCCTGGCATATTTTCTGTGCCTTGTAAAATAGGTAACAGTAGATTTGATAGATGTATGCTTGATTTGGGAGCTTCTATCAATGTCATGCCTAGATCTGTTTATAATTCTCTTAATCTTGGACCTTTAGAACAGACTAGCCTGGTGATTCAGTTAGTTGATAGAAGTAATGCTTACCTTGATGGTGTCTTAGAGGATGTTTCAGTCCAGGTTAATGAGCTTGTCTTCCCTGTTGATTTCTATATACTTAACATGGGAGGGGGAGAGAATGAACCACACATTCTACTTGGCCAACCATTTTTGAAAACCTCTAGAACAAAGATTGATGTGCATAGTGGGCAGTTAACCATGGAATTTAATGGTGAAGTGATTAAGTTTAATATATTTGAGGCAATGTGATTTCCTACTGACACACACAATGTGAATGCCTTGCATGTATATGAGAAATTGTCCCAAGATGTTTTTGAATTGGATAATGATGATATTTTGAATCTGGCTATTACTCATAGTTTGTCTAGTACTGATTTGATTGAATGTGATTATGTTTTATGTGATGAATTGGTGGATGCTATTTATGATTTGAAGTCTTTACAAAGCATGCAACCCCCTTTTCAAGTTGTTAGACGAAAGTTATGTGTTAAAACCATGTCAACCCAAGACACTATTGTTAAGCCTGAATTAAAACCTTTGCTTGCTAATTTGAAATATGCATACTTGGGTGATGATGACTCTAATTCCCTAACTGAACTGCAAGAGGAAAAATTGATTAGAGTTCTTAGAGATAACAAGAGTGCAATAGGATGGACTTTAGCTGACATTAAAGGACTGAGCCCAACATTATGTACACATAAAATTGCCTCAGAATCTGATGCAACCCCTAAAAGAGATCCTCAACACCGTCTCAATCCTCCTATGATGGAGGTGGAGCAAAAGGAAATCTTAAAGTGGTTGGAAGCAGGGGTGATCTACCCCATTACTGATTCTAAGTGGGCTAGTCTCATACATGTAGTTCCTAAGAAAGGTGGCACCACTGTAGTGACTAACAAAGAGGGAGAGCTCATACCCACATGAGTACAGTCAGGTTGGAGGATATGTATTGACTGTAGGAAGCTAAACAAAGCAACAAAGAAAGACCACTTCCCTTTACCTTTTATGGATCAAATGTTAAAGAGGGTAGCTGGTCATTCTTACTATAGCTTCCTAGATGGGTATTCGGGTTACTTACAAGTACCCATAGCTCT
Organism: Carnegiea gigantea; assembly: GCA_029747015.1. Lineage (NCBI taxonomy): Eukaryota > Viridiplantae > Streptophyta > Magnoliopsida > Caryophyllales > Cactaceae > Carnegiea > Carnegiea gigantea. The sequence continues at coordinate 61,363 of JAKOGI010000378.1, forward strand.
AGAGGATCAGGATAAGGCCACCTTCACTTATCCTTTTGGTACTTATGCATTCAAAGGCATGCCTTTTGGCCTTTGTAATGCACCTGCTACTTTTCAAGGTTGTATAATGTCCATATTTTTTGATTTCATTGATAAGATTATGGAAGTGTTTATGGATGATTTTACTATGCATACGTAACTCTTTTGACCAAAGTTTGCATAATTTGACATTAGTTCTTAAGCGTTGCGTTGAATCCAATCTAATTTTGAACTTTGAAAAATGTCATTTTATGGTTGATCATGGAGTGGTGCCAGGGCACATCGTTTCAGAGAAAGGTTTAGAAGTTGATAAAGTTAAGGTAGAAGTGATTTAGTCTTTGCCTTACCCATCTAGTGTGAAAAATATTAGATCATTTTTGGGACATGTAGGGTTTTATAAACGATTCATTAAGAATTTCTCAAAAATTGCTTCTCCATTATGTGCTTTGCTTGCTAGGGATGTTGAGTTTATTTTTAATGATGACTGCAAGCGCGCTTTTGATGAGTTAAAGAAGTGTTTGATTTCACCTCCTATTGTTCAAGCGCCTAATTATGCCCTTCCTTTTGAACTTTTATGTGATGCATCTGATAAAACAGTAGGGGTTGCTTTAGGGCAAAAACAGGGGAGGGAATCTCATGTGATTTGTTATGTCAGTAAGACATTAGATGCTGTACAATGTAATTATACTGTTACTGAGAAAGAATTGTATGCTGTTGTGTTTGCATTGGAAAAATTTGGATCTTATCTGCTGGGCACTAAGATCATTGTATATTCTGATCATGCTGCTTTAAAATATTTAATGAAAAAGAAAGAGGCTAAACCTAGGCTAATTAGATGGGTTTTACTATTGCAAGAATTTGATTTAGAAAGTAAGGATAGGAAAGGCCTAGATCACCATGTAGCTGACCATCTGAGTAGGATTCCAACTGCAGAAATTAGTAAAGATTGTAATGATTATTTTCTTGATGAACATTTATATGCTATTGCTGAAGCTTTTCCTTGGTATGTGGACATTGTTAACTATTTAGTTACCAAGGCCTTTCCTGCTAATATGCCTAAGCATGCTAGAGATAGAATTAAAGCACAAGCTAGGCTACATGTGTGGGATGAACCCTATTTATGGCATTTTTGTAGTGACCAAGAAATTAGAAGATGTGTTGATGATTCTGAAATTTTATCTATTTTGGAGTTTTGTCACTCCCGAGAGGGAGGAGGTCACTTTGGTCCTAAACGCACTGCACATAAAGTCTTAGAATGTGGATTTTTCTGGCCCACAATTCACAAAGATTGTTTTGAATTCTGTAAAAGATATGACAAGTGCCAAAGAACTGGAAATTTAAGTGATAGAAATCAAATGCCCTTATATAATATATTTGTGTGTGAAATTTTTGATGTTTGGGGCATTGATTTTATGGGCTCATTTCTCCCTTCCTATGGTAACCAATATATTCTAGTTTGTGTGGATTATTTATCCAAATGGGTTGAGGCTATTCCTACTAAAACTGATGATGCTAAGACTGTGGTTAAGCATGTTAAGAAAAACATTTTGAATAGGTATGGGATGCCTAAAGCCATCATTAGTGATAGGGGAACTCACTTTTGTAATAGAACTTTGAAGGGTTTGCTAGATAAGTTTCATATTACGCATAAGGTTTCGATTGCTTATCACCCACAAACTAATGGTCAAGCTGAAAGCATGAATAAAGAAACTAAAGGGGTTTTAGAGAAAATTATTAGACCTGATAGGAAGGATTGGAGTGATAGATTAGATGATGCACTTTGGGCTATTAGGACTACATATAAAACTCCATTTGGGATGTCACCATACAGGATAGTCTTTGGGAAAGCGTGTCACTTACCTGTAGAATTAGAACATAAATCATTTTGGGCTGTGAAGAAGTGTAATATGGATTATATGGAAGCAGGAAAGGAGAGGAAATTACAACTGCAATAGTTAGAGGAAATAAGGTTAGAAGCCTATGACAATTCAGTCATTTATATGGGCAAGTCTAAGGCATTTCATGATGCTAAGTTGGTTAGAAAAGAGTTTCATGTAGGAGAAAAAGTTCTGTTATTTCATTCAAAATTGAAACTAGTTCCTCAGAAACTTAGATCTAGGTGGCTAGGTCCTTTTGAAGTTACTCATGTCCATCCTCATAGGGCGGTAGAAATTAAGAGTCTTGATACTAATAAGATTTTTAAGGTGAATGGTCACAGGTTGAAACACTTTTATGAAGGAGTTGTTTGCAAAGTTAAGGATATTGATTTGGAAGATCCATGACTGGAAAAGAGGTCGAGCCAATGACAAGAAACAAAGGCGCTGCTTAGGAGGCAACCCAAGATTCTTTCAGGAGTTTTCTTTTCCTTTTGTCTTTCCTTTTTTCTTTTTGTTTTGTTCCTATTCCCTACATTGAGTACAATTCCTGAAAGAAGTGTGGGGGAGGGAAATGTATATTAGTTTTAGTTCATATCTTTTTCATATTTGTTTCATTATTTTTCGTTAAAAAAAAAAACAACCAAAAAAAATTTTTTTTTCTTCTATTTTCTGTTTCTTTTATTTTGGGAAATGTATACTATTTTGACCAGATTGACTCTCTTAACCTAGTATTAAGTTGTATATAAGTGGGGCGTGCATGACAAACCGAGTCCTATGTGTGATATTCTATAACCGAGTCTAACCTCATCATTCCATTATAACTGTGAGTCTAATCCTTGTTTTGCATATCGCCATTGTCTTAGAGTCTTAGGCTTTCAGGCTTGATTCTCGCACTTGCATTCGTTTTTTTGCTTTCATTCAGACTCTGGAAAAAAAAAGAGAAGAATAGAGGGGAAAAAAAAGGAAGGGAAAAAAAAAGTCAAAGTCGAGAATGACAAGTACCCCTTTGAGGTATGCGCTACGGGGTGCTACTCTTTGAGGTAATACTACTACTGGAAAGCTTGCTTCCCATACTAGTAAGTCAATAAAGTAATTCATATATTGTCAGCTGGGAATGAGTCAAACTCTAACTAGTCCGGTCTCTGGGGTAATGGTACATGCACACACCATGCACTAGGATGGATACATTGTTATATTGGTTTGTGGGGTGAAAAGTGGAGTGTAAATGTCATCTATGAAGACTCAGAGTTTCGGAGTGTACGACTTGTTCACATACAACATAATATTCTGGTTTTAAAGGGTGATGTTCTAGTTGAAATTTTGTATTGTTTCCTTATTAAAAAAAAAAATTCCGTCTTCTCCTGTTCGTTTTAAAGGTTTTGTGGGTATACTTGTTGGAAACCCTTACGAGATCTATACTCGTTCTACCGTGGGCCACCCGGAGGTTTAAAGGCCTTCTTGCACGTGCTCAGTGCAATCGTGATCCCTACGAAAGTGGTTGATTCTATTTTATTTTATTTTTAGGTTAATAAATTTATCGAGGGCGACAAAAGTCTAAGTGTTGGGGTATTTGTTAGAGTTTTATTTTTATATTTATTCTATACTTATTTACTTAAATATTTTTATTATTTATAGCATATAGTTGCACATTTAGTTGCATTTGCATATTTAGGGAAAAATAATGATAAAAATGAAAACATGGGTTATTGGACCTAAATTAAACTGTAATTTTAATTATGGGTTAAAATATTAATACCTGGACAATTTTCAGTTTGATATTAATGTGCTATTTATTATATTTTTCTTCCTTATTTTTCAGGTTAAATGGATAAGGAAAAAATTACTAAGAACGTCTCAGTCTAAGGCAATGAATAACTTGGACAAATTACGGGAAAAAGATGAAGTATTGTTGAAAATGAAGAATCGGGTCATAATTAAGGAGTTGATCAGCAGCCCAATACCCTCAACCCAGCCTTTTCCCATCAGAAAAAAAAATATTGAAACTTCAGCCGTGAGCCCGTGAACCAACCCCCTTTCTCTCGACTCTCTCTCTCCTCTTTCCCTGCATTCTCTCCATCTTCTTCTCCTCAACTCACACTACACCACTCTCTCTCTCCTCTTCTCCTTCATCTTCTCCACATCCAAGGCACAGCCACAAAACCAACCTCATCACCCTTCACTCACTCCTCAATTGGCGGCACACCACAGAGAACCATCATCAACCCCATCACAAACCAAGTATAAAGGGATGGGGGAATCTGCAGAATGGATCATCGAAAATCAAGCATCACCCATCATCTACTCCTCATCCTTCAACTCTCATCATCATCTTCATCTCATCTCCATCACACGCATCACCTCAACCATCATCAGAACCGATCCAAACCATCAGCAGAATCATCCCTATCATCTAGCTGCGTCTCCTAATATTCATCCCATTTCACGGCAAAAACAACCATCAGTAGAATATCACCATCTTCATCATAATTTTTGTTTTGGTGTTGTTATGTTTCATTCATTTCCCTCAGTTTCTTTTGTTTCATTTTGTGCCCTTGTTTTTTTTAAAAAAAGACGTTTGTTTTAGTATTAGTATGTTAGGCTAATTTAATACTTTTGCTTGACCTAATATTATAGTTTACCATGTGAAGTTATTTTTTTTGAGATAAATTTTGTGCGTTTAAATTTTCATATTATGTTTATGTGTATAATCTAAGTTGATTTGGAATAATTGGTTAATGTTGAATGTTGAATTATTTTTGCTCAGCCACCTAAATAATTCTAACATTTAAATAATGTTAACTAGTAATAATTTTTGACTATTAAGGTTAAAAGAATCAACTTAGATCTAAATTACATGAATCTACTATAGAGAATTTAATGGTTTAGGTTAGATGAAGTTTTCCTAAAACCTAATGCTTTGAGTCTTTAATTTGCTATGCTGTAGAGTAATAAGTTGAATGACTTGAAAGAATTCATCCTTAGACGTTCTAGGGTGTATTACACAGTAAGGAAAAATAGGGGTTACAGACGTTCTTGACCTACAATTTAACTATTCAATAAATATAATATGTGTATCGATGACTGAATAACGTAACATGGTAAAATATATATTAAGGTTAAGCAGTTTTCTCATTGAGTGACATTTGTTTGCTTTTAATCTGCATAGAATTTATTATCAGTTTATAATTTTGGTGCTCCATAATTATATTGATTAGTTATATATTTAAATATTTTATCCAATTACCCCCAATTAGTTTTTTTTTTTTGATTGTTTGAGTCATAGAGTTAAATCTTAGTAGTCTTAGTTTTGTATTTTATTTTTTTATATATATATTTTTTTATGAGAGTATCATTGCTTTGTAACTTAAATCTATTTCCTCGTGAGATCGACCCTACTTGCCTTATCTATAATTCTTAATATATATTTACAAGGGTATTTAGGTTATTTAATTTGTAGGCACTGCGACACACCTTACATCGTCCTAAACATCACCAGTGACATTTTCAATCCATTATGCCATGATATATCATATGATTGTATACTCAATATAATCGTCCGGGCTGATATTGGTGATGATGGATAGACTTTTCCTTAAACACTTATAATATTACATCTTAGCTTAATTGCTTTCCTAAATGTTTTCGCTAAACCATATATATCGTGATTCTTGAGAAACACATTAAAGTAGCAACATCATGCCTTGACTTCGTACCATAGCTTTAAGTCAAAGGGTCATCGTCTATAGGGTCACACGGTGATAAGAGACAGGAAGGTCAATTGTCACTCTGTATATGGTCGTCTTTTAAGCACACATAGTATGAGATGTGGGTCATAACATAACTCCCACTTGCTTGGAATCGTCACTCTATATGTCATGCGAATCATCAGCCTATATTTTCACCAAAAAAATCTAACCTGAGCTACTAGATTAACATACTAAATGCTAATCTTGACACTCAAGATTCGGTTTTTAAGGCTTCAATATGAAATCATGTCTCATATCCAACTCCCTCGAGTCTTATCTTAGACTTACTAAGGCGACTATTTCTCATTCATACACTTCCAGTGTGAGTAACCAATATTGCACACCTGGTGCCAACATGATTCTATCTCATCCTGCCCGTTATTCAAGCGTCAAGGCGATTGCCTGTGTGACTAGGCCAATCAGAAGCCTGTGACATTTTAACATGTCTAACAAATAGATCACAAAGCATTTAGAAAAAAGAACCTTCAATCTTTATTTCATAAATGCTCATTACAAGAAGAACGTATCTGTCATACATAACAAGATTTTATCTAAAAATTAAACTCTACGAAGTCCTAGACTCAACGAATATGCTTTTAAAGCACCTCTAGGAATCAGCTTAGTTAATGGATTAGCAATCATCTTGTTTAGTAGGTATATACTTGATGGCAACCTCCTTTGTCTTTATGTCGTCTCGCACGAAGTGATAACGCCTCTTGATGTGCTTGGTCTTCCGATGGAACTTCGGATCTTTAGCGAACTGGATGGCGGCTGTGGTGTCACATAACATCTCTACAGGATCATCAACTCTAGGAATGAGGTTAAGATCCTGGAGGAAACTCCTAAGCCATAATCCCTCATGCGTGGCTAGGCTACATGCGACATACTCTACCGCCATAATCGACAGAGCTGTGCAGTCTTGCTTCTTATAGCACCATGATATGGCTCCCCCACCTAGGGTGAACACATATCCTGAGGTTGACCTGGACTCATCCGGTTCATCTCCCCAATCGGCATCTGAATATCCTCTCAACTTAAGGTCTCCGCCTTGATAACATAGGACCAAGTCAGTTATACCACGAAGGTAGTGCTTGATTCTCTTGATGGCTTGCCAATGAGCTTGTCTGGGTTGCTTTGGTAACGACTCACCAAACCAACGGCAAAGCAAATGTGTACCTAACATGGCGTACATTAAGCTTCCTATGGCACTAGCGTAAGGGACATTAGTCATGGCCTCCTCTTCCATGTCCGTTTTTGGGCATTGGTCCATACTTAAGGTTAAACCCTCCTCAACTAGAGTGTCTACGGGTTTGGAGTAATGCATATGGAATCATTTTAAGACTTTCTTGGTATATGCCTCGTGGCTCATACCTAAAAGTTTCTTTGGACGATTTCTTATTATTTCCACGCCTAGGATATACCTTTCTTCACCCATGTTCTTCATCTTAAAGATGGAGGACAATCACTTTTTAGTAGCTTCGATCATCTCCAAATTATTCCCAGCCAGTAATATGCCATCAACGTATAGGGTAAGGAATATAATGCCCCTAGTTGACCTTTTGACATACACATAGTGGTCTTCTGAAACCATGGATAAGCCAAACGAAGTTATAACTTCATGGAATCTTAAGTACCAAGATCTGGAAGACTATTTAAGATTATATATGGACCTTTTAATACGACAAACCTGTCCTTTTGTCCCTTTGACATAAAACAAATGGGCTGGTCCATATAGATCTCCTCCTCAAGGCTACCATTAAGGAAAGCAGTTTTTACGTCCATTTGAAACAATTCTAAGTTCAAATGAGCAACCATGGCTAGGAGTAGGCGAATAAAGGCAAATCTCACCACAGGAGAAAATGTCTCTTCATAGTCTACACCCTTAATTTGTGTAAACCCTTTCGTCACTAAACGGGCTTTGTACTTATCGATCGAACCATCTGCCCGGTATTTTATCTTAAAAACTCTCTTGTTTTCAATAAACTTACGCTGGGGTGGAAGTTCAACAAGTTCCTAAACCTTATTTCTTGCCATCGAGTCCATCTCATCCCTTATGGCATCCATCCACTCTTTATAGTTTGGTGAGTCAATTGCCTCTTGATAAGAGGTAGACTCCTCAACTTTCTAAGTGAGTGTATAGGAATATTTCCTCTTCGATTTGGAAATATCGTCAAGGAATTCTTTCATGCTCACTCATTCGGAGCCTAGGGCCTTCATTATTTGTCTAATTGGATGAGGCATCCCTCCCCATTTCTCTAAGAGGTGTGGGACCCTGAGCATGTGGAGAGTTACTCCCACTTCCCTTTGGGTGTAGGATCCCGAACATATAGACTAACTGCATGTTCAGGAACCGGAGATTGAGGACGGTCCTCACTCACAGGTTGACTCTCTTCATGTATGGGAGATTAAGGATGATTCTCATTCTCCTGAGCAGATAAGTCTCTCTAATTCTTTTCAGGTAGGGGAGGCATGCCATCTTCTGTGGTTTGGTTAGAGTTCAAATTCTTCCCCTTACTGATTGATGGTTGGATGTTTTGCTGTAACTCAAATAGTTCGACATCCTTCTTGACTTCACCAATGGTCGGGAACTCATCCTCGAGAAAATAGACATTGCGGGAATCTCTTTCTGTCATGCCACCATTTGGGTGTTCCCCGTACATCACATATCCTTTAGATTGTGCGGGGTACCTAATGAACACCATTTTGGTGGCTCTTGGACCAAGTTTTCCATGGTTGTGGGTTCGATTATGCACATAGCCGACCGAACCCCATGGGCTTAAATAGTCCAAGGATGGCTTCTTACCAAACCATAACTCATATGGTGTGGTAGGTACACTCTTGCTTGCCACATAGTTAAGGACATAGGTTGCCGTAAGCAGTACATCCTTCCAGAAACTGATTGGGAGGTTAGCATGCGCCATCATTGACCTGACCATGTCAAGCAATGTACGGTTCCTACGTTCCACAACACCGTTCTGTTGTGGGGTATAGGGGTGTTCAAAAATATTCAAAACCAAAAACCCGAACCAAAAACTCGATACCCGATCCAAAAATTCAGGTATTCGAACCGGAATATTTGAAAAATTCGATTCGCGTTGCCGAACTGATAATTTTTTTGAATATTTGGTTCGGGTATGGGTAGTTCAATTTACAAATTTGGGTACCCAAAAACCCAATTGTTTAAAAATTTTTTAAATTTTTTTTTGTTTTCTATAACACTAAAACTTTGATGTGTTGCATTGCTTGGTTAGGATGTTTAGCATATTGGTAATTTAGTATCTTGGATTTGGATTGCTTGAGTTCTAATCATTTGGACCATCAGCATGGTATGATGCTAAGGTACGATATTAATGTGCATTTCGAGGTGTGATGTTGTATGGTATATTGGTTTTAGGGCACAAACAAGAATGAGTAATTAATATGTATGTGGTTTAGGGCATAAACAAGGAATTGACCTTCTAAGGAAATTACAACAATTATCCAAAAAAGGGGACAAAAAAGTTTGGATTCACATGCGACAAAATTGCTTGGCAAAAAAAGAAGGTTCACAAAAATTGGGTTATTGAGTAACTAAAAACCCGGACCGAAATTATCGGGTACCCGAGATCAGGTATCCGATAATTTTCGGTTCGAATATGGTTCGCCATCCGTCCGACCTGAAATTTTGGGTGCCCGAACCGAAATCTCTTTTGGTTCAGGTACCCGAACCATGAACACCCCTAGTTGGGTACATGAAATCGTTAGCTGTCTTTGTATACCTTTTTCCTGACAAAACTCCTTGAACATATCAGAGAGGTATTCAAAGACCTCGATTAGCTCGAAGGATCTTAACCCTATGTTCTAATTGAATCTCTACTTCTGCTACAAAGCGTTTGAACACATCGAGTGCCTCGTAGCGATGAGATAGTAGGTGCACATAGCCATATCGTGAATAATCGTCTATGAGAGTAATGAAATAGACAGCCCCATATCGCATTTTAATGTTCATGGGTCCGCATATGTCTGAGTGGATTAATTCTAAGGGACTAGATGCTCTCGAGGCCGTACCAAAAGGCTTCATTGTTACCTTATCGGCTAGACATGACTCACACCTAGGCAACTTAACTCAGGTGAGTTGGGCTAGAAGACCCTCTTTAGCTAGCCTATTTATCCTATCTTGGCCCACATGGCCAAGTCTAGTATGCCACTTAACAGATTCAGAATTAGAGTCAAAGTATGAAACAAAAGTGGGGGATATATTATTATAGTAATCATCAAAGTCCAAAACAATGAAATCTCCTTTCAAAGTTACTTGGCCAAACAAATTGCCATTATAGAACAAATCTAAACCGTCTGGACGAAAATCAAAAGTAAAACCTAATCTTACTAAAGAAACATAAGAAACTAAGGAGCATTGCGCCCTAGGTGCATAGATGGCATCATGAAGAAACAGCTTGTTTCCTCTAAGGAGTTTGAGCTGGTATGTTCCTACTCCAAGGATATCTGCTTCACTGCCGTTCCCCAGTACGACAGTCCGTAAACCCACCAGGTAGCGATGGAACTCCACGAATCCAGCCTTATCCTAAACTATGTGCTTTATTGCCCCCGTGTCTACAATCCACTGAGGAAGAGAGTTAGTGACGAATGCATAGGAACAAACATATAATTCAAGAGTTTTAGTAGAAAGAGGTACCTTGGCTAGTTCAGGACAATCCTGAGCGAAATGACCCTTCTTTCCACAGTTATAGCACTTCACACATGCTATGTCCTTAGCTCTGTTGCCCTTAGCCTTATGCTTCTTGGCAGTACTACCATTGAAGCGAGAGTTTTGAGGAGGACGGGGACCCTTCTTAGGTTTCTTACCGCGGTAAGATTTCCTGCCTTTGGGCCCCGATCCTTTGGCAACGAATGCCACACTAGGAGGCGCATATATCTTTATACGCTCTTCCTCCATTTTAAGGTGTGTGGAGACTACCTCGAAGGTCTTGATGTGCTCACTATGTGTCTTGATTACTTTAAAACTCTTCCAATGTTCATTGTCATTGGAAAGAACTCTAATCATATTTAGGACCTGGTCTTCCTCAGAAACCTCTTGTCCTACAACCTTAAAGTCTCGAACTATGGCATTCATAGTTCGAAAGTATTCGGAGATACTATGACTGGAGTTAATAGTATATTGCATCCATTTCAACTGCAAGGTACGCAACCTTGTAGCAGATGTTTGCCCGAACCTAATCTTAAGCTATGCCCACATATCTTTAGCAGTGAGGAAGCGTTCAAACTCACCCAGGAGATCGCCCTGCATGCAAGATAGCATCGTGTAGCATGCAGAACGATCGTGTTTGAACCATGCTTGGTATGCCTTTAGGTTTTCTTTGTACTGCTCAGTTGCAGTAATATCCCTACCTTGTTCATCCTTTTCAGTCGGAACAGTCATAGAGGAGGTCAAGAGGTCCAGCATGTCATCATTATTTAAGTAGAACTGGACTTTTAGATGTTAGACGTCGTAGTTTGAACCATCCAGTTTGTCTTCAGATTGCATACAACCTATCATGCTTTTAGCTGCCATATCTAGAAGTATATTTTATTTGTTAGACATATTGTTTAATAATTAAATTATCAAGAAGACCCCATTATTCATAATATACGTGTGAAAATTTCGCTAAATTCATGATCATCTAGTATAGATGTGAACTCTGGAGCTTCTTTAATTTAATTATTAACTTAACCTCATAGAATTTCCTTAAAGGTTTTGTTAAACTAATTAACATTTTAATCCAGTGATTATCATGAAGATATTCACTTTTAATCGTGTAAATATATATTTACATATTTTTTTCTTTTATGAAACTAATTCATTTAACATAACTTCATTTTGTTTTATTATATATAACACAAAGTTATATAATCAACTTCAAAATTTCATATTATTAACAATTCTATATAATATGAAATAGGAATAAAGGCAAAAAGAATATTACTCATCAACAAGAAATATATGACCAACCTATGTCCATATTCAACATATAAAATGAATTTATATGATAATAGGAGCAAGTATTCAATAGTCAAAAACAGAAACAAAATCTGCCTTAATTAAAAAGGGCCTGAATTAAAAGGAACAAGTATCTGGGTCAAACAAAAAAAGGCCCACAATAACCAAAAAATCGAAACCCCCTTCTTTTTCTCTTTATTTTTTTTAAAAAAAGGCCCAAAATTGGGGTCTTACTAATATCCTTCTGGTATAAATAAGTGAGACTTACTCACTTAACCTAACCAGTCATCCACTAACCCTAAAACACTCTACTCTCTTTCTCTTCTTCCTGCCCAACTCTCGACCTCTCTCTCTCTCCCCGGTCTTTCTCTGCTGCCTCTCGAATTTTCTCCTTCTCTCGACTTGTTTCTCGACGCCATAGCCAGGAGATGGAGCACCGATCTCCTTTTTGGGCATTTGTCGCCGTGACCACGGCAGCCACCACCGCCGTTCTCGGTTCCTTAAAATCACCCAAATCATGTAAAACCACCGCCGACCCCAAGAGAAAATCCCGTGAGTCTCAATCTAAGCTAATCTGATGAGAACTGTCACCGCCCCCCGTGTACATCGGCCGAAACCGAGTGTAGGAAAGATGCCCATGCGCCAAACGCGCCACTGAGGCGGGTGGCGCGTGGTCTGACGCGTTTCCTGGAATGGTGTTTTTGCGGTTCTGTCTCCTCAAGATTGCGTAGATCGGCGATGATGAGGGGTTTTGGGAGGAAGAAGATCATGAAACGACCTTCTCGTTGGCGGCGCGTGACGGTCACGTGCCACCCATTCGCGGTGTCGTCTGATGGGTATGGTTCGAATTCCCCGTATTTCCGTTTTCTACCCCCTTTCTTTTCTTTTAATCTGAGCCAAGGTCGAGATTCAGGCAGAAGGGGGTTAGGGTTAGGGTTTTGGGTTTGAATCTGGGGTTCTAATATCCAACTCAGTTTAATTAACCAACATGCTAATATAAATTTCTGTTTATTTAGACAGTCGCATAAACCATAGGCACATCAAGAACTCATGAGTCATAGGAACTAATCTCAGTAGAGTTGCACACAGAGTCGCGTACTATTCATGAATTCGACATATCATTATTGCACTTAGAATCATGATTTTGATGCATAATAACAATTATCAACTAATTATCATGTTTTTCACATCTTAATCTGGGCAGGATTAACATATAATCCCATAAAATCGCATAAAGAATCATGCTTTCTGGAATTTTAAAAAAATATGTTCAGCATATCCATGTTTAATATTCTAGGCTCACGAGTCATCCATAATTTGAACAAGGATTAACACATAAGCACTTAGTTTGTATGAATTTACAAGCAATCTAAAAAGCATGATGTAATTTGTAATATGGGCATATGTGTTCATAGGTTATTACGACCCAAAAAAAAAAAAAAAATCTTTTAGTCAATTCGAGATATCAGAATTACAGAAGCATGTCATGAGTTGCATAATTACGAAAATTAACCAACTAATCATATAGTCATGTTCTCAAAACTAAGCATGCTTATTATTCAGATCATTCAATTCTTTATAACGGGACTAATCCGATCAGTCTAAGCTTTGACACCACTGTTAGACAAATAGGACTGACCTGGATGTGAAAATAACTGTCGGGAATGGTCCACGTATGTAACGATGAGTGGCGGCTACCAGAGTCACCTTAGGGTATCCAAGTACTAAACCTAAAAGCCCAGCGTTGATGGTACGATAGCCGTGAGGGAGGGGAAGAAAGTGTGTGATTTGAGTCTTGTGCGTGTGTTTTGTGGCTGACCCCCCGAACCTCCTTTTATAAGTTATGAGGGGCAGCCAGGGTTGTTGCCCTAGGCAACACTTCGTGGCCATTGGGTCTTACTAAATAAGCCCGGCCAACAGTTTGGATGAAAAGTAACATGAGCCTATGACGCTGCCACACTCCTCTAGTTTACATTGCGCTTGATGTGTAGACTTGACTCAAAACCTTGTTGTATTTCGTATTTGTTATTTCCTTCATGTGTTTTCTAGTCTTTTGATCCCCTTTCTTTTGAATTTCTTATTCTATTAAGCTTGTCGTTGTTTCCCCTATACTTTAATCAATGTTCCGATTTCTGCCTTTGTCTTGTTGATTATACTCACTATTGTTGTCTTTAACATATGCAGCTAAATTAGAGACAGTGTTCAGTAGTTACCCCATTTCCTTTGTCCCCCCGCCCCCCAAAGCGCTGTTTGGGATCGCTCGTCGTTGTTTCCCTCATACTTTAATCAATGTTCCGATTTCTGCCTTTGTCTTGTTGATTATAGTCACTATTGTTATCTTTAGCATACGCAGCTAAATTGGAGATAGTGTTCAGTAGTTATCCATTTCCCTTTGTCCCCCCGCCCCCCGAAGTGCTGTTTGGAATCATTGATCTCATACACAATTCCTTCTTGGTCCTGAATGCTCTAGATCATGTTTGGATAATTGGATTCCATAGGATTAGCAATTTTACCTATTTTCAAAACCAAACTAAGGTGATTTGCACTTAGATTGAGATACACGTCCTTTTCATCTTGATCCTGTCATTGCTTGAAGTGTCATGTAAGTAGTCTATTACGTTGAAAGATGAGATGTTGATTTGGACAATGTAGAATAATTTCAGTTCAGCATGTAAACTAGTCTTCACTATGAGGGTTGATCCTAATTGCTATAACTAATGATAATCCCTTTTTTCCCCTGTATCCTTTCTAAGTAGGGTATCATGATTCGAACTCATTCCATGATCCAAAAGTTCTGTGACCCATGTAACCAGGTGGAGCACTATGTATCTATGAAGTTGGATCCTAATTGTTGTAACTAATGATAATCACTTTTTTTCTCCGTATCCTTTCTAAATACGGCATCATGATTCCAACTCATTCCATTATCCAAAAGTTCTAAGGCCCATGTAACTAGGCGGAGCACCATCAGGACAATGCCTTATAGTTTTTGTTTCATATTTGTCCTTTTATTGTACTTCATAAAATTGCAACCGTGAATGGGAGTAAGGGTCTGTTTGTTTTCAACATTTTGAAGGAGCGTTTAATGGTTTGGAGTAGATCGTAGTAGGTCGAATTTAAATTAAAGAAGGTTATAGAAAGTTGGAGTAGGTTGAGAGAATTCTTAAGCGGAGGTTGGAGCAGGTAGCAGTGCTGAAAACAAATAGGCCCTGAGTAGACTTTTCTCTACTTTCCTGCTCCTGCCCCGCGCTCTCACCTTCTGTCCACGCTAGGTTTTAGTGATTCAAGGTGGCAGATGAAGGGAACTTCTAATTTCGCGTCTTAAACCCATCAATGTCGTTTAAGCCTTGGCCTCTTATACTTATAGTGTAGATAGCTGCTCAGAAGTTAAAAACCAAAATTTACGCTGACTTTCCTCTCCGTCTTTGCCAGACTGCCTTCTTCCTCGTTTCTGTGGCAGCTGAGATGGCCCATTACCCTACTTGATCATGAGAACTAATTATATTTTGTACTCATAGAACGTGTTTTCATGAAATTTACCTATAGTATTCTTCTTGTTACAATATAAAAAGACGAAAATGGTATTGTGCCTGGATATTTGCTTTTGTTTATGTGATAATAATCCATAACTGAACGCAGCTGTTATCACAATATATGGCCATGCATGTTATCACAATGCACTCCCCTCTACGGGTAACTTACTGCATAGAGGGCTACATATTGATCCTATTTGTTCAGTTTGTCTCTCTCACATTGAGGATAATGAACATCTTTTTGCATTGTGTCCGTTTTCCTCCCGAGTATGGGACCTGGCCACCAAGCATAGGTGGATTTGCCAAGCCCTTTTTCTGACATTACAACACATCGTCCATGATGTCCTACATGAGTGGTATATGCGATGCTCAGCTACCATGCCTAGAATTGCTGTGCTCCTTTGGAGTATATGGAAAAGTCGCAATTCACTCGTCTTCCAGAATGCTTTGCCGAATCCCATGTACACCCTTATTCGAGCTAAATGTAGCTAGGCTAAATGGAAACAACGACATTGTTCTCCACTTCTTTCCCCTCCATTGCAGAGCTCTCGATTACCATCTCCTTCCACCCCCATCCGCCTTATTGGGTGGACCTCCCCTCTAGATGGTATTATTAAACTCAACTTCGATGGCAGTTTGTCTCCTGCCGGTGCTGCAACGGGGTATATCTTGCGAGATAGCAGCGGTCGACTTCTCAAAACTGAGACCAGATTTATGTATGATGCACCAATCTTGGTAACAGAAGCCACGACGTTACGCGATGGTCTTAAAGCCGCTTTGGATTATCAAGCTTTAGGTCTCCCACCATTCAACATGTTTTTCGCAAAGGTAATATGGCCGCGGACTGGATTGCTAAACTGGGAGTGCTGCTTAAGACTGACCTCACTTTGTCTCACTCCCCATCCCCTGAGGTATCGTGTATCATCCACGCCGACTACTTAGGTAGAACCTTTGCGAGAAGGGTTATCTAAGGTCTGATTGTACTTACCCATTTTCAAACCCAAAAA
This sequence comes from Carnegiea gigantea, assembly GCA_029747015.1. NCBI lineage: Eukaryota > Viridiplantae > Streptophyta > Magnoliopsida > Caryophyllales > Cactaceae > Carnegiea > Carnegiea gigantea. The sequence continues at coordinate 77,518 of JAKOGI010000378.1, forward strand.
AAAAAAAAAAAATCCATAACTGAACAAAAACGAAGGAAATTTGAAGCAGAAGCAAAATTGCAAGACGATACGATCTCTCCAAAGTTAAAGATAATTCTTGGAAACATGTTGTCGCTTCTTTCCGCTCCTAGGTCAAAGAATGAAACCAAAGCTGTGCACAATGCTGATTCACTCTTGATAGAGGTCTTCTAGCAGTTGTCCCTTTTTAAGTTTCATTAAACTGGAACTTCTTTCACATCATCCCAGCTGTTTCACCGAATAATTGGCAAAGATGCTATAAAGGCCTGATACATGGGTGGCAATGACATTGTTTTTCTTGCTCTCGAAATTTGCTTCACTTAAGATGGCTCAAAATTCAGAATTTTCATGGAAAAGCAATGCATGAACCTGCTTGTAGGGCCACGTTCCAATACATATATTCCATGGGCCAAACTGAGTATTCGGCATTTACAAAACTGAAAAATCTAATTGCTGCTTGGTGCTTGCTATCTGTATAGCTTTCTAACTGGACATTGCTTGGAACACCGTAAAGTAGTAGTTAGTCCTGCCTTGCCCTGTTCGCCCGTCGTGTGCCATCTCGAAGCGGGCTAGCTGACGAGGTGCTCTACTGTGCAAGAAATTCCTCTTTCTATATTTTTCATTCTTACCTTCTCTTGATTGTTGTACGGACTTGTACTGTTTGTCCTGCCTTGCCCTCTCGCCCCTTGTGTGTTATTGTATTGAACTTAAGCTTAGGAACATGTTATAGCAGTTGTCAGTTTAGGTAAGCCTATGGTTCATCATTTACAGACAATCCCAATCTGGGCTATCCAGAAATATGATCAGGGAGATATTTTTCAAGTTTTGAACCATTTTTAAACTTTCGCCATTTTATCCTATTCCGGTGAATGGGTTTATTCGTGAGTAGTTTTAGTGAGACAGCTTTATCAAGAGGGCGAAAAAGAAAGTTTTAGTGGGACAGCTTAATAATTTCCTGTTGTCCAACTTTACCCAAGAGTTGGGCATGGATTCGGAAGTTGGGCATGGATTCGGACGGATCTTATCTGAATTCTTTCTCATCAACAGTATCAGTTGGGGGGGGGGACACAAGACACTATGATGATGATAGTAGCCTTAAGTACAGGAAATGATAGCTAGACAAGCGTGTCATTGAGCTGCGGAAAATCACTTACCCTTGGTCCTAAATCAACTGGCTAGAGGCGGCATTTTCTCCTGTGAATTGTTTCAAGGGAAATGTTTGAACTTTTTCACATATACCACTCCACGGCATGCCATCCGCCCAATGACTCTCATGAGACTCCCACCAAGGGCAGGGCAAGGTTTTGCAGGTCGCCGTGACATACAGTGTGAGTCAGAGTTTGCGGAGATTAGTCATTACAAGACCAGAAGTTTGATGACCGGTAGGAAAGATATGCCTAAAATCGTCTGCTTGTACTTTTTTACAAACAAACAAAGATGTAAGATGTGTTTTATTTGATGTGAAGACTAGGGTCAAGGGGTAATTTTAGACACATTAACACAGGGAAAAGCAAACCAATATTGGAGTGACTAACAGACGCTTGCACGTACAGCACAAGCAGCAGATATTCCCTTTTATCTGTAAAGAATGAAGTATGAGCTTCTGCTAAAATTGCCATTAGGTGTCAGAACAATGAGAATTGACCTAGAGACTTCTCAGTTATCACCCCATTAATCCTTATTTCTCTGCAAGTAACTCAAGTAGCACTGTTATTTCACAAGCACAGATGATAGGGAGGATCATTTGTATGGAACAAAACTCGACTTCTTATAGTTGTCCTGTAAGTTTCACCTGGGCCTGAGCTGACCCATTTGTAGGCAGAACAGCTCATGGTTCCATTTCAACCCGGCTAACAGTTGGTGAAGTAACCCAGTACTCTCATATGCAGGACTACTTGCTTTTTGTCTTTGAATGTAGGATATCAAAGAATGCACTATCAATATCTATTATTGACCTTAGATGTCTTATCCATGAGACATGGTCAGACAAATGGCTTATGGCTTACGGTTGATTTTAAAATTTTTATAGTGATTAATAATTTATTTAGGGGGTTTCCTTATTTCAAAGTCAAAAGTCACTTGAAAATTAAAAAAATGTCACCCTAAAATGATTTATTGGATAACCCTCAAGAATAGTATGATACACCTCTAAGGATTTTTGTCACACCGTATCTCTTACAATGAGACAACTTTACTCAAGACTTGCAATGGATCGTACAATTGCAGCATTTTTAAGATGTATGGTGTCATCATTTGATTTTATTTTGTTTCTGTTTTAATGTGAGCATATGTATCATTGAAACTGAAATTCATGACAAAATAAGATCATAGGGATCAGGGAGGGGATGTGATGCTAACCAGTGATCATCTGACATCTGACTTCTGACCTAGGCATAGAAAATTCAGATATCCAGTTAGCTTAGGCAGTCTCTTCCTCTGACTGTGCTTCTGCTAACGACAAAATGTCATGAAAACCCATCACTAAACTTTTAATTAATGCACTTAATCAATTCATTTATGGTGATTTAAAGAATTAGACTAGTTTAAATCACATTCTCTAGTTAAGTTCAGTGTTTGGAGGACTTTCGCATGCTGCTAGAAAATTATATATCCAGTCAGTTTAGACCTTAAAGAGAACTTACAATACTATATTATGAAATTAATTAGACAGAGAAAGAGATGTTTAATTTGGTTAGTAAGCTATGTGATGACTAATGATAATTTGCACATGATAGGATACTGTCTGTGTCTTGCGTGTTTAGCTCGAAGCTAACAGCTTGCTTATTTGTCGAGGTTAATATAATCCAGTTGCTAAACTAGTGCCTTGGTGCATTTACGAAATGAAACACGTTCAATACCTTAAAAAATGGTTTAAGATTTTGTTGGAAGAGTACCGAAAGGGGAACTTTTTAAAAATTTTGAATGTTAGTTGCGTTGTGTAGCATCCTAACCATCTTACAGAAGATGCACAAAGCTGATTTCTTGCTCTGCTTCCTCTGCTGATCGACTTAGATCCGACCTGACCTGATGATTGCGTCTACTATGAAGAATGAAGTTATGATGACAAGACTCTAAATGTAAATCGTATAAAGGTGCATCTGGAGAAGTTGCAATCTATGCATTATGTTTAAAAGGAAGTTAAGAGAATTTGAAAACTAGATTAAATTAGGTCAGTTAAAAACCAGAAGACCTTTAGGCTGTGGGGAAAATGTTGTTATGAATGTTATCCGAATATTGGGAAAATTTTTGCTTCCCTTCAAATTTCGGTCTTTTCGGATCATTTTGTTCCATCAAAATGCAGTGTAAGGATGTCCTGTAAGATAACATAGGTAGAGTCAGCTAACAGAGGAAAATTCATATTGCATCAATCATAAATACTACTACACTTAAAGTCCTGCATTTCATTTCCCATTCTTGGTGATCTACACCTGAATCCCGAATTTTGAATTAGACGAGGTGAAGGCCTATGTATTCCATGTTTGTTGTACAATTGGTAATGATAAGAGACTAGAATACTTATTTTTCACATATCATAAAACGTAGGATCTCAAATGCCAGAATATGCTTTTCCCTTTCGTTATCCGATGTTAAGAAGCTGTAGTTCAATCGAAACATTAGATCATTGATAGTCTGGAAGTCTTTTAAGGTATACCAATTGTGATCTTGACTTTGATTTTATTCTTGTTGTTGAGTATGGTTATGTTAAATATGGTGCAAACTGAAAATGAAAGTACAAAGAAAAGCTCACAGAAAACCAGTGATATGTAATCTTTACCTTTTTAGTTACTACCACATATTTGAACCTTAAATTTCCATTGTATGATGCATGTTGCTTTGGCAGTACACCATTATCTATCCAATCTTGCCTCCCATCATGTTTGTGCACAAATATGGACTTGCATTAGTGGGAAAGAACTTACACTGGTTGCCAAAAGGGGGATAGACATGAATGCATTTCGTCAGGAGTTGAAGGGCTTAATCAGGAAGTTGTTAGTGTTTTTTTTTTTTTTTAAGGGGGGGGGGGGTGTGGTTGGTTGAGATGGAACAAGTGGCTGCAATTATATGGATTAAGGAGTTCTGGTATTTGCCTATTTAAGTGGAAGGGCATTTTAAGTTAACATGTCTAGTTGGCTATGGTTAGGTTTCTTTCAGTTTGGGTCAAAGCAGATAAGTGGAATAGGTTAGTTCATATTCAGATAAGAGATTTGACTATAAATGATTGTCGAATAAGCTTGTTAAGAAACATATTACTTGATAAAGAATTACTACTCCTTTCACTCCTACACTGGAGCACCTCGAGCAACTGATCAAGGGTTTGGCCTATGGATCCGGGCACCAGCATGTTGAGTAGAGCATTCACTAAGAAAGGGGAGCACAAGAGGTTCTCCTGACATGTGTTGGTTAACCCTCTATGCAATATGTGCTTGGCCACATGGAAGCTGAAATCTTGAGGGGGTTTCTTGTTTAGCTCTTTGCATGCTATGCTAGGCAAAGATTGAGTGATGTAACAACGATGCTGTTGGTTTACACAATTCTTAGCATATAGGAGTAGCCCCTGCCAAGTTTTGTGTTATCAGATAGAATCTAATCAAATTTATGAAAAACAACATTGTCATTTTTACTCCCAAAGAAGTATCAGTCTTTTTGCTTTTTTTTTTTTTTTTTTTAACTTGGCTTTGGGTACGTTGCATCTGAGTTCAATTTCACCCTCCAAAAAAATGAAAGAAAAAGTTATTGTGTTCTTTTCAACTTAAACTTTACAGATTTCAAATTTCTACTAATCTCTCCATGATTTTTTTCCCTATATTTCCACTAATCTTTCATCTTTCTCCATGTTTTACTAGAAAAGTCTTCATTATTCTCAAGCATTTGTCATTTTCTTTGAATTTTTTTTAAAAGGGCTACAATTATCGGCCATAGCATCAAGCTATCAGCAGGCCATCTTGATCTACCAATAACAAAAACATGAAGAAAGAAGCAAATGATGGTTTTCTTAATGAGATAGATAAAATTTATATAATAATTTAAGAGAAACACCAAAAATCGATATGAACAGGATCTGAAAAAATCATTCAACAATATTTACGGAATAATCAGAGCTAAGATACACAGCCAATAGATTCAAATTCCTTGTACCTCAAGCAACAATGTTGACGATATACAAGAAAACAGGATTCCAAGGGGAAAAAGTTTCTGTAGCTTGAATTTGATGTAATTTGATCAATTTTATGCCATAAAGCAGTTGATCTAATATCAAACAACATTTGAAAACACACCAAATCACAGAAAAGCGTTAACACAAAGGTTGAACTTGGAATCATCAGGCATCTTAATTAGCGAAATTATATTGTTAAGAATGCAATAATCATTGCCTCAGACCAACATTTCTCTTTTTGTTGCACTAGAATAGCATGCGATTGCTTAAATTAAACTCGCAAAATTCAAACTAAACCAACATTAATGAGGAAAAGAGATAAGAGACTTACATTGAATTTGAGGATGTTGCCTTGAATGGTGTTGGGATGTATGAGCACTGTGACTGTGGCTATGCGGGACTTCCTTCTATGATTGCCCTAAATATCCTTCTCTCTCTCTCTCATACAACTCACGGCAAAAAAACCTAGATGGATGAAAACACTCTGCTGCTTTGGGGTTTTGAGTTTTTGCGGCTTTCTTGTTGCCCAATTCACCTTTTTTTCTTTTTTCTTTTCCGCGTTTTCAAAATGTATCCTTAATAAAATCCCAAACACAATGAGACAATGACCGAATCCAAAAAATACCTAAAAATACTTTTTAGGAGGGTTGTTAAAAGCGGTGCATTTGTTAATCTGATGGTAGATTTGTACTTTATTTAGTTCAAATTAGGGTCTCTTCTTTTCGTGAGTAAATTTTGTCCATTCATTTTATTCAATTTTCTCCCATTCTCACACCTTTTTATTCTTTCTTATTACTTAAAGATAAATACTATTTCTTTCCCCTCATTTCCGGTCTTTCCCATACGTTGAAAATTTTTATAATTTATCTAATTATATATAATGCTGTAATTATTATCAGCCCAAAATGTAGGTTGATGGCTACCCAAGGAAACTCCGATAATTTGGTTATTTTCTTTGGTTTGTGTAGTGGTTGACTGGCATAGTTGTTGTTGCATTTTCTTTAAAATAAAACATATTGATTATTTTTTTTGTATATTTATTGATGTGAAGGTAACATCTTTGATTTGTAAAATAAAGCTAATGATGTTACAGTCATAGAAGGAAAGATATTCATCTATAACAAGATTATGCAAATGACGTTGTCAAGGTGTACATATATAACATACTCATATTTCTAAAAAATATACAAATATAACATAAAATTACAATTTATACGAAAAAATATAAATATAAAATGATAATAAACTATGTCAAGAGTTCATTTAAATTTATAATAAAAACCATGAACAAAAGAAATTACATATATACATTAATATTTATAAAATTGACAGTAATAAAGGTGAAATAATTTTACTAGTTAATTTCAGGTTATAAAAATGATTACCAAAAATAATATCAATAGTTCCTTCTTTCTTACAATCTATCCGATTCATTCCAACTTTATTCTATTCTTTCTCCTGATTCCTTTCCATGTCTTTCTATTCCTTTTCACTCCTACAAGAAATATACCATTCTTTCCCACTCTATTCTCTTCATATCCATTCTATACATGTTCCTTTCCCACAAAAAAATAGGCCTTAGAAGGATTGGGTATGGAATGGAAATGAATGAAAATGATTGGGAAGGCATAGAGAAGAATGGGAAGGAATGGTGTGGAATGATATGGAAGGGAAGAAATAGGAAGGAATAGGAAACTTTTTAGAGAGGGTGAAAACAGATGGAAAGAAATTGGTAAGAATGGTATGAAATTGGAAGAAATGATAAGGAAAGAGACTTCTTTTGAACAAGTGGAAAGAACTAATGACAGAAAATTAGACTTGACAAAACTAACCCGAGACCCGAACAGAACGACCCTAACCCATGCTCGATATTCGAACTGTGCTCACCGAAAAGTAGATCCAAAATCGAAATTGATCCGAACCAAACCATACTCATACTCGAAATTTTCTACAAAGGTGCTTGTTTTTGCATGACAAGCATATTGGACCAAAAATTAATTGATATGAAATCGAACCGAATTGAAGTTCGCCCAACCTAAAGCGACCCGACCCGAATGTCACTTGACCCAATCCAAACTTAGCCCGACCCATACTTGAATTGAAAGACCCATTTACTAGGTCTAGAGAAAATGAAAGTCCATACCTTCCTATGAAAAGAATAGACTCTTAGGTGGTTATATATTTTATTCTATTATTGATCTGAGATAATTTTTATGCATTTTTTTTTTGGGGGGGGCTTCTTTTGACATCAATCATTGATTAAAAAAAGAAAACACTCAGTGGCCATTAAGTCGTAAGCAACCGCAGATAAATCAATAACCGTGACCTTTGGAGTACAAAGTGAATTGTATTTCAAGTGTCTTAATCGACCAGATTGAGCTCATGCCATATCTCGTGTGTTAAAAAGTAGCAGCGCAGAATGCATTGTGTACCACTGATCATCATATAACAACTGGTAAACAGCGCCACTTGTGAGGATGTTATCTAAAAAAATTCTACTTAAACAACATAAAAGTATGACCCATATATAGTGTCATCTTTAAAAAAAAAAATTAGATAATGCACATATATACAATTAAGTATTATTTGATAAATGTTAAAATTATGATCCCTTATTCAACTTGAATCAACATGGCATGTCTATGAATTGAAACACCTATCTTACCCCATAGTGGTTGTAGTTTGGCTCCCTCATTGCAAAATCCTAAGTATATTTACCATAAACCTTTGATCCTTCAAATTAATCTTAACAATTTGTCAACTCCAACCTTTGATCCTACTATTAACTAATTGAATATAGTTAACACAAAAGGACATAGAGAGATAAGCTAAATAATATAATTACAATTAAAAAAAAGTAGAGAAATGCATCAAAGCATGGGAACAAATTCAAAACATGAAATACAGGGCTTATACTGCTTCATTAGAACGATAAAGTCCCAATCGGATGAACTCTTGTTCCGTTAACTCCAACCTTTTAAGCTAAAAAGTACCTAAAAATTAGGCCAGATATGCAATCTACTGAATTATATGTGAAATTCAGTCATATGCTAAAATTTCTTTGTTTATGTTGATCAATGTACAAAAATTAATAAAAAGTGAAAATAGAAATAAAAGTGGGTAGGCAGAGTGAAGGCGATGAATGCAAGTTGTATGATTTGAAAGGGAGCCTTGGAGCGACGATAAGATTGTCTCAATGTGACCAAAAGGTTACGGGTTCGAACCTTAGAATCAGCCACTGATAAAGGTTAGGCTGCCTACAATTCACCCCTTGGGGTGGGGCCTTTCCCCAAATCCTACGTGAACACAGGATGCTTATGCACTTGGCTACCCCTTTTTTTTTTTGAATTGTCGTTCATGTAGTTCTTTTGAAGTTAGCTATACAAGACCATTTTAAAATTGAAGAAAATATTCTGATGTGATGCGTGCACAACTTTATATAATTATATAGCTTGTGAAACTAGTTACCAAAATGATTAAACAAGTGCAAAGAATAATGTACTATGAATAATCTAACTATGAATAATGTACTATGAAACTAGCTTGTGAAATTAGGTCGGAGACAAAGGTGTGTTATCCACAGATGTCGGAGAATATGTCAGACAGAGGATTAGAGTTGGAACTTTCCGGATAATGGGGAATTTATGGAGAGTAAGGAGGAGATGACGTCAAGTAAACGGGGGACGACGATTTTAGCAATGGCGATTGGAGAACGAATGTGGGTGAAGGTAGTGAGCGTTTGAGTTTCTTTGTTGGCGAAGGTGGTGGCGTGCATTTGAATGCAAGGCAGCGGTAGGGTTTAGAGTACTTCATGATGGATAACGAAAGCGTTTAATGGATTAGGGCATAAGTGAGGGCAACGTATATCATACATCTAGGAGTGTGAACTCTAACTTGCCACGTGTACTTTCACTTGCTATGTATATATATTTTTTCAGCGTGTATTTGTCATATAAACAATTTTCTATATGTGATGCTGGCATGGCTTGTGGAAGTATGTACTTTTAGGAGTATGATATAAGTATTGGTCAGTGAGCGTGTTCTTCTTTCTGGGTTACTAATTTGGAGGAGGAAATTCAAGGGGAATGGATGGTAGTATACATAGAGAATTAATTTTGGGGCACTGACTTTGGGGATTGTCAACGGTAGGCTGGGTCTTCGCTTGGAGAACAAGTACTAGAGTTTGAAGATCACACTAACGCTGACCCGTTGGAGTGCAGATGTCTTTTGTTTTGTTTTTTTTGTCTTAATTTCTTTTCTTTCCCCCTCTAGCTTAAAGCATTACACCACCTCCATCAGTCAGCGCACGAGGCAAAAAGAGGAGAGAGAAAAGTGGGTGAGGCGAAGGATTTTCTGCAGCGTCTTCCTCAGGGCCCGTGCCTCGCGAGCAGCCTTGGCACCCTAAGTTTGCTCATGAGAGCTTTTTCACTTTCTTAAGTATTTTTAATTGGTTTTTTAATTCTAAAAATATGTGTGTTATAGTGGGTCTATGAGTATTATTTCATTTAATGAGCCAAAGTTGTGAGCCTTTCATTGTGGAGAGCAAAACTTGAGAGCTGAAAATTGACTCATGGGATGATGTGGAAGGAGTAGGTCTCCACTGGTGAGTCGAAAAACTGGCTCACCATTGGGATTGCTCTTATCTCTTCCACTTATTTTTTCTATAATACATTCTATGCAATTCAATTTCAAAAATTTAGTTAAATTTAAGAAAAACAAGTTTAGTTTAGCAAAACTAAATTTAGAATTTGGCTAAATAATTAATTTACTTTGTGAAACATAATTTCAGTTCATTTCAACTAAGGTGGTGTTTGTTGGGAGGAAAATGATTTTCCCGGAAAATAATTTTCCAATTTTCCGTTGTGTGGCACAATAAAGGATGAGAAACTATTTTCCAAGGAAAATGAATTTCCCCCCAATGGAGGAAAATGATTTCCTTTTTGAGAAGATAGGAAGTTAATTTTTTTCCTTCAACTCTTTGATTATATGGTCAACTGAAATATAGGTGCAAAATTCAATTTCAATAGTTTGAATCGAAACTTGAGTATCCAACGGGAAAGATTAAAACAAACTCAAATCTAAATTTTCACCTCAAATTTTCTTCATTTGATCGATATTTATTCCCACCACAATAATTTAATCGACATTTTTTGCCACTAAAACAATTCAGTCGACTCGCCACTAAAATACGGTTTGGATCAAAACTTGATCATCAGATAGAAAATATTAAAATAGGCTCAATTCCATATATTCAGCTTGATATTCTTTCATTTGGTCAACATTTTTTTCACAACGACAATTCAATTGATATTTTTCGCCCCTTAAACAGTACAATCAATATTTTTCACCTCTAGAACAATTTCAATAGTTTTGAGCGAAACTTGATTATCAGATAGGAAAGATTAAAATAGGCTCAAATCTAGATTTTGAGCACGATATTTCTTTATTTGGTCAACATTTTTCTTTGCCACGATAATTTAATCGATATTTTTTGCTACTTAAACAATTCAGTTGATGTTTTCTGTCACTCAAATAATTTCAATGCTTTAGATCGAAACTTGATTATCCGAAAGGAAGTATTGAAAAAAAACTCAAGTATGAATTTTAAACTCAAAATTCCTTCATTTGGTCAACATTTATCTCAACTATGATCATTCAATCAATATTTTTTGCTAGTTAAATAATTCAATTGACATTTTTCTCTTTTTTAATAGAAAATAATTTATCTTGTACCAAATAATGAAAAATGTGATATGAAAATCAATTTTTTTTAGAAAAACATTTTCCACAGAAAATGATTTTTCGGGAAAATAATTTTCCTTCCAACCAAATACTACCTAAGTAAAAATACATTTAGTTCAATAAAAAAAAGTTTAGTAAGTTTAATAAGAATTTTCATTAAAAAATTAGTAAAAATAAATTGAAAAAAGTTTGGATGAGTTTATTTCAGACAAATTTAGTAAAAATTTCCACAAACAAGTTTAGTAAATAGGTTGAAAAAAGGTTATAGTTTATCTTTGTTTTTCTAGATGAGGGTCATTAATTGTTTATTAAAAAAAATCCCTATTTGTCTAAATTATTAGAGAAGTTGAAATTCACACATACAGACTTTTGGTTATAAATTTGAAAAAAAAGTTTCATAATGGAGATCAATAGGAGTGGTATTTATATTCACCAAATATCTTAATAGTTAAGCCACTTCATGCCTGATTAGCATAAATTAAAGTGTTTATCATACTTCTTGGTATATAAATAGTTTATATGACAAATACACTTAGAAAAAAGCATGTATGTAGCATGTGAGAACACAAGCTCCAAAGAGCATATAAGAATTTGTCTGATTAGTATAATAATCAAACCAATCAAGGGAATCGATTGATAAAAAAAATCAAATGAGCAAAATAAATTATATGTATAACTCATTCCTTAGTCACTCACGTACAATATTTAAAGATAGCATTAGGCTTGAAATAATCTCTAATATTGCAGGTTGGAAACAAGAGTGTAGTATAAAATTTGTTTTGACCACACAAATCCAGAGAAAAGACATCCCCTTAGACCCCGTGACAGCATCACTTATACTATGTCTTGTTGTTGTATATCAAGAGAAGGGACAACAACCAACTTAACAAAGAAAATCCATCCACATTGAAAGAAAAAACCGTCGTATGACAACAATTGCTAGCAAATTCAATATAGGGCATGTTCTGTTTGATTTATTATAAGTACTTATCATCAGCACTCAATAATTTTCAGCATAATTCAGCATCATTTAGTACAATTTAGCACACTTCAGCACTGTTAAGTACTTATTGAAATTAGCTAGTCATATCTTCTTCAACTATTCAGCATGATTCAGCATGATTCAGTATAATTCAACATATGTCAATAATAAACACCAATAAGTGCTTCTCATAGGCCAAAAATAGCATGTCTGTAATAAGAAAAAAAGTACATGACAACTAGGTACACCCACAACAAATATTATAAGCACGAGTCTCACAACACTATACCTCACACAATCTAGCTAGTGTTTGAGTTGCCCCTACTATCACAGATCTATCTTCCTTGTCAATAAACTTTCCGTACTTGTGGTTTGGGGATGCTGACTCATCCCCGGCAAATACCTAAGTCTCACACCATCTCTCAAAACCTCTCCTTGATTCAAGAGGATCCCTCTCTCATTTTCTTCGATGATTAACACATGCTCTACTCCAATGTAGTTATAGGCCTTACCGTCCAAGCTACTACCTTATTCCAATTAACATTATATAAATAATAACTTTTCTAATACTGAGAACATTCGAGAAATGAAAAATTATTCTTTGCTAAATAAAATCTGCTAAAGTACTTTACATAATCTTGGACAAAATATAGAATTTTGAAAGATTGAAAGCATCTTAATTTGCATTTGCATCAGTATATTAATTTAAAATGATCAATGAACTTTCTTACTTTTCAATTCCCAAACCAAAACAAAAACAAGAGAACCAACTCTCACCGAAAAACTGTAAGACAAACATAAAGAAATTTGGAATAGTGTATATCTTACAAGGGGCACAATAACTATCTGTTTTAGGACTTTTAGAAACTCCTATAGTATTGAATTTTTTATTTAAAAAAACCCTCCAGTGACAAACATTTGCATGTTGCAGCTGCACAAATTTAAAAACAACCTAAAAGAAGGCATACCCTGATAGGAAGCAAAGATACGTCTTTCCCTAAAAACTATTAACCAGATAACATCAACAACTTCACATTAACAAAAAGCTAAACCTACTACACCCAAAGAAGTCCATCTGATGTTGATGTGTCCCGATGCAGCTTGCACCAACAACAATATCTATATAATTAGTTTATTAAGACGTTCTAACTCACTCACGAAAACAATATTTAATACAAATCCTGTTTTCGTGGAGTCTGAGAAAGTCGAAATGGAAGCAACCTTAGCTCTACAGGTAGAGAATCTGATTTGAAGTAATTTTTACAATGGAATTCCAACCACCTCTTATAGCCTACAATCAAAGGTATGGAAATAGAGACATACAACTGCAACTCCACAAGTTTATTTGCATTGTATATGATCAACTGCGTTCAACTGTTAAGGACACAAGTTCAGTTGGAGGCTAAAAGAGTTTGTTAGCAGACCAGCTGAGGGGGCATATTGGCTATTAGTCTGTTACAAGCTATCAGGCATATAAAGGTACAAAAATGTAAGAGGGAAGGGAGAACACAGTGAACAAATGAGGAGCTTCTCTCTTATTTTCTCTCTCTCTTTCTTCCGTAAATGCCTGCATGATTTGAATATCACACGCAATGTTCTGATCAGATTGATCAGATTTCTTGCTCAATTACTGCAAATTTACTTCTGTTTACATTGTATCAGAGCTACGAAATTGAATCTTCCATTTGATTTTGTTTTTTCATTTCTTGATCAGTTGATTTGATTCATCAATAATCAAGCTTTACCTAAAGCTCTTCCCCCCCCCCCCGGATCGATTAATTGGCCTGATTCACCAATTAATCAAGGTACGTTGTGAAAGATTCAATCTCATCATCCTGATTCTTCATCTGATTGGACAAAATCGACAATGTCTATTAAAAGGGGAGAATCTCAACTATGCAGATCTTCAGAATCCACTGTTTATTCTTCCTTAGATGGTCTTGGCTCTCTCAGTGTTGGAGAAAAATTGAATGAAGCTGGAAATTATAGAACATGGAGGCGTTCAATGGAGATTGGGCTTTCCACTAAATACAAGCTTGTTTTTTTTGTGCTTGGAACTCTTGCTAAACCTACTAATGATCAGTCAAAGCAATACAATGGAAGGCATGTAATAATCTGGTAATTTCCTGACTTATGAACAATGTCTTGGAGTCCATAGCTAGATCAATCCTTTACATACAGTATGCCAGTGAGATCAATCCTTTACATACAGTCTGATAGCGAAATCTGGTCTCATTTGCCAAAGAGGTTCTCCTTAAGTCAAGGATCTCGGAAGGATAAAGTCCTTAAAGATGTGTACTCATTTGACCAAGATTCGAGCACAGTGATGAGTATTATAAATTATTGAGAGGAGTATGGGAAGAACTTGATGTAATGAATGAGTTATCCAGGATCACTACTATGGATAATGATATTACCAATTTTTTGAATGCACTCTTAGAGCAGCAAGAGGAATTGAAGTTGTTTCAATTTGTTAATGGGCTTGATGATAAATATCAATCTCTGAGAAGTCAATTCCTCATAACAGCCATCTGTGGATATGACATGTGGAATGATTCAACAGTAGGATATACAAAGGGGGTACTGGATCATGGGAGAAATTTCACCATGAAGCATCTGCTTTGTACACCAGAGGAAATGAGAAGTGTGGTGTTAATGGGAATAAACGACGTCACAAGAAGTGTTGGAAGATGATTAGATATCTTAGTTGGCAATCCAAGAGCTACAAAGTTTCCTCAAAAGAAAGACAATAAACCTTTTAAGACCTACGTAGGTAAAGAAATCCAAATCAAAATTGTTGGTGATGCTCAATGTCAAGGGGCCATTACTCTCCCCAAAAGACCGGTTTGATGGGTTGTGTAGCGCCAGCGCTTATAAGTCCGGGACTCCTCCATCACTTTTCTGACATGTGACGCATTCGTCATAGATGGGGCTCCTTGCCTACCCCACCCGTCGGAGCACTTGGCGAAACATTAGAGACGGGTCTGGGCTGGCTCTGATACAACTTGTCACGGGGCCATTACTCTCTTCCCAAAAGTCTAGTCTAATGGGTTTACAGCGCCACCGCTTATAAGCCCAGGACCGCCCATCACTTTTTCAATGTGGGACACTTGTCCTTGACATCAAGGCCATAGTGTCATAAGGCAAGGGGAAGCACTTTTTAGTTTGACTCCACAATAAATAGAACGACTTTTGAAGTTAATTCCTCAATCAAGCAATGTTCAACAAACACACTCAGATACTGACGATGAGCTAGACTGCTAGAGCACTCATTTGCAGGTATTGTGTTTTGCTCTTGTTTTTCATTCAATACTCTTGAGCGGATAATTGATACTGGGGCCACAGATATAACTTTGAAGATATGAACGGTGTTCAACTCTCTAAAAATCACTACACATATAAATATGCCCAATGGTAGCAAAGTTGAGATTACACACCAAGTTTGTGTTCATCCTACGAATGGGTTAAGAATTGAAAACACTCTGTGTGTGCCTTCACTTAAGTATAGGCTGTTGTTTGTTTCAAAATTCGTCAATGATAATGACTGCATGGTGACTTTCTTCCTGAGTTCTGCATTACGCATGAATTACATACAAAGACAGTAAAGGGGGTTGGTAGAGATCAAGAAAGATTGTAATACCTGTCTGATGTATCTATCAAAGAGCAACAATCCTTCTTATCTTCAGATATAACAAATGGATAAGACAGAGATCAGCTTAGACCTTCTTCAAAGCATGTAAATAAAGCTAGTAAAAGTTGTACTAGAACACATTCTATGAATGCTCATGTTTTGTGGCATCATAGAATAGGTCATGCAGGTATTGCAAAATTGAAGTGCATCCCTAAATTGTCTTCTTTTGAAATTAAAATAAGAAAGGTGGCATTTGCTGTACTTGTCCAATGGCAAAATTGCCAAGCTTTCCTTCCCAGTGAATCAGTTCAAGACAAAGCAGCTATTTGAGTTGATTCACATGTATAATTGGGGCCTATATAGAGTGCAAGCCAAAAAGCAATATAGATTTTTCTAACAATTGTTGACGATTACAACAGAACAACATAGGTGTATCTTCTTGAACAAAAGCCTCAAGCAATTGAGGTTCTTAATGTCTTTCTCAATTTTGTTCATGCACATTTTCACAGTGATGTTAAAACTGTTAGGTCAGACAATGCACCAGAGTTTGACTCATACCCATCTAGGCAATTTTTTGCTTCAAAAGGGATTCTTCATCAAATATCTTGTGTAAATAGACAACAAAATGGTTTTGTTGAAAGAAAACATAGGCATGTTTTGCAAAGAGTGAAGGCCTTGAGGTTCATGCAGGCATGCCACTTCAATAATGGGGAACCGTATGTTGACAATTACACATCATAAACAGGTTACCTACACCTGTCCTACAAAATACAACACCTTTTGAGGTTTTGTTTGGTAAGGTGCATTCCTATGAGCATTTGAAATTCTTTAGATGTCTAGCATTAATCTTTATAGAACTACTAATACGTTTGAACCCAGGGATGTATCATGTGTGCTCTTGGGCTATTCAGATACTCGAAAAGGTCATAGACTTTTGAACATGCTCACAGAAAGGGTTTTTGTGTAAAGAGATGTCAAATTTGTTGAGCGTATCCTTCCTTTTAAGAAAGGGGACAATGATATATGCAGCCTATGCCAGAGTCTCATATCTCTAGTCTAGTTTAGACTCTAATGTTCTTGAAGACATTATGAGCTATGCTCCTAGTTCTACTGACTGGTGATAGAACTACGGAGACTGATATTTCAGTTCAGAATTCATTGATTTTCATCCTACTCATCAAACAAGAGAAGTAGAATGCTCTACTTGCTGGTGATATACAGACACAGCCTAGGCAATCCTCTAGAGTGAGAAGAAAACTTGGGTTGATGGAAGATTTTGTTTCCTTAAATGCTTCAACAAAAGTGGCAAAGACAGACAGAAAATATCCGATGAGAAACTACATGAGATATCATCATTTGCATACTACATTGTAGCATTTCGTGGCTACTATAGACACTGCTGAAGACCCTATGACCTTTGATAAGGCTGTTACGAAACAAAAGTAGTGTGACTCCATGATTCTAGAGCTTCAAGCTTTAGAAAGCAACGGAACATGGGAGATTACAGAGTTACCTAAAGGGAGAAAAACTATTGGGTGCAAATGGTTTTTTAAAACTAAGTTCAAGGCCAATGGTAGTGTAGAAAGGTATAAAGCTAGACTGGTTGTGTTGGGAAACAAACAAAAGTCTGACCTAGACTACTAAGAAATATTTGCTCCAGTTGCAAAGATGACAACAATAAGCGCCTTACCGGCTGTGGCTGCTAACAAAGGCTGGAAAATGTGCCAAATGGATGTAAATAGTGCTTTTTACATGGGATCTTAGTGAAAAAGTCTATATGACTGCCTCTTGGCTATACTGTTGTTGGAAGCAGAATTTCTCTTTTTGATTCATCACTTCAGCATGACAGGGGGAGCAAACTCAGAGTGTGCAAATTACTCAAGTCCTTGCATGGACTTAAACAAATCCCAAAACAGTGGTTCTCTAGGCCTTTCACTGCTCTTCTTGATTTTTGTTTTCATCAGTCAAAGGCAGATTGTTCTTTCTTCTTTAAGAAGCATAATGGTGGCTATTTACTTGTGCTAGTGCATGTAGATGATATGCTAGTTGTTGCCTTGTTGGTGATATGTTGCTCTCAAACAATTTTTAAACACCAAATTTCACATGAAGGATCTTGGTGATTTAAGATACTTTCTGGGTCTTGAAGTGGCAAACACTAAGCAAGGCATTATGCTGTGTCAAAGGAAATATGCGCTTGATTTACTTGATGGCCTGAAAATGACTAATTGCAAATTTCAGCAACCACTTGATCCAAATTGTCAAGCTTAATGCTCACATGGGAATACCTTTGGAAGATCCTCATAGATACAAAAGAACTAATGGCAAACTTATCTATGTATCCATTGCTAGGCTAGATATAAATTTTAGCGTCCAACTCCTCAATCAATTCATGCAAAGACCAACAGATGCTCATTAGCAAGTTGTAATGCATATTGTGAAACACATAAAGCAAGCACTAGGACAGGGTATTTGTTTCTTTAAGTCATCTTCTGCTCATCTTATAGCATATACTGACTCTGATTGGGCAAGTTTTTATATAGCATGAAAATCTACCATTGGTTACTGCATCTTGCTTGGTCTATCCCCTGTATCCTGGAGAACTAAAAAGCAAGGTGTTACTACTAGTTCATCTAGTGTGGCTGAGTACAGGGCAATGGCAGTTACATGCTGTGAAATTACATGGCTCCTGAGTTTGCTAATGGATCTGGATATACTGTCATGCTGTGAAATTGCATGGCTCCCCAGTTTGCTAAAAGATCTGGATATGCCTAGGATGGAACCTGTTACACTTTTTTGTGATAATCGAGTTGTCCTTTGTATTGGTAATAACCCCGTGTTTCATGAACACACAAGGCATATAAAAGTCGACTGTCAATACGTGCGGGACAAGCTCAAGTTGGCCAGATCTCTCCATCCTATGTATCTACAAAAGATCAAATTGTTGATTTTTTTTTTTTTTTAAAAACTAAGATTGCATCTGCTATACAGTATCACCTATTTTTGTCCAAGTTGGGAGTTGTTGATTTGTACACAACTCCAACTTGAGGGGGAGTGTTAAGAATAGTAGTTTAGTTAGAGGTGGAAGAAGTTTGTTAGCAGAGCAGCTGAGGTGGCAAATTGATTATTAGTCTGTTACAAGTTATCTGGTATCTATGGGTAAAAAATGTAAGAGGGAAGGGAGATCATAGTGAATAAACAAGAAGCCCCCCCCCCTTCTCTTCAGTGGATACCTTCATGACTGAATATCACACACAATGTTCTGATCAGATCGATCAGATTTCTTGCTCAATTACTGCAGATTTGCTTCTGTTTAAATCAACCAAACAAGCCCTTACAGAGATTACATCAGTTCTAATTCTAAAGGTCTGAGAAATAATATATCCAACAGACTCTTCAGTCAGATGGATGATAGCAATGGCATTAATGCACAATGCAGGTCTTTGTACTGATTGGCTGTTACCTTGGGGTGACAAATTTGCACCATGAACTCTAGAACAACAATATGAGCATCATCTTTCACTGGCCCAAGATGTCTGAAATCCACTTGTTGATTATTTGGAACAATTCCTCTCTGTAAAAAGAACGAAAAAGAATATCAAGAATTAGGTCGAGCCCTAACAGAGAAAATTGCAGTAACTGTTCAATCTCGGTATAGGTATACATCAAAGGGGGAAGAATAGAATTCAATCGGAGAAATTTTCCACACCTATTAGGCTTGAACAGGAGGTACCGGTATATGAACCACTGAAAAGGAAATTAACTCATGTGAGAATAAAAATATAAGGGAAAACAAATTGGGAAGAAATGAAAAACAAGCGAGGAAAAAAGCAAATCATATGTCGTCATATAGGGATATGGATCTAATTTACAAGTTTCATTGACATATCTTGTAGTTTGAAAAAGAATAGGAGATCTTGATCAACCATTATCAAAAGAACGACCCAGAAGCTAAGGTGTTGTTTCGAGTTCAGTTACTTGGCTCTCCAATCGTAAAATCTTACACCATAGAGCGTTACGTGGAAGTTCATACATCAAAATTAGTCCCATGAACTCTGATATATGTAAAATCATGCAGGCCAGGGGGAAAATTGGGTAAGCAATTCTTGCTATGCTATCTTTCCACTGATCAGCAATCAAGTCCCCAAAACTAGCCTTTTCCTGGTTATCTTAGTAGTTCGTGTTCCATAGGGAACAGGCTAATATTCATTTATAAGTAGTTGTATATACGTACCGAAGAGAACAATATGCCAACGAATTCCAAGAAACTTGGAACCAGAGGAAGCTTGTTAATTGTCTGGTGAGAAAATAGAGGGGAAGTTGTCAGAAAAACAAAAGAAAATGAAGAGAAAAGTTGCTTAGCCAAGATGCAACAGTAGAAAATGAATGAAAAGTATATTTCTGATTATCATTCAATACAGATTTGCAGGTTATCCAGAATGTTACTGAACTTGAAGGCTGGAACTTCTCAACAGGATAAGATATTAGACAAATTAGAAGCCATCTCTAATTGAAGGTCACCTGTAGGCTTCCCATGTAAACATAGAACACATGAGCATGGGATGTTTCCAATTTAGAAAATTTAAAGCAGTATATATTCCATCTCCATATACAGATGTCACTAGTAGGCTCCTAATTGTGCCAAATATGTAAATCAAAGATTCATTGTCCTTACTGAAATCAAACTTGATAAAGCCCAAAGTGCTATGATAGCTGCCAACCCCAAACCGACAACACCAATTCGATCCTCAGGTTTATCCAACTGTAACATGTAACCCAAATTAGTATAACAAATAAAAGAGTTCCTCAAAGGACTGTAAACTTCCACACCCCCTGCCCAAAAGGGAACTTTTTTCTCTTGTAGGGATTAATGGTTTAAGATAAATTCATCTGTCCTTCAAGAATCAGGAGGCCTTGAACATGAAACAAGTGATAAAGAAGGACTGAAGAGGGAGGTGGAAATAGTATGGCGTGGGAAGTGCTCACAACATTCTGAACGGATTTGACAATACTCAGAGATGTTGAAGACTCAGAATTGTCACCTGTCGCTTTTGATACAACAGTTACACAGCTTTGTCTTCCTGAAAAGAAGCGACCACAAGGATAAACAAAGAATGAGGTGGTATACTAAATTTGACAACTAGCAAATATGTTCCAATAGCAGTTTGTTGTAAGTGCCCATGAGTACTAGACATGATAAACGAGCGCACTGAATAAAATGAGCTACACAGCGCATTGAATAAAATGAGCTACATTGGATTAGGAAAAACCATGAGTGGAACACCTAATTACAGGCAAACTACCTCAACGAGGCCCTCCCAACCCCCCCCCCCAAAAAAAAAACAAAAAATGATACTCTGCATTTGAAATTGAATGTTTCCGCATCTTCTCATCATATTCTACATTGTTCAGGATATCCTGGTAGTGCTTATGAGCTGTATGGCCGTCCAATGTTTTAAAGCATCATCAAACATCCACAAGATTTCTGAAGCTACAAAGCTACACTACTCAAGGTCTTCATTCAACATTAGCATCCATGTTGGCTATGTGACAGCATAAGAGGAGTATAAATATTTGCCTTACTTTCTTGCCAGAAACACTGAAAATCTTTAGAAACTATTGAGTGTGATACATGAAGAAGGATCTATCATAGGAACTTCGAGCCACAACTTTCACAGTGTCACGGATAAAGAATACAAGGAATCATTTTGAGTTCATGTAGTAGACCAAAAGTAAAGACAACATCCCTTCTCCCAACAGGTCAACACCAGCAAAAAAAGGCCCAAGCATAGTCTCCCTTTGAGCAATCAACTCCTGACCTAAGTTTCTTTTCTGTCCTGTACTGATATCCTCTGCAATAATAGGGATTGGATGGTTCTTATTCTAGGGTTTAATGAAAACAACCTCTCTACAAGGTAGGGATAAGGCCCTTACATTTGAGATGCCCTGGCTCACCAAGATTCCTGAGGTATGGGCATGGATATGGATATGAACTCCTCGCATGAAACATGTGTAAATACATATAGAGGGTTGTTCCAAATGCTGCAATCAATGAAATGGATGCTTGACTTCATTACTTGCTGAATGAGAGCTACAATTCCATGCCTCGGCATGGATGATTGCCACCATTTTGTAATCCTAATCTCCATTGTCCTTCCGTCGTCAGTTGACATGCTTTACCAGCACTAACATCCAATTCTTCCATCAACAAACAACCAATAATCCCCTACAACCATACTAAAACATCACACTCCCCCACCCTCCAAGCCCATAAAACTATAAAACGACGAGAAAGACTTATTATCTTCCAAGGATTTGCAGTAGGCTTGACAAAATGAAGCATATAAAGGAATTCCTTTTCAACATTTTCACTATGTGCACCAATCTTAACCCATTCGATAGTCTGCATCATCAATAATGACCCCTACCAACCAAAACAATTTTTTTCAGGGGATTACATTATTCTGATGTACTATTTCTATTCATTTTGAAGATGGAGAGTTTTCACAACAAATAGTAGGACAAAGCTCTTTTTTTGTTGGTGAGGGGGGAGGGACCAGGTGTAAAGGGAAAAGGGAGTACTGATTTCGGGACAGAGAGAAACATTTAGCTTTCAGCCACTATAGCTTAAAAGGAAAACTTTTGGCATTTGTCAGCAAAACATCACGATATAAAAATACACCACACCGGGGAGGGGGTCTTTGAACACAAGCAACAGTAATCTTTTAAACCCACATTCAACTACAAAAGCAAACTTATATGTACACTTATCCTAAATCCCTCAAAATATACACTCAGTGATTCACCATCGAAACATTAGCTTTGACAACCAATTTAACTTTTGACCCAAACCATTCAATCTTGGCTGCTTTTGGCACCACTCAGTCAATGAATCAAATCTTTGAAAAATGCCAAGAAACTTTCTAGGTTGTAAGTATTTGAGGAATTGGCCATAGGTCTCAATTCTAACTTGATCATAGGGATCAGCGGCAAGTCCTTAAAGATTCAGTTTTGTGGGCAAAGTCTGACTAAGGGTGCTTATTAAGAATCCTATCACAATAGTTGCTCCTCTGCAGCTTATGCTTACCTAAATAAACTGTTTAGTGTGCTAAAGACATCAAGGAGCTCTATCTGACAGCGAAATTCAAATCATAAAGCAACAAGAATAAAGAGCTAAGTATGCATCACTAGCATCAGAAAGCAAGCCTTTGATGTAGGTGAAGCCCTATACCTCTACTACTGCCTTGAGCGCTCAGTACTTGAACCTTCGATCACTCGGATTCGTCTATGAACAGGACTCTAACAAGTTCCACAAGCCAGCTGGTTGGACAGGAGAAGGTTGTGGATACGACATTCTGAGAAAGATAACTCTCTCTGACTTGCTCAGATAACTGTGATTCATAGATGGAATGTTAAAGGTGAACAAGAAAATCGGGAGGAAAAAAAGGCCAAACTAGTAATATGATGTTGCTGCTACTACTCATTCCACTTAAGAATTCGCTTAGCTTAGAGAGGACAGGAGGTACAAAGACTCCACATAACTCCATCTCCAAAATGGAAGGAGGGTATGGCACCATGACCAAAAAGCAAATGGAAGGAGGGTATGGCACCATGACTAAAAAGCCGGATGATACCTCAGCAGAAGAGAAATTCGAGCACCCAAGACAGGAAATGGGCAAGTTAAATAGTCATTAAAGGAATGAATTATATATTCACCCCGTCAATCAGCACAAAACCATGCAAGTCTATACAGACATCTACATAGACCTCCAATATAAGGATCATACGAGAATATATAAAGACTACAAGCAAATTAAATTGGGTATCATTAAACTTCAGGCACTTCTAAAATCACTTCACTCACCACCAACTTAACTAATTTGATTGCTAATAACTCATACAAATACAGAATCATCCCTCGACCAGAAATAAGACTTAGTGTTATCTAAGTAATTTCCAAATGTGATTTCCCGCAACCAAAATTGGGCAACAATAATACAAACCTCAACAACTGAAAAGCAGACTATAACATACCAAACACAACTAAATAATAGGCAATTGAACTAAAAAACTCACTTGGGGTAGCACAAAATGGGAATTTCGAAATGGGTTTCAAAGAGGGTTTTGCTTCATGAATGAAGATGGGCATTGGCAGATTTGCAATTATTGAAGCCATTCCGGGCACCTGGGCAGAAGTAGGTTCAATTATGCGACAGAAAACTGAAAACTGATTGCCTATGAACGGGGGGGGGGGGGGAATTGCCTTAATTTTTATGTGGCAGGGGAGTGAAACCAGAGAAAGAGAGAGTGCCCTAATGTTAAAACAGGAAGCAGCACACTAAACAGCCCACAAATTCAATCAAGAGTGAGTCCCATGATGAGTGGTTCACAATTAGCAACAGGATAATCAATTAACCCACCAAGGGCCCTCGTCTGTCAGGATTTCTTCACAGGTTATGACCGTTTCAGACAAACTCTCCTAATTAAAGTTATCGACAAAAAATCGTAAACACTATTATCCCAGGCATTTGACAAGAGAAAGGAAGAATTACTCTGACTTCCAATTTTCTTAAAATATTTACATTTCATCTGAAGGCAAGTTTTTTTTTAATTGGAGAACTGGGGCTGAAGGATGGATAAAACTGATTGAAGTGGGTATTTTTTATTTAATTGGATTGAAATAAATTGAAATAAATTGAAGTTGATATATTTTTTATATAATAGGTAGAAGTTGGTTAAACTAGTAGGTTCAAACAAGTTGAAGTTGATTAAAGTGGTTTGAAGTGGGTTGAAGTTGATTATTTTTTATTGAAATTTGTAAAGTAGATTGAAGTAGGTTGAAGTTGATAAATTAGAATTTACCAATGAAAAGAACAGGGCCTAATTAAATTATATGCAATTGCATATGGTTATAATAAATCCATGTTAAATTATATGCAATTACTATGACTCTATTACTAAAGAAAAAGATAATTTGCAGATGATGAACCCTCCCATGCAATGGCAAGGGGACTTGACTCTATTAGAGTATTAGCGGGACAATCAGCACGAGGGACGTGATTTGAGATCTTGAATTAGGAAAGGTAAGTTGAGACTCGAGAGTCCAGGCTTCTGATCTTGTGGAGGGGTTATGGGGGTTGAGCAAGGAATTTTCAATGCCTTGTTACAAGATAATTCTTAAAGATTTTGTTTTATCATAAAAATTATATTATCATGTATTAAATTAAAAAAAAAGATACAATCTATTATAATATAAAAGAAATGTTTGGTTGACTTGCATGAGAGTGATTTTAGGAGGTTGACTTAGTTACAACCCTTGATCAAATACTCTGTCAAATCTCAGCCATCAATCAAAAATTTAATTATTTTTTAAAAAATAAAAAGTTGTATTGGATGCATTAGGTCCCAGGTTCGATTCCCTTCTCCCCCATTGTATTGCCCTTTGTATCTCCTACGGGTCCAAAAAAAATTCATTAGTAACTTCCTTGATTCTCTCTCTCTCTCTCACATTAACTCCTTGAGACCAACTTCTCAAAAAATTCCCCATCATGTTTTCTCTCAATTCAAACATAAACTTAAGGCTCATTTATGATAGGTAAATGGTAGGATCTATATCATCAATCAACCAAGTGTAAAATCAGATAATAAAAGTTTTACACATTTACTTTTAAAGTGAGTACTATCTTTATTTTTAAACTTATTATTTTTTGTTATTCATAAATTGATTAGTATGTTGTTAAAAATATTTTAATAAAAGATACAAATTTATAGAATAAGAATTTGTGTTATACATAAAATCCAAATAAATAATATTTCCAATTTTTGTATAAATTAAATACTGTCAATAGTCTATCTATATGCTTTCATTTATACCCAAAAAGGATAACCTATAAAAATTCCATTTTATAGTGCTTAGCAAAATTTCATAAATTACAGATACAATATAAATAAACAATCAAAACTCATCAACATTAACAAAGCGTCCGAATTCACGCCCAAACGAAAACAAAAAAACATTGTAGATTGAGTATTATTACAATTCGTACTACTTAATTATATTATACCTCGAGACCATGCATTGTACAGACAACATACCTGCGCCCCCCCAACACACATATATGTATATGTATATGCATATGTATATGTGCATATATATATATATATATATATATATATATATATATATATATATATACTATATATATATATATATATATATATATATATATATATATATATATATATATATATACACACACAAATTTATATACAAATTTGTGCTCACTTCTATCTTCAAGGATGTTTGCACAATTGGGTCGCTACTAAATGGGGTGGAGGTGAAAGAAATTAGAAATCTATACATTAGGGCAAAGCATGATGGAGATTGAATCGTGTTGATACAATGTGTTTGTGCAACACCCCCTCAACAAAACAAAATAGAGAGAGCATATAGAATTTATGAAGAATTGCGGCGTATTAGATGTCCAAAATTATTGAAGGGTTTGCTCTAAGTAGGCGTTATTGGTTGTGTGTCCCTTCCTCCCCTGTCCCCGCCCTAAAAAGAAATGTGCAAATTAGTGCACCTGGACCTTTTTGGGAAGGGAGGAAGGGGGAGGGTGGGGCGGAACTTAGATTGATGTGATTGATAAATAAATAATTACATAACATTCAACACGTTCATAAATATTAAATGTTTATTATGACGTGTAATTAGCTTAGTATAATAATAAATATTTTCATGGTTTTAATTCTTCCTATGTTTTTGCAGGACATTTTACAAATGTAATCTATAATGAATTTCCGTAAAGAAAACTAGCTAGACACTAATTTGCGTTAATAAGGTTAATGACAATATCTTTAAACTAGACTTCATTTCTTTTTTTTCTAAATGCCAAAATCCATATATATGGTACAAGGTATGTTTCTTTTTTTTTTTAATTCTTTTCATTCATCACTTGGATAAATAGGATTGACGAGAATTTTCTTAAATACTTGCAATTAGGGGTCAAATAAAAAAATTGGTTTGATGATTGAAACGTTACAGCTTGATGTGTTTTATGCTCAAATAGGTAGAGGTGGTTATCGCCAATATGACAATGTTAATGGTTTATTATGCAGAATATATATATATATATATATATATATATATGGACACACACACATATGTGGTCGAACCGAAATCAAAACCGAAATTTTAAATTTTTTTGGTTTGATTAGCCAAACCGACTTTTTTAGAAAGTCGAACCGGTTAACCGGGTTTTCAGTTTGGTCTTTGGGTTTTTCAGTTTGATTTTTCGACTTTGGTTTTTGTGCTCACTCATACCTTCAAGGATGTTTGCACAATTTGGTCGCTACTGTATGAGATGGAGGTGAAAGAAATTAGAAATCTATACTTTGGGCAAAGGATGCTGGGGATTTAATCGTGTTGGTGCAATGTATTTGTGCAACACCCCCTCAAACAAAACAAAATAGAGAGAGCATATAGAATTTTGAATAATTGCGGCGTATTAGATGTCCAAAATTGTTAAAGGGTTTGCTCTAAATTAGCATTATTGATTGTGTGTCCCTTCCCTCCCCTGTCCCCCACCCTAAAAACAAATGTATAAATTAGTGCAGCTGTACCTTTTTTTAAGGGGGGGAGGGGGAGGGCGGGGCGGAACTTGGATTGATGTGATTGATAAATAAAAAATTATATGACATTCAACACGTTCACAAATATTAAAAGTTTATTATGACGTCTAATTAGCTTATTATAATAATAAATGTTTCCATGATTTTAATTCTTCTTATGTTTTTGTCACACATTTTACAAATGTAACCCATAATGAATTTCCGTAAAGAAAACTAGCTAAACACTAATTTGTATTATTAAGGTTAATGACAATCTCTTTAAACTAAGCTTCTTTTCTTTTTTCCTAAATGCCAAAGTCCATATATATGGTACAAAATATGTTTCTTTTTTTTAAAATTCTTTTCATTCATCACCTGGATAGAATAGGATTAACAAGAATTTTCTTAAATACTTGCAATTAGGGGTCAAATAAAAAAATTGGTTTTATGATTGAAACTTTGGAACTTGATGTGTTTTATGCTCAAACAGGTAGAGGTAGTTTTCGCCAATATGGCAACGTTAATGGTTTATTCTGCAGAGTATATAAATAAATATATATATATATATATACACACACACACACATACATGTATACATATATATATATATATATATATAGACACACACACACACACACACACACACACACACACACACACGTGGGTATGTAAGTATGTATATATATGTGCGTATGTGTGTGTGTGTGTGTGTGTGTGTGTATGTATGTATGTATGTATGTGTGTAGTTACGTGGGTATGTAAGTATGTACAAACACACACACAGTTATATGCAAATTTTCAAGACAATTTAGAAATAACAAATTATTTTTCTATAAAGGTTCTAGAGAATTGACATTAATAATAATGTAATGTTATTCTCAAAATATCTATTTTATTATTTAAAAATTCAAATCTGATGCAATGTTGGGGTATATACCCAAGAAAACATGTATGCTTGAAACCTCTTTTTTTTTTTTAAATTGCCTCAATGAAAAAAAAAAAGTAGTTGTGATAGTGTTTTCGCTACTTACCCCAATTCTTTTGAGTTAGACTAAAATTTTCATTATTTCTTTATATCA
This sequence comes from Carnegiea gigantea, assembly GCA_029747015.1. Lineage (NCBI taxonomy): Eukaryota > Viridiplantae > Streptophyta > Magnoliopsida > Caryophyllales > Cactaceae > Carnegiea > Carnegiea gigantea. The sequence continues at coordinate 105,732 of JAKOGI010000378.1, forward strand.
ATTGATTGACGTCGACCCAATAATTATTCAACGACACTTTTAAAGTACCATTTACTTATTCAAAAATTTAATCCCGGAGCAACGCACGGGTCTTAGCTAGTTGAATAATATAGAAGAGTGCTACAACTTATAATTAATCCATAAGTTTACACAATTATAATATTATGCATGTAATATGTCATCGCACATATAGTTGATTTGATTATAGTGTCATTTACATTCATCAGCATAGCCAATCAATATTAAAGTAACTATTGAAAACTAAGTGATTTTAAATCATATAACATATTAGTTTTAGCTAAAACAAGACACTTAAGAAGTTGTCTTATAACAAGGCATGTATCATCATCCTTAGTCAAATATGCTTGACTTAAATTGGGGTCGCTGAAAAAAATTGTCCGCATTATCATTCTACTATTACTTTTTGTGTTGTACATTTGTGTAGCGTATTTTTGATTCAAATTTAACTTTTTGTTTTAAATTTGTCTAACTTATTGTCAATAACTTTGGGATAAAACCTTGTTTGAAATTTCAATAATAGTCAATTTATATTAAGATCCATGTTCTTTTTCTTACCATCCCTACCCCTCATTAGATATTAAGGCCCTGTTCGGCAAAATTAGCTGTTTAGATTGTGGATAACTGTTCAGGTAGCAGATAGCTGTTTAGATAGCAGATAGCATTTCTAATTTAGCTATTAGCGGATAGCTGTTTAGATGAGCAGTTGAAACTAATGTGTTCAATAGGTTTAATTGTTAGGCTAGCTGACTAATGTAAATTATTGACGTAAAAAGATATACATAATTTCTAAAGATAAAATTTTTAAAGGATATTTTTTACCCAAAAAAATATAAAACGCTACTTTTAAATGTCAAACGTTAATACTATTAGCTTTTCAAAAACGCTGCTTAAAACGCTAAACGCTACTTGAAATACTAGTCAAAATACTAGTTTACCGAACACTCAAAATTAACTAATCAGTGCATTGATTTGGTTAAAACACTAAATACTACCTAAGATACTATTGCCGAATACGACCTAAGTTACATATGTTGATGATATAGCCTTGTCTTCTGGGTTTGCTGCTAATACATTCTAATTTGAATTTTGAAATTGAAATTGTAGTCAATGAAATATGCAACACAAAAGTGTAGTTTATGAATAAAAAGGTTCTAACTCTTAACCCTTTTTGGTAATTTTTTATATACCATCTAAATCCCATCATCTAAAATTCTTGTGCTTTATTGATCTATTTCACATGAGGGAATGCAATGTCTATTAGTCTACCCTAGTCTTGTGCTTGATGCCTATTCATCTAGGTTTAAACCTCCCCACCTAACAATTAATATGCTATCAATCTTTTGTTAAGGGTCTTCTAATCAAAGTCACCACAATGAATATATAAAATCCCCCACCAACTATAGCTTCCCACCTATAGATATATGTCTGGTTGTTTTGTCTGATGTTCACCAAAACAACCAGACATTATATCTATAGGTTGGTTCTTTGATGGATTCTTCAGTGTACGTATAGTCAAGTTGGCTATGATAAGGGAGGGACATGCATGCCCACAACTTCATCATTTGGTCCATGCCCTAGAATAATTCCCCCCCCCCCCCCTCTTTTGAAATAAAGAAAATCTAAATCAAAATGCATACCACGAGAGTTCTATCTAAGTAGGGTGAGGGGGCGTGGATATATTCGATGTAATAACCATATGACATACCCCTAAATTGTAAAATTGTAAAGAGGTTGGTCCACTTAATCCTAGAATTTTTTTAAAGAAAAATAATATATTTTTATCTGAACTAATAAAAATTGTTGTTTGCTTTAAATAGACATATCTTTCTCCCCGTGCTCTCTTCCTTAAAAATCATTTTCTGGAATCAGCAATTTAGTTTACATGGGTGATTGCCCTCTTTTGATAGCATAACACTTGGACCTTAATCATCACTAATTGAATCTTTCGTTTGCTCTCTCTAGCTTCTTTCTTTTTTTTTTTTTTTCTGATTTCAAAATATTCTTCCCCATTTCTTTTCTGTTTATATGCAGCTTTGAAACAAGGGGACAAGACTTTTTATTTGGCTATACAACCCTGATCCGTTTTCCCCAAAAAAACAAAAAAAAAATAGGAATTGATTCAGAAAATTTGATGCTATAAAACTAAAAGGTTTTGTGGATAATGTAATTATCTGGGGAAGGAAAAAGGAAACTAGAAAAATCAGAATAAAATTTTCTATCTTGAGGAATTGATGATTCTATCTTCTTTTGGGTGTGATACCCTAATTTTTTTTTAAAAAAAAAATAAACTGAAAAAAGAGTTGCCGAAGCTTATATTGCTTGAACTATGTTGGGGTTTTTCCATTTAACTTCCTTCAGGTTTTCCATATTAATTTTTTCAATCCTAATGTTTTCTACTTGATTTTGACAATCTTGGATTTTCAACCGTACACAATTCCTATGATATTTTAATCAAAGCTTGAAAAAATCATAATAAATTAGTTTTGCCCTCATTTGATATTGGCGTTTGAATAATTGCATTTTTTTTTGTCTTTTAATGTGATGAAATGATGAGGATTAGATACACTTTTACCCACTTTCTCACTAAAAAACACTCTTTCACTCAAACTTATCCTCTGTCCAATCGTCTCTTTGCCTTTTCAGTCCTTTTTTAAAAATTCGCTCAAGCAACATTCAAAGTATGTATCAAACCTCTAACCACTTACAGAAGGTAGTTGGGGCAATTCAAGGGTACTTTATTTGTCACATCGTTTTCTCACGAATTCAGGTCCTAAATTAAATGTGTCTCAACGACTAAGGGTGGTGAAAATTAAGTTGAAAATGTCAGGTTTGAAAAAACTAATGTTGAAAATCTGAAGGGTGTTAAGTGGCAAAAACCCTATATAGGGCATACTAATTATAAGAAACTAGTATGCCCATGGCCAGGAGGATGCATGAGAAATCTCTTATGTTTTTAATTGAAGTAATTATCCTAGGTTTTTTAATTGCGTCGGAAAGACTTTTGGTTTTTACTATCAATAATCTATGTTTTTAATTAATCATAGTTTTTGCAATCAATAATGTAGCGCGCAATTTTATGTTAAATTCTGAAGGTGCTTTCAATTAAAAAATTAAAAAATAATTATTCTATTGTACATCAGAGGGAGAAGGAGAGAGTTACCAATAGTTCCACTAGCATATTTGACAAAACCCGAAAAAATTATCGAAGAATAGACAATCTTCTCCAAAATTATTTGAAAGCAAATAAGAATACTTATATTAACAAACTTGAGAACCTTATATTAAGTTGGCATGCTATGGCAACCTAGCTAATTCTTTCCTGATAGGTCCTTAGGTTAAGTCGTGGTTCAAAGTTGAAACAACTTTCGTTCAAGAGACAAGGGCAGTTGGAAAGGAAAAAAAAGGAAAATCAAAATAAGGAGGAGGAATAAAGAACAGTGAATAAGGAAAGCCTAACTGGGAATTATCAGGCAGTTGTGAGATGTAAATAAAGAGTTAAGCCTTCCTCATTCATGTTACTAATCCAAACACCTTGGAGATGAAATCAAAAGCAATTTTGTATCTTTTGGTAGTAATTTACACAGATAATAGTACCTTTTTTTTTTTTGGGTTAGACAGGTAGTAATATCTTGTATATATATGATTCATTATTGTTGTCACATTGTATGTGACATTTAATATTCCACATTTGCATTTATGTTTAAAGAAAGTGAAGTAAATCAAAAGGTCAATCTCTATTTATTATTATTTGGTATTGTTATTATCCACACAATAATGGTGGGAGATGAACGGGTAAATATTTTATTATAATCTTTTATCATGTATTTTTGAAAAAGGCAACAATAATAATACTAGAATTACAATCTTTTAATATGTATATTTTTTAAAAAAATAGAAAGGCAAAATAATAATAATGGAAATTAGAAATCTTTTACTATTTTTAATAGGCTTGAAAATAGGTTAGGAATCAATGCCAAAGCTATGAATGCTTGCCATGTGTTAAATGCAAGGTTTGGAATGTTTTGTTTAATATATATGTGTGTGTGCGCGCGCGCGCGTGCATTTTATTACGTACAATCGGGTGGACATTTCATTTGTCCACCCGGTCCCACTACTAGTCGTTTTCAGTCAACAATTACCCCTTTAAAAAAAATGCATAGTTCTCAGTTTTTTTGAATTTGCCGTTTTCATTCTCTCCCATTCTTCCGCTGATCTATGCTCGCTACTTCAATTGCTTTAGCATTCAGCAATTACTGAATGGTTGGGTTTGATCTTAACGTTGCTATTGATGTTGAATCTTCATCGAACGCGAATTCATCGTCAGGTTTGATAGCGTTTTTTGGATCTCTGTTTTTGTTTTCGTATTTTGAAGTTATATGCGTCAGTTTTGAATAGTTAATTTCGAGTTGTTTGAACTGATTTGCATTCATTGTTATATTGTCGTATTATGAAATTATAATGCAATTGTTGGTTTCAATATATAGTTGGTGTTTTTGCGATTTGTTGTTCTGCATTTTGGCAGAATGCTTGATTGGTGTTTTGAGTTGTATGTTGTGTTAATTCCGGTTAAGATACAAGTGTACAATGGTTTTTTGGTTTAATTCTTGAATTTTATATGAATTTTGGTTGGTGACATATGAGAAACGATAGCTTATCGTTATGAGTTGTGTGCTCACTAAATATAGCTGTTGACTCACTAATGATATATATTTAGCTCACTACAAAGAATATGTTGCCTTCTACTATAGAGCAACTTTTTGTTTACAAAAAGAAATGTTTGGCTCACTAGGATTGAACTCTATGCTCACCGATTTTGAGTTATAGCTCATCACAAATGTTATGGTTGTTTTTTCAGATGATATTTTTATTGTTACTATTTACATATAAGAAACAACAGCTCACCAATATGAGTTTTGTGCTCACTAAATATAGTCTTTGACTCGCTAAAGAAATACATTTAGCTCACTGGGATTTAGATTGCATTCATGAATCATTCATCAGTTTCTATGCTCACTAAATGTAATCACTATATTCAGTCTTGTGCCTGATAGAAGAGACTCTTTTGCCTTCGACTACACTACAAAGCATTTTCTGCTCACTAACACAAGCGTTTGGCTCACTAGAATGAAGATTGTGCTCACCAATTTTGCATTATAGCTCACCACAAAAATCATATTATTTTTACAGATGATACTTCATTTTTCATATCTACATTAGATCGTTCTGTTGCTAAGGCAGTTGATGTTGATGATTATGTTAGGATTTTGTGTAATCCTACTGGTGGTTCAAAGGGCAAAGGCATGGATTCTGATGATGGTAATGTTGTCGGTGGTATATCTAATCATGTTGTGATTGATAAGGAGAAATGTGCAGATGATGATGAATGCACTGTTGAAGTGAAGGAATCTGATGAATCAGAGCTGATTGGTAAAAGGGTTAGTTCTCTAGATGCTGCATTTGAGGTATACAATGAGTATGCTTTTCGTAAGGGGTTTTCCATTAGGGGTGACAAGTTGCGAAGGAGAGAGGGTTCACAAGAGGTTCGTTCAAGGGCATTTTGTTGCAACAAACTACATGTTAAAAGGTATCCCGGGAAAAAAGACAAGACATCTACAAAACAGAGACGGAGGTGTAATTACAATGTTAGGGCTATATTTTACATTAAACCTAATGGGGAATAGGTTCATAAGAAGCAAGAAATGGTTCATAATCATGAATTGCTTTTGGAAGATGAGGTGCATAAGTTGATGTCACATAAAAAAGTTGAGAAAGTTCATGTGGACTTTTTTCAAAAGATGAGAAGAAATAGTATGAAAGTTTCGCATGCGTATCGGTTTCTAAGAAACGAGGCCGGGGTTTTAACATTACTTGGTTTTAGTGAAAGGGATACGTACAATAGTGTTGCAAATGAAGTCAAGATGACTTTAGATGGGGGCGATGCCAATCATTTGATGTGAGTTTTAGAAGTTAGGTGTGGTAACAAGCAAGATTTTTTTTTTTATGAGTTTAAATTGGACGAGGACGATTGTTTGATGTGTTTCTTTTGGAGAGATTCACAAATAAAATGTGATTACTTGTTGTTTGGTGATCTACTTGTATTTGACATGACATATATGACCAATCATTATGAGATGATATGCGCACCTTTTGTTTGTATGAATCATCATGCAAAGAATGTTATGGTGCGATGTGGGTTTTTGATGAATGAGAACATTGAGAGCTTTCTTTGGTTATTTGAAATATTTTTGGAAGTTATGGATAATGTGCAACCGAAAACTATGATGACAGACCAAGCATTTTCTATGGCAAATACTATTAAAAAGGTCTTCCTCTTGGCAAAGCATAGGTTGTGTACTTAGCACATCTTAGAGAATTTAAAAAAGAATATTGGTTATCTTAGAGTATTGGGTGGATTTGTTGATAAGTTTGAACATGTTTTGATGAGATGTGATACAGAAGTAGAGTTTAATTTTTGTTGGCAGAGGTAAGCCCTGTCTCTGTTTGCTGTTTGTTAATGTGCTCGCCAAGTTATTACTTTATGCTCACTATTTTTTAGTATCTGCTCACCAAGGTCATATGTGTCTACTCACTAGATTATACCTTTTGCTCACAATGGTTACATTTTTTTGCTCACTAATTTATCATTTTGTGCTAACTGGTTTTGTGTGCTAGGCTAGTTAAAGAGTATAATTGTGCTGAAAATGCTTGGTTGGTTAGATTAATTGATTGAAAGGAAAATGGTGTTCAGCTTTCTGCAAGGATGTTTTCGCTAGTGGCATTTTATCGTCACAAAGAAGTGAGTCGACAAATGCTTCTTTGTCAAAGAGAGTCAATGCTACTTGCAGTTTGTTTGATTTTTACAATATATTCTGTGACGTTATTACTGAGTGGAGGATTAAGGAGAAGGAAGAGAATGTGAAAAATAAGGATGGATTTCCCGAGATGTACTTGCCACATGTTCGCATTTTGTAGCATGCTTTGAAGATCTATACGAACAATTTGTATAAAGTGTTTGAGAATGAGTACATTAAAGGAGAAGAGTGCTGTCAACATCGTCTTAGCTCAAGTGAAACCCCCTATGATACAGAGCATACGTATGTTGTGTATGAGAATCATCTTTTGAACAAGTTTGGTTTTGTGGTTAGGTTTAACCTACGAGACCATAATATTGTTTATGACTGTAAAAAGTACAGTAAGAGTGGTATTTTTTATTGCCACTGCTTGCAAATTTTCAATGTTCATTGTGTGCCTAAAGTCCCTAATCAATATATTTTGAAACGATGGACTAGGCTAGCAGGACCCCCATGGGTTGTAAAAGAAGCTAGAAATGGTAATGCATTTGGTGTTCTCCGTTCCATATGGAGGGTTCAGATGCTTAGGCAGTTTGAGGCTTTACTTCTTGCAAGTGAATCAAATAGTCAAGCAAGAAAGCTATGTGAAGAAGCCTTTGTCAAGTTAAAGGCCGATGTTGGTATTGTTGTGGGTTCTGTTTATATTTCTGACACTGAAAATGATAGTCTAGTGCTGGTAACAAAATCATTGGTAACCCTAAAGGTTCGAGGAAGAAAGGTGAAAGAAATGTAAGGAGAAAGAGTACGTTGGAGAAGATATCAAACATTGTTAGATCAATAAAGGCAAGGTTTTCTTCAAGGAATGGAGGAGATGTATCTCAACATCAGGTAAAATTCTATTGACAATCTTATTGAATAAGCTATATTTCTTATAGTAATATCTTTTTAGAGTTTGTTGAGTTTGTTGCTAAGACCAATACAACTATTCTGTGTTTTTAGCTCACTAAATGTTTTAATACGCTCACTAATATAGGGTTTTTGCTCACTAGAAGTTTGTATTGGCTCACTACATTTTTCAATTCTCACACTGTTAGTCTTACAGGTTGCACTGACTACATTTATATGTTGGCTCACTAAGTATATATATATGCTTACTATAAATACGTTTTTGTTGTGATGGTTTAGGTTGTTGCTGTAGGTTCATGTAATGCACTAGTTGCATCTAATCCAGCGGTAGATTTTAATGAAATGTATAGGGTTTTTAGCTTGATTTTTGATGACAGGTTGAGGCAACCAAATAGGGATACGATTCCTGTCAATCAGTTGAATCCTGCTTCTGAAGTTGCTAGCATTCAAGGGTAATACACTCACTAATATAGCGTGTCTGCTCACGTAAAATATCTATTGGCTTACTAATATAGTGTATCTGCTCTCTACATTTACACTTTGGTTCACCAAAGTTATGTATATGCTTCGCTATTTTTTGAGAAAGGTTACGTGGGAATCAAGCATGAAGTTTTGCTATAGTGATAGAGGGCATTGGCTTCTACCATTAACGAATTTTTTCAGATGGGCCCATTCAATAGTTTGTACCTTGAAGTTTAAATGTAAATTTATATCTTGAGTAATAGACCTCAAACTTGTATTCTTATTCATTATGATGTTTTAATGTTTATGTGATTGAGAATTATTTTTTTATTTGAAGTATAAGTAAATGATGCTGAATAATTTTGAAGGCTATAAGAGGGTGAATACTTTTGACACACATAATATGTTGCTCACTGCTGAAGATTCATAGCTCACTAGTTTCATCTGTTAGCTCACTATTTTCTACAAAACTACTGTTATATGTTTGATGACTTCACGTTATAAAAGCATAGCATTCTATGACAGTGACATATTGAACACTTTAATATTTGACTTAACATTATAAAAAAAAAAAAATCATTCTAGTTTGATTTTGCATTCATTTATAGAATTGAGCATAGTAAAAGATATAGCCCACTGGGTTTGGCTGTGAGCTCACTGAATTTGTCTTCTAGCTTACTGGAGTTAAACATAGTAATCGATATAAAATATCCAATGGTGAATGTTGTTACTGCATTTCACCATGATTAAAGGTAAGCATATTAATAGTCTAACTTAAAATTAGACTGTACTGTACATAAGTTCCTAAAATTAGTCTAACTTAAAGCGACATTGATTAGTCATGCCGTTGGCACTTGAGGTTGGGCTGATTTTACATTCAGTTCTGCTTATTGTTTATCATGGAACTCCTTTGCGAGCCTCTTCACTCTATTCCTGTATATATTTTCTTCACTGTTGATGATTTCATTACAGTATCGTGCTCGCATTACATCAAGCAGATTTTTATCCTGCAAACAAAACAAAACAAAAAGGAAACAAACCATTAATATGTGCTATATTTATTTGAAGATATTTTTGTAGAGAACATATTTTTGGTAAACTTACTTCATTTTTCTTGAAACCACAATCCCATTTATCTGCTTGTCCAAAGTAAGACTCCATGTGTCGTATGTAAAAAATTCCACAGTCTGTGACATTATCTATTGTTTTCCATGGCATTCTCATTCGCACTGGTTTCCTTTTCTTCACAATTTCATGTTTGGAGGTGGCCAACACTGTCTTGAAGAAATTTACCAAAAGCTCTTGCTTGTGTACAATAAATAACTTTATTTAGCTCACTGGAATTGGGTAATAGCTCACCAAATATGTGTGTTAGCTCACCAAATATGTGTTAGCTCACCAAGAATATATGTCTTAGCTCACCAAGAATGTGTGTTGGCTCAGCACACTACATATGTGTCTTAGCTTAGTACATATACCTATTAGCTCACCAAATACGTATGGTAGCTCACCAATAATATGTGTTAGCTCACCAAATTTGTAAGCTCACAAGATATTTTGTGTTGATATGTTGTAAAGTAAATGAATCAGTGAGCATTTGAACATACCACTAACAGATGTGTTTCTCTATATGTTATTTTGTATGGAGCAGTTATGTGCATATTGTCCATGGTATCAAGCCTTTCCTCCTTCAAATCAAAGCAGAAGATGAAGAAGTGCTTCTTATGACATATCGGAAAGAACACCTTGAAATTGGAGTATGATTAATATTATATAATGTGGTTTTTTAATATACAATTAAAATGTATTAGATTAATGCTTACCAGATGCAATAGTTTTCCTGATATCTATTTGTCACATCTCTGAAATTCTTTTTGAAGAATTGTTTCAAAATCAATGTACCTTCCTTCCTTTGATTTTGCTGTATTTATCGAGGAATCCAAGGTTGACTGCATTTTTGCAGTAGTATCATTAGGTGTTTAATTATTTGTATTTGTGAAAATAAAAAATAAGTATATATTTACCATTGCATCAACTGGTGCAAAAATCATCTTGAAGATCCTTCACTTCTCTTTCTCTCCAAGTTGTTGAGGATAGTAGCCCAGACATTGATCACATGGGCATCAATGTATTCTCATGGATGCATGGTTAACATGTGATACCGATGTGCAACATGTGTTTCGATATCAAACATTGCTTCACTAGTTTAGTAAGAAAAGGAAAAAAAAAATGTAAGTACATATTCATTATAATTTAAATGTTTGTAAGTGTGTTATGTGTGACAGTTATGTGCTCACTTTGAATCAAGGTCCTGTGATGGATGGAATACAAATTTAGCAACAATCCTTTCCTGGGCTGACAAATCCCCTGTAATCTTGGTCATTCTCTGCACAAAAGGAGAGCAGAGGGGCTCTGTCATTGGGCCTTTCTCTCTCCTCGGTTGATGTCTTACCTTTTTGCTATGCTCTTCTTCTGCATACATAATATGTGTAAGTGCTCACTAAAATAGTTATTACGCTTACTAAAATGCTTGTTGTGCTCACTAACATATATGTTCTTTTCAGTCACACATGTGTCATGCTTATCAACATATGTGTTCTGCTCACCAAGTTATAGTTTGTGCTCACTAAAATAAAACTTCTGCTCACTAACATATGTGTTCTGCTCACCAAGATTTACTTTATACTCACTAAAATATGTGTTCTGCTCACCAGCTCACTAAAAAGTATGTTCTGCTCACTGAAAGTAAGAGCCTGGTCAATGAAAATCCTTACCAGCTTTTTTTCCTTTTTCTTCTTTCTATCTTCTCTGCCAGGAGATTTTGCTCTCCTTCAGTTATTTTCTGCCTTACTTGGTGCTCTGTTTGTGTTTCTGGAATTGGTGGTGGTTATGTTTCAAAAGCTTGTGATGTGTGTTGTGATGGGGAGGGGGGTGGTGTCTGCAGTGTTTGTGTGGGGGGAGGGAGAGGGTGGTGGTATCTGAAGTGTCTATATAGGGGGAGGTGTTGGTGTCTGATGTATCTTTACAAGGGGGACGACGATGGTGTTTGAACTACTTTTGTAAGGGGGGAAGAAGGTGGTGTGTGAAGTGATGTTGGTGCTGCTGGTGTTGCAAGAGCTGGGCTTGGGCTATCATCAATCAACTTAAAATTTGGAATGTCATTGCCCCCCTTTCTTGATGAAGAAGCTTTGCTGTTGATGCTGCTAGTCTTTTGTTACCTTACAAAAGCATTCTCCAATTCAATTATGACCTCAAGTACAGCAGCTCTATTCCACCATTCATCATTTTGACTGAATGATGGTATCTCAGCACTTTCATCCTCTTTTTCTCTTTGTGTCATTGGTGGGGATTTTGGGATTTGAGCTTTACAGTAGGAAGAGAACATGCTTATGGCCTTATCTCTTATTTTCTCATGTGCTTTATTATTTTTGTACTTTTTTGACAAGTAGTCCATAAATGCTCTGTACTTCTTGAATGCACTTGCTAAAGCCTTTGTTACTTCAGCCACTTCTTCCATATCTTTCTGTAATGTGGATACCGTTCAACTATTATGAGATGTTAGATAGATATTTGTTTAAATTCTTTCATTCTGCGCAATTAATATGAATGGATAAATGATACCTCTAACTCTGATGGTTCATCATTTTGTGATAAGATCTTTGGATCTTCTTCCTTTTATGGCAGAGGTTCCTTTTGCAGATGTGGTTCAGTATGCAATTCCTTGGTTATTTATATTGGAGGCTCCACTCTTCCCTTTCCAAAGCCATTTGGCCCTTCTTTTGCAGCAACTTGATTGGCGTTTCTCTCTTCTTTGACTCTTTCTCTCAGCCTTTTTATTGCCCAGCCTTTGATTGTTGGGAATTGCTTCTGAACAATCCTTCTTGTCAGGAGAACCCTGTCAAGATATAGCATCTATAAGAGAAATATTCTTTGTAATCAGTCTACATAGCTCACCAAAAATGAATCCATGCTCACTAAAATATTTGCCCTGCTCACCAAAAATGTATACTAGCTCATTAACATAAAGTAATATTATCTAAGAATAATTCTTATTAGACTCACTAAATTTGTGAATAGAGATCAATGTAACAGACAATTGTCATCTATGAACAAGTCACTTACTGCTCACTAAGGCTGGACTGTTGCTTACTAAAAAACATGTTCTGCTTGCTAGGTTATAAAGTATGCTCACTAAAAATGGTGCTCTGCTCACTGAACATTTTCTTCTGCTCACTAAAATATACTGTAGCTCACTAACATTAAGTAATGTTGTGTAACAATGATTCCTATATGTATATATGTGGGGTACATGATGCGTGCTCACCAAAATGGTCATTATAGATCAATATAATGGAAAATTTTCACACATGATCAAGTTTTCCATAGCTCACCAAAATGTTTGGTGTGCTCACTAAAATACATATTCTGCTCACTACAATGTATGTTCTACTCACTAAAGTAAATGACCTACTCAACATGATATATGTTAAACTCACCAAAGCTTTGGTGTGCTCACTAAAATACACCTTCTGCTCACTACAATGTATATTCCGCTCACTAAAGTAAATGGCATGCTCACCATGATATATGTTAAGCTCACTGAAAATGATGTTCAGCTCACTAAATACATATGTTCAGCTCACTGAATTTGACGTTGCGCTCACTGAAAACATGATGCTCTGATAGAGTATAAAGAACTTACCATCAAGAAGAGAATAGGGCCATTAAAATTTAAAGCCCTCTTTTTGACAGATTCACATAATCTATCAATGGTGTACTGACACCAATTAATTGTTACTATATCTTCAACATTAATAACATTCTTGGCAAAATAAGGTGCGCAATGTACATTCTTTGAACCGTTGAAGAAGCATAATACCATGTATAGCACAAAGTTTCGCTTGAAACTTTCCCCTGCATCAGTCTAACTGAGTATGTATTGTGGCATTTAGCTCAGCTTAGGAGTCCCATCTTACAGATTTCAGTCTTTTCTCCATGCATCAAGGATTTCATCGTATTTGGCATCTTTTGGCTTTTTCCCATTAAACCTCCTCAACCTTCTTTCCATCAATGGGGAGTGCCAATGCGAGATGCACATCCATTGGTGTAATCTCAATCCTTTTGTCTGGTGATATGTACAAGGTGACTGAGTATGGGTCAAATTTGTCTACTAGCCATTTGCATAAATCCCCTGTCAATTTAGTAACTTATAAGTGGAGGAATCCTCCAAACCCCATATCTCATATTGCTTTTCTTTATGCCTCATTGAAATTATCAATCATGCCAATAAACCCTGATGGTGACATTCTTGTTTGAAAGATCTTTTTGGATTTTGTATCTCCCTCTGCAGGCTTTGGCACAGATTGCATAGACTTGGATCTTCAACACGGAGGGTAGCACTTGCGTCCTTTTTCAAGGATTTATGTTCTTTTTGATGCTTGAAAAATGAGAACTGTCCACTCTTTATAGGAGGTTTAGGACACTTTTGGACATCCTCCTTCTTCTTCTCAGGTTGCGCCTTACCACACTTTTTTGACCTCACTTGCATTTTCTTTGGCCTAGACTTTATTGCTTGTTTTATCTTCTTTATTCTCTTCACCAACACTTCATCATCAAACTCAGACTCATCACCATGCCTTGGGGGAGGCATTTTGTAAGTTGTGTCCTCCACTGTGTCATCTGTTTCCTCTAAAGATTGTTGATGAACGTCAGTGATTTTTTTTCAGAGCTTTCTTAGGCAGTGTTTTTGGGAACATTGGGGGAGTTTCTGCTGTGTATTGTTCTCTCCCCCATTTGTTGTTCTGTGTTGCTAATTTTCTGATGTGCATCAGTTTTCTTTGGCTCCTCTTTCTTTTTTTTTGCAGCACCACCTTTTGTTTTTGCCCTACTGTTAGAGTGCGTTGTTGAGGTGGGTTTGCTGTTTTTTGTTGCTCTTGTCCTCCCTTTCGCTGTTGAGTAGGCTATGATTCTTCCACAGCATACGCAGTTGGTGATTTTTCCAGCACCACCTTTTGTTTCTCCTCTACTGTGGGAGCTTGGAGTTGTTCATCTTTTGAACTAGTTGGACTGTTGCAAATATTTTTGTTCTTCCTAACTTCTTGTTTCACCCTTCTCTTAGTTACAGTAGTACTTGTTGAGTTGGTTTTGCCTTTAGATGTTTTGTCCCTTGCTGTGGACAAGTTTTCCTGATACTTTCGTTGAGCTTCCTTGGTTGCTTCTTCTGTAGCTGTACATGGTACTTTGTATAAGTGAACAAGATGTATAAATAATTAAATGTGTAATATTTAATGTAATCTGGGTCTCAATATATATATTTCAGCTCACTAAAATATACTGTCTGCTCACCAAAATTATAGGTTAGTTCACTAAACATGGTTGTCTGCTCACTATAATTATAGGTCAGCTCACTAAACATAGTTATCTGCTTACTACAATTATAGGTCAGCTCACTACACATAGTTGTCTGCTCACTACAATTATAGAGTCAGCTAACTAAACATAATTGTCTGCTCACTACAATTGCAGGTCAGTTCACTAAATATAATTGTAGATGTATAGTTTTACTAGCTGTTTAAAACATGAGATTATAAACTCAATGTATATAGGAACTGTTAGAGCAAATTGCATTGAAATGTTTAACTGTGCATGGTGCAACACCAAAATATAATGGTAGTTATTGCTCACTAGATATTTGTACTAGCTCACGAAACCATGTGTTATGGCTCACTAATTGACAGGTATTAACATAGAATATAATGTAGAGGTGCGTTGAATACAATTTCCCTTACTCACTACATATGGAATTCAGATGATTACATGTAATCTTGCACAATGTAGACATATCTTGCCCTGAATTGTGAGTAATATCATCTTGCATTCCTTGATTGGTTTCATTTGTTGTATTTTGATCATTTGGGCTTCAATAAAAAAGGAACAGATAATGTTAGTGTAGTGGACTATACTGTGTGTGTTTTTTCATATATTTGAAGTGGTAATTACCTAATGTTCACTTGCTCATAAGAGATGTCTCTGACAACTTGCATAATCATGTCTTAAGGGCTTGTGATTGACCCTTCTGTCTTTGATCTATCAAATAGTATTAAATATGATGTTAATATTATAGAAAATGTGATAACACACTAGAATAAAAGGTACAGCTCACTACAAATATATCATGGCTCACTATAATATAAGATACAACTTACTATATATATGAAACAGTATATGAAAAGAGATTGGAGTTCTAGACTGCATACTTGAATGTATGGTACCACCTTCTAAATTTAAAGTATGGCATACTAGGATATAAAGTACAATTCACTATATTATCAGATACAAGTCACTATAGGATGCATATGTTGACAGGAATTAGCATATTATTTACAGCTCACTATAGTTTTATCATGACTCACTATATTCAAGTCATAGCTCACTAAAATATAGGGCACAACTCACTGGAGCATGCATATGTTGACAGCCACTAGCATATAATTTACAGCTCACTAGATTTTTGTCATGGCTCACTACACACAAGCCTTAGCTCACTACATTATAAGACATAACTCACTATAGCATTCATATGTTCATAGGAACAAGCACATAATTCACAGCTTATTAAAATGAAGATATGGCTCACCACAATATAAGGTACAACTCACTATACAGCAAAATCAGAAGAGTTAAGGTAAAAGTGTTTTATATATATTAGTCAACATCAAGGTGAACGTGTTTATTGTGAATTTGTTGACAGAATCAGGAATAAGCACATACTGCTCACTGGTGATGTACGCTTGCTCACTAATATTAGGTTTAAGAAGGTTTAAGGTTTTCAACATACCTTTTCTGAGTAGTGTTTGATGCATCACTAGTCGATCTCTCCTTCACGGCTGATGAATGTTGAGCTTCCATTTGCAAGCATTTAAAAAACGAGATTATGAGTGCGCGATTTTGTTAAAATGTAGAATGCCAAATGAATTTATTGTTTTGTTTCAAACATACAAATAAATTTCCTATCCGCTAAAACTTACATTGAATTTGTTTGCTTCAAGCTTCAGTGTTGATTTTTCGAAGATTTCTTGCTAGAATCGGTGAGCAAACATAGCAGAATTTTGCCAAATCAAGCACGAATTTGAGTGCTTTTGAGAGAGAGAAAGTGAGCAGAAGTTTTTGGGTCACGACGTGATTTGAAGTTGCAGTTATGAGCACTTTTAGTTTTCATATATATTTTTTTAGGCGGTTTCTTCGCTTTATGGACGTGGTGTGCCTGTTGGACAAGTGGTGGGCCAGGTTGTACAAATGCAATTGGACAACTGGGTTGGACGATATACTAACTGGGTGGGTGTGTGGGTGTGTACACATACATACATACATACATACATATATATATATATATATATATATATATATATATATATATTATATATAATATATATATATATATATATATATATATATATTCTTTAGAATCACAAAACTTGTGCTCAAAGTATTGAAAAGTATTCAACTAGGCATATTTAAATAGGCAACTTTCAATTTGGTAAATGAAAAGCATTATACTGAAAAGTAAGCTTTAAAAAAGTTAAGTAAAACATCATAAATGTTGAAATTTGGTATATAATTATTTGTCATTCATGATTACCTTATGATCATTTCTATCATGTCAAAAACTACACAATAGAGAGAAAAACTATGTATCATTCTAGTGACCAGCATGGTCGATTCCTCAGACATTGAAGTATAGAGAAGAAATGTGATCCAATTCAACAGGTACTAGCTAGTTAAACTAATTTTTAGTCTGATTTGAGCTTTTGGGTCGAGATTGGAGAGTGAATCATTCAAAATTGCAGCATGTAAAAGGGTACTTGATAATTTTTAGTTACTGCATGCCTATGTTATTCTATTCTTGATAAGATTCATGGTGGAAATGAGTTTTCCAGAAAAAGCTTGAATGAGGGAGAGAAGAAAGATGAGTTTCTCATTCCATGACTGAACTAAGCAATACAAGAAATGCCTTATATATGAGGCATAATTTGAAAAGAAAAGCTTTCCCGCTAATAGCCTATCAACTGGCCATTAACAGAACACAACAGAATGCAGTTACTGATTCTAACAACCTTAACTAACTGAATATATAGGCTGGCATCCTTGCTGTGTAGCTATGTTGTTACTGCTATTGTTTGGCATAATTCTAACACCCCCCTTCAAATTGGAGGGTGTAGAAACCCTCAATTTGGACATAATGGAGTGGTGTTGGATGCCTGTGACAGGCTCGGTCAGGATGTCAACCAGTTGCTGTTTCGTTGGTACATGCTGTAAGCTGATCAGTCCTTCCATAAGCTTGTGTCTGACAAAGCGGCAGTCAATTTCTATGTGCTTGGTCCTTTCATGGAAGACAAGATTCTTGGCAATATAGATGGCAGCGAAATTGTAACATTTCACAGGTATGGGTGTAACAGAAGTGATTGTAACTTCATGCAATAGTCTGCTGAGCTAAGACAATTCAGCAACAAATCTTCTCATACTTCTATACTCAGCCTCAGCAGAAGAAAGGGAGACTGTAACTTGTTTCTTTGACTTCCATGCAATTAATGTATCATCAAAAAATACAACAAAACCACTCACTGACTTCCTACTATAAGGGCATGAAGCCCAATCTACATCACAATATGCTAAGAGGTCAAAAGTATGACTCTTGTTTAGGAGAATGCCAAGGGAAGGCTTACCCTTGAGATATTTGAGTACATGTTGTGTAGCTTGTATGTGAGGCTCTCTGGATTGCTGAAGGAATTGACTTAAATGTTGAACTGAAAAAGCAATGTCTGATTGAGTATTGGTGAGGAAATTAAGCTTTCCAATTAGCCTTCTGTATATGCTGGGATCTTCCAATAAAGCTCCTGCTTCTGGAGTTAACTTTGTGCTGTAATCAAGGGGACATATTACAGGAGAGTCCTGATTGCAATCAAATTCTTGCAACAAATCCATAGTGAACTTTCTCTGTGTAAGAAGAAGACCTTAGTCTGTCTGAAGTATTTCAATGCCAAGGAAATAGTGTGCATACCCCAAGTCTTTAATCTTGAAGTTATCATCAAGGAAGGACTTGAGTAATGCAATTTCTACGTCATCATTTCCAGTTAGCAAAATGTCATCTACATAAACTGCCAAAAAAATCACAAATTCTTAATTCTTTTTGCAAAATAAAGAATAGTCATTCTCTGAATGTTTGTAACCCCTTTGATAAAGAACTTGGCTGAGCTTTGCATGCCACTGTCTAGATGCTTGTTTGAGGCCATATAAAGACTTTCTTAACCTGCAAACTGCATTGGGAATTAAGGAATATACTCCTTGAGGTAGCTTCATATAAATTTCTTCATGTAAGTCACCATGAAGAAAGGCATTATTCACATCCAATTGATGTAAATTCCACCCTTTCTTGACAGCTACTGTCATAAGAACTCTAATGGTTGTCATTTTGACAACAGGGGAAAAAAGTTTCAATATAATCAATGCCTTCCTTTTGAGTAAAACCCTTGACCACAAGTCTTGCTTTTAGCCTTTCAATGCTTCCATCTGCCTTGCATTTAACCTTATATACTCGCTTACATGCTATGGGTTTCTTTCCTTGAGGTAGTGAGACTATCTCCCAGGTTTTGGTCTGCTTTAAGGCCTGTAATTCTTTGTCCATGGCCAGCTGCCAACCTGGTGTGAAGCTGCTTGGTCATAGCTCTGTGGCTCAGTGAAGTTTAGATTCTCAATGAGCTATTGGCTGACACTGTTAAGGCAATGATAGGACATGCTGGGTGGTTTTATGCTAAAGTTAGTGAGAGTGGAGAGGCAAGTTGATTCTGTTAAGGTGTTGCAGACATAATCACTCAAGTAGCTTGGTGTTTTATGAAGTCTCTCTGATCTCCTGTGCTGTTGATGTTGATTGTCACTTGAAGTGGCTTCATTGGTTTGCTGATGATGATGGTCTTCTTGACGTAGATGTGCCACAGAGTTGTCTGACTGATGCAGTAGGTCAAGAAAAGCTTCTGAGGTTGCAGGAAACAGGGGTTTTTGTGTTGGAGTAGAAAAGGGGAAGATATTTTCATGGAAAATAATATCTCTTGAAGTATGAAACTTGCAATTATCAAGTGTAATAACTTTATATGCCTTTTTACCATATGGATACCCAAGAAATACACAAGGGATAGCCCTTTCCTTGAGCTTGTTTCTGCCTTGCTTGCAAGTTGACATATAGCAAAGACACCTAAAGACTCTTAGATGTTCATATGATGGTTTTTGACCATAAAGTAACTCAAATGGTGTCTTATTCTGAAGAAGAATAGTAGGCATTCTATTGATCAGGTAAGTGGCTGTCAATACACACTCACCCCAAAATCTTAGTGGCAAGTTAGATTGGAATAATAGGGCTCTTGATACTTCAAGCAAATGCTTGTGCTTCCTTTCCACAACTCCATTTTGTTGTGGAGTTTGGACACAACTAGTTTGATGTATAATGCCATTTGTAGCAAAGAATCCAAAGCAACATTGCTAGTGCTAAGTTCTAAGGCATTATCTGATCTAAGCACTTTGACAGTGGCAGAAAATTGTGTTTGTGCCATCTTAACAAAGGATTTAATTAATCCCATTACTTCATCCTTTATTACCATTAAGTGAGTCCAAGTAGCTCTTGTAAAATCATCTACAATGGTTAAGAAGAATCTATGTCCTGCATGAATCTTTGTGTGATATGGACCCCATGTATCTGCATGAATAAGTTCAAAAGGAGAAGTGGTAGATATGCTGCTCAGCTGAAATGGCAATCTTTGTTGCTTTGCTTCGGGACAAACATCACATGGGATATCTTGCTGTACATCCTTAAAATCAGGATTTAAAGGTAACAGTTTCATTCTCTTATAGGGTACATGTCCAATCCTTTTATGCCAAAGATCAAAACTCAATTGCCTTGTGGCATGATTACAAGATGTCCTTAAATTTTTGTCATAAACAGTGGACAAATTATTACAATCAGAAAGTAAAGGCTTGGCAATCTTAGCATCCTTCATCAATGTCCTGTTCAATATGTAGAGCCCATAGTTTTCTCTACCAATTACCACTGGCCTCTTTAGAGAAGGGCCCTGCAATAAGCATAAACTTTCTATGAAAACCACTTCACAATGTAATTGATTTGCCCGCCATTTTATAAATAGTAAGTTGTACTTGAAATGGGGCACTAATAGCACACGATTCAATTCTAGTTGGTCATCAATTCTCAGTTTCCCACAATGAGTAACCTGGACCTTGTGTCCATTTGGTAAGGAAACTAAGGCAGGGCTTTAAAGCAATTTTAAGTCATGCAGAGCTCCAACATCAAAGCTCATGTGGTCACTAACACCAGAATCTAGAATCCAAGAGCTATTCTCCAATTTGCAAAGACAACATATAGCATTGGTGTTGTATATAGTTGTTGAAGGAGGAACTATACCTGCCATGTGAGCTCTAGCATCATTCTGATCATTGTGCTTTGGCTGATTGTTGGTAGTGAGGTTAGAGAAAAATTTGAATAGTTGCTTGCTTTGTTCTGAGTTCAAGCCAGGCAGTATTGGGGTCTGTGGTTTAAGTGATGCATCTTGCTGTTCATTCTCAGTCCAGGTGCTATAAGCTCTTCTATTTTGTGAAGATGTATATCCTCCTCTCCCTTTGTTCAGTGGTCTATTTGGATATCCATGAATCTTGAAACATTTGTCTATTGTGCGTCCAGATTTTTTGCTGTGATCACAGAACAGCCGTGACCTCCTTGAATCATTTCCTTTCTGTCCAGGTTTCCAGGTTTCTTACTGTGAAGATTGTTTGTCTGTAGCTGCAGATAGAGAAGCATTTTCACTGAGAAAATGTGACTCAGTTTTGACTTGCCTCTGTCTCTCTTCTTGAACGAGTAAGGAGTATGCTTGACTCATTGAAGGAAATGGAGTCATCATGAGGATATTTCCCCTCACAGCAGTGTAGCTGCTGTTAAGGCCCATCAGAAATTGAATGAGCTTTTGTTCCTCACTGTATTTTTGCAATCTCCCATTTATTTCACATTCATATTTCGCACAAGTGTATTTAGGAACTCCTCCCACAGCATTGGATTCATCCCAAAGCTACTTAGCTTTGGTGTAATAGTTGGCAATGTCCATATCTCCTTGAGATAGGCATGAAACATCCTTTTGGACTTGAAACAGTCTAACCTTGTTTGACTGTCCAAATCTCTCTTCCAAATCTTGCCATAATTCTCTTGCTGTCTCAAAATACAGTACGCTGTTCCTAATATTTTCAGTCAATGAATTCAGAAGCCAGGAAAAAACCATTGCATTGTTTCTTTGCCAGAAAGTAAAAAGAGGAGATACAGAAACTGGATTGGTGTAATGTCCATCAATTAAAGCCAATTTGTGCTTGGCTGATAGAGCAATAATCACTAACCTCTTCTAATTGTCAAAGTTTTCTCCATTGAAGGCATTTGAAACTAGAGGAATACCTGGATTGTCTGAGGGATGGATGTAAAGAGGATCTATAGGTTCAATCTGTGGTATGCGATTTCCTTGAACAGCCATGGCATAAGTCATACACTGCTATGTTGAAGAATCAAGATAAACTGAAACGCCTAGATAGATGATTCCAGATTTAACAATTGAGGGCTTGATTAGCTGAGGAATCAAATCAGCCAATCGAAACAGAAAGAAGTCAAAGAGAAAATTTGTAAGCTAGTTCAACTGAAGCATCAATTCAGTTGATCAAAGGAGAAGGAAAGATGAATGAACAATCTGGAATCAATGCCTTGTGCTTTGATACCATGATAAGATTCATGGTGGAAATGAGTTTTCCAGAAAAAGCTTGAATGAGAGAGAGAGAAGAAAGATGAGTTTCTCATTCCATTATTGAACTAAGCAATACAAGAAATGCCTTATATATGAGGCATATTTTGAAAAGAAAAGCTTTCCCGCCAATAGCCTATCAACTGGCCATTAACAGAACACAACAGAATGCAGTTACTGATTCTAACAACCTCAACTAACTGAATGTACAGGTTGCCATCCTTGCTGTGTAGCTATGCTGTTACTGCTATTGTTTGGCATAATTCTAACAGTTTTGTTATGTTGCTGTGTTAGAAAGCAAGTTGCAAAGGAATTTGGAAGAGGGGAAGAGTACGAGAGAAAAGGGATGTGGAGTCAGAAAGAAGTTGAAAGGACAAGGGGGACCATTTGACCTCTCTCTCTGGGCTTCTATTTTTCTTCTTTGTTTTTTTTTAGGAAGAGGAGTTTAGGGATTGACTACTTAATTTCCATAATCTTTGATGTTTATTCCCTTTGTTATACCCTTATTGCCATCATTATATGGTCATCATTGGTGTGATTAAAGGAGGCAAGGAAAAAACTTAGCTTTTAATCATGGGCTAATGTGTCTATGACTAATATGAGAATAAAGCTGGTTGGTTTTTTTAAGTTTGTGGGGCCAACTTTCACCATCATACTCTTCAAAAATGCCCTCACCATTATTTGGGTGAGCAAAAATAACCATGATTGTTTCCTTTCGTTTTGCACTAACATCATTTTCAGATATCTTCATTTTTGACCTTGTAAAGGAACTACTTCACATGTGAAAAGTTGCTAGACAATTTCCTCACTTCAATACCTTCTCTACTTACTTTTCTTGATGACCAACCAAATTCACCTTAACTTAAAGTGACATTGCATGAATCACAATGCTTTATATTAATTACAAAATGGTATCATATCTTTGGTCCGTTGTGAAAAAAGTAGCACTAACTAATGTAATTATATCTTTGGTGCATTGTGAAAAAAGTAGCACTAACTAATGTAATTATCTATTTAACCATATATAAATCACTTATATTATAGCTAGAATGATGAAAGCAGGGTTTGAATCTAAATCTTGTGCAATTCTCATAAATTGGACTCTACCAGCTGAGCAAGTTATCTTATACCTGAAGTCTAATTCTTTAAGTATCACTAATAAAAAAAAGAAAAACTATAGAAATGCATTAATAAACATAATAAACACAGATTTTTTTTTTTGGGGGGGGGGGGGGGGGGGGCTGGAGTACCAGAACAGTTAGTCCTTCTAACCACTTACATTAATGATGTGGTACAGGTCCCCTCCATTTTGCCTTTGAAATCTCATTTTGAAATACGTAAGGTGAACTGGCAGGACCTTCTCCTCCTGCATCAACTTTCTATTCTCCTTCCTTTGGTAATATTATAAAAATGCAGATTTTAAGATGAAGGGGAATCATCATAAATACACATACATGAGCCTTGTCAGAACCTCTATGATTTCCTAGCCTTCTTTCTCATTAGCCACTCTAATTCCTTTTCACTATTAACTCCCAGGGTTCACCCTTCCCACCCTCTCTCTTACCCCCTCTCTCTCTGTGTATCCATCTGTCTGATCTAAAATGAGAGACATGGTAACCTGCTTCAGTGAACATGCTGTGAGAGTGTCAGAAATGACATGTTCAAGCTATGCAAATCAGAGCATTCCCCAAAATCTAAATCTGACTCCATCGGTCCAGAACGCTGTCGTTTGCCTCTACAAAACTTCCCTGCTTTCTGTCCAAGAACAACAGTTCCTAATCGGAGTCACGTGGTGTAGGAACCAGCTAGGCCAAGGAGGCCTCAGCATCAGCTTTGGAGATGAAGATGACCCCCCTTCATGTTCTTCAACATCCTTCAAACTCAACACATTTTCCCGTCTTTTCCGCAGGAAAAAGGGCCACAAATCCTTCGAAATCGACTCCTCCAAGATACAAGTTCTCTGGGATCTTTCCTCAGCTGCTTACCACTCAACCCCTGAGCCCATTGACGGGTACTACGTCCTCGTTATGGTGGGATCAGAGTTGGCCCTGGCCCTTGGTGACCTGGCTCAAGAAGCGGCCACTAAGAGGCTCAAGATGGCCCCCCCATTGCCTAGACCAGCCCACCTGGTTTCTAGGAGGGAGCACTACTCGGGGTCCACCCTCTACTCTACCAAGGCTCAGTTCTGTGACTCTGGTATGACACATGAGATCGTGATCAGGTGCAGTGAGGACCAGGAGAAGCTGAAACAGCCTGTTCTTTATGTCAGCATAGATAAGAGGCCGGTGATCAAGATCAGACGACTGCAGTGGAACTTCAGAGGAAATCAGACGGTGTTCGTTGAGGGGTTGCTCGTTGATCTGATGTGGGATGTTCATGATTGGTTCTTCAATCCGGGTTCTGGGCATGCAATTTTTATGTTCAAGACGCGCAGTGGGAGAGACAGTCGCCTCTGGTTAGAGGAGAAACTTGGGCAGAAAGATCAAGAAACAACTGATTTTTCTTTGCTGATCTATGCTAGTAAGAACCCCTAAGAATAATTTATTTAATAATTTGTTTATTTATTTTTTGTTGAGTTTCTTTTTTCTTCTTTAGTTTTCTCTCCTGGGAATTCAACTTTCGTTGATTTAAAACAGAGTAAATACATGATGATTCTTTTAGAATGTGTTTGGAAACAATCTCACCACGTGCAGTCATGCATATGGAGGTATAGAGGTAAGTCTGACTACATCTAGATCTCCTTAAATCCTGCGAAAGCGAAATCCACATTAAAAATTGTTATTGTATCCATTTGGTATGTGAAAAGCAAAGATGAGAAGCACTGAAAAAGGGAAAGATATTTGACAGAATTAGATGCCCAAGTGGGGTGCATTGGAGGTCCGAAAAGATCTCTACCAAGGGGCATCAGCCAAAGGTGCTCTGCAGAGATTTGAGTGCTGAAATAGATAAACTTGAATTTTCCTTGTAATATGATTGGTTTAATTGATAAAGTTTTTAAGAACTTAGGTTTAAATCTAAGTTTAAATTTATCTGTATCTATTTATTCTTCCTTTGTGAATTCGAATTTTGAAATTTAAGATGTTTTTGTTTCTCCAAATTAAACTGACTCATTTTCCTTACATGAATGTTAAGTTAAGCTTTCTGATCATCCAAAAATTCTTCAGGCATTTTAAATAATCAAATTACATAATAAATAGTGAGGCATATTATTTGAAACTTTTTGGAAGGAACTGAAATATAAATTATTAGTTGCACTTGCCCATATCATGAACGTGTTTTATTAGTTACCTACATTAATGCACATATAGTATAACACATGTACTGTGGGCTGCTCCCCCCCCCCCCCCCAAAAAAAAAAAAAAAGAGTATGCAATTGTAATTTGTTAGGAGTAAGAGTGAGAGGTATATGCCTATAGATGCAAGTGCAACTGATTAATAACCATTGCATTGAACATATTTAATGAGCAAGTTCCGCTATAAAATGTAGTCTATTTAATTTAGGCTCAAACTTTTTCAAAAAAAATTCTTCTACATTACTTAAACGTTGAACCATATGCTTATAAGTTATAATTTGAATTTATACTTCTGCAGAGGACAAATTAGAAATTTTCATGAGTCAAAGCCAAGTTAAAATTAGACGTTTAAATATAATTAATATCTCCATCTTATTCACCACAAGATTATTATTATGCTATGAATTGCTCAAAGGTTTTGAGACTTAGGGTTTGATCTAGCTTCTAAATTTTATTCACACCTCGGTTTATTCATCTTTTGTGGATTTGACCCCCCTTCCTTCCTCAATTGGGCCTTGCCTTCTTTGTATGGATGCACTGCTATGTTTTTTACTCATGCAAAAATCCCTCAAATGCTCCTGTTCATCAAATTACTCAATAGAGACGCATTATTTGGAAATTTCCAATATATATATATATATATATCAGTTGCACTTGCGAGCGTCATAAGCATGTAACTAATTAATTATGGGATATTGGATGATAATATACTGTACTTTGGAGGTATTGGACAATAATACTCCATCTTTTGGACTTGGACATTCGTGTACCACACTATGAGCTTATTTATTGTGTTTATACCAAGAACGATTTTGAAGATGTTTTTAGTTGGTGATATAAGTACATATTCAACATATGTCATTGCATATACTTGGAAATTCTTGAATTTTAGAGATATGTAATTACAAACCATTGTGAAATTGTTGTGTTACATTAATAAAAATACATCCAAACTCTGTCTTGGCATATAAAAAGTAAATAGGTCAATAATATAGTACATCAACGTCCAAGTTCAAAGTTGGGAGTATTATTATCCAACACCCCCAAAGTATAGTGTGCCGTCGTCCAATATCCCATTAATTACTATTCCATATTAGAGTAAACATGTTTAGCAAGTAAGTGTGATTATCATAGAATATATTCCTATGTATTTAGGCTAAAATTTTCCAAAATAGTTTCTTCTATATATATATATATTACTTAAATATCAAACTTTCAGTTTATAATTTAAATTTATACTTCTGTGCAGAACAAATTAGGAGTATTTATAATTGTACAGTAAATCAAACATTAGAAAGGTACAAATTTAATTACCCCATACTATTCATAGCCACAAAATTGTACTATGAATTGCTCAAAGTTTGCCTCACTTATTTTCTCATGCTTTCATGAGAAATGTCACTCCTTTCTCTTTTTTTTGGATTTAGTCTTATTGTCACCCACGCACCCCCCTTCATTATGTTGCAGACAGGGGGCTAAACTGTAAGACGCAAAACTTCCTCTTTTTTTTTTTGGGTCTTTCCTACCTTCAACTGTATGCTGTGAGTATGAGAGAATTGATTCAACAGTGAGTTTCCCCTCTTAATTGTTGTTGTAACTTTTTGGTCCAAGTTCATTACAGTGGATCGATGCCTTGCCCTGTCTGCCAAGGAGCATCAACTGTCTCTGCCTTCAAAAATAAATGTCATGAGAATATTAACAAGAAATTTTTCTTAAATTTTGCTGTTTTTCGGTCACTTTAACTTTCACACTCAATGGTTGCTTTCGAGAGGATAAGCCTGCAATTTTATTATGTTCAATGCTCAAACAGTCAAGAATTAAGAATAATTTTGTTTTTCTATCTGTTAGGCCACATCCACATTCATGTGGGACCATGTTTCCTTATAGTTATAACGTCGATATTCATTCAAGAAGACGCGACAAAATCAAAATCTTTCGTGTTAAGATTGAAATTAGGAGTTTGGTATTTTAGATGCGTTTTTACTAAATAAAATTGTTCACGATAGATTTTGAATGAATATTCATTAAATTTTGCTGTTCTCGATCTGTTGGAGTATGATAGAGTATGAAAGTAGATGCTGTCCTACATTAATAAAATTGAAGGGCATAGGTATGTATATAAGCTTGTGAGTTACTCTACTCATTGCCAATTAATTTTGAGTTGGAACGTCATTTGGACTTATATGCATGACTCTTTACTTATGACCCAATTAATATGAAAATTCAACACGATCTCATAAATGTCATGAGAAATGACACCTATAAAAGCCGCTTCCTAATTCTTTTTTCTCATGTCAATCCATAACTATTACTACTGGGTATGTTCTGTGTTCATTGGAGCTTCATGTGTCTCTGCCTTCTTTTATTTGGGCATAGGAAAACTTAATATAATGAAATTAGAACTGAATAGAAAATGAGGAGGAACATAACCTAAAGGTGTTTATAACTCATGTCTTCTCTTACATGAAGACGTAGTTTTCTCCCTGTTCTTTTTCTTTCTCTCGAATTTTCCAAGGCCAAGCTTAGTATTTGTTTGTGTGAATCAAGAAAAAAATATTGAACAATATTAAAGTTGAATATGTTGACAGTAGGGGAATAAGGAATTCGTATTGACCTTGAATATTTGTATAGAGTGTTGGAACAATTTGCATGGTTAACATGCTAATTAGAAGTTTAAAACTAGTGGATAATCGCCTATTTTATAGATATGGAGTCTTATAGTTGGGAACTTGAAACCATACGTCTAAATTTAAATGGTAATAGATTTCTTTTGCTTTCTCTTACTAATAATTGGGGGGGAGGGAGGAGGGAGAACATGCTAATTAGAAGTTTTCAAATATTCATGTTGTTTGGCCGACTTTGTTAAATGTAGGGGGTGCTTTTTGAGCTCCACTTAAGAATCATAACATATTTAGAGCATAATTTGGCGAATTATTAATGCTTTCGAACCTATCATATTTTACTGGGTAGGTTAACTGATCTTACCGTTGTTTGTTTACCACTTTTAGCTTGCTTTGAATGGGTTTATAGTTGATCAATCATATTAATATTATAGTTGATTAAAAACACAAATATTTGCTAGCATACATTGATATTTGCAGGCACCAAGGGTGGATTAATATGAAGAGTTACACTATGATTTCTTTTGATTTGCCTCCCCCTTTTCTAGACTATATGTAAGTATTTGCAAATATAGTTTTTCTTGTAAATACGTAGCTAGTATGAAGTATTTCAAGATTAGGCTATTTCAGAAGGATCACTTTCAATTCGTGTATACAACTTATTTTGTTTGTAACTTGTTTTTTGGGAGAAGGTTTTAAACGTTACTTTGCATGTTTAGGTAAAAATTTTTTCCAAGAGTATTTGCTATATGTATCAAACATGCTATTGAAAAGATAGTTCATAGTAGCATTTTATAGAAAATTTAAACTAAGCACATATTTATCATATGCTTTTGAGAAAAACAAATAGTATGCAAGAATCATGGAAAATAATTATATTAGTAAAAGTAACGTACTTTTTTCAACAACATATTTATAGAAAACATAATCTAAAACGGGACCATGAACATATTTAGTTGAAATTGATCTATTAGCTTATGTCTAGCTTCAAACTGCTTTTATGATTGACATGACGTGAAAGTTATGTTGAGGATATCAAATGAGGATGCCCACTTCAATCAAAATTTGTGACGACAAATTAAAGTGAAGTTATGTTCTAAAATCAATTGGCAATAAAAAGTGTAGCCAACTCAATTGCGTGCCACCCAACTCATCCATTGGGTCCATCATTCTACGTATTTCGCCCAACCAAATGCACTATTGACTCTAATACCACTTATTGGCAAGATCCAATGAGGAAACCAATTTCAATTAAGACTCGTAACAATATGCTCAAGCGAAATTTCATCTTAAAACTAATTGATAATAGGTGTAGTTCACTTGTCTTACATATCATGATCATTCGTTTTAAACTCCTGATGCATAACTCCAACTCAGGTATGAGGTCAAAACAAGTTTGACTGATTACAAAGTTTTCTTAAATCTCTCCATGTTATAATTGAGTTCCATAACTTTTGTAGAAGCCCATGTTCATATCAACATTAGAAAAACAATCATTATGAACTGTAATGAGCACATCTTTCAATTTAAATCGATGTCCCAGAGTACAAACATTGTCCTTGCTGTAGTGGCGGATCCAAACATTTGGAATAGGGGTGTTCATAAATTAACATCGTTATTAATATACACTATTTTTCTTTTAGGGGTGTCCATTAATCAATATTGTTACTAAATTAATCACTTTTTAAATAGAATTTTTTTTTTTTTTTTGGGGCTAGGGGTGTGGATCCGCCCATGCCTTGCTGCGCTGTAGATTTCTATTCATCCCTATTTTAGTTCAATACTCAACTTAAATAAGAGGCATTCATTTACGACTTAAGGCAATGTATAGTTAGATGTAGACAATTATGTAATGCAAATAAGTTTGTAATTGTGTTTCCATCATCTTATTTGATTGTAAGAAAGTATTGCAAATAACAATTAATTTATAGTTGTAATTACCACATACAACGTAAACATAATTGCATTATAAAGTTGATGAATTATATTATATTCGACCAAATATCACATAAATGTATTGACAATATTATACTTACGGGAAACGAAATTGAATGGCTAATATTTTGCTTTTAAAAATTAGGTGGTGATGTACCCTCAAAACAGAACTTCATCTGTCCCGCTATGACAGCGTGCTCCATGACTTTATCCCCAAGTAAAGATACACTTGACGTGATGCAATATTATTATTATTATTATTATTATTATTACCAACGTGCTCTACTACTGTTATTATTATAGTTATTGTTGTTATTTATTTTTATCATCATCATCATCCTTACAGGAACACTGCAACACCGAGGGCCATATTAGTAACCAAAATGTCTTTTCACTATGAGAAATGATGTCCGGCCCACTAGGGAAATTGGGAAATAAAATAAACTAAACCGCAGCCCTTGGACTTGGGCCGCACGAAAGCATGAGGCCAGACACAAGCACACTAATAGCCCAACTCAGGAATGTATTGAGAGCATCATCAGTTGTAGTTCTATTTTTTGAAACTCACGCTTGTCACATAAGTAAAAATTTTAATCTTTGGAACTTACATTCTATCACTTCTCCAACCCATTGAACTCCAATTTTAATCATCCAATAAAAATATTGATCATGGACTCATCTCATAACACACAATCTATTTTTTAAATCATTTAAAAATGATTTATTTACCCAAAAAAAGAAAGCACAAAAAAAAATTAAAAAATAAAAAGTTGGCCCATGGGGGAGAACGACTGCGCGTGTCTCCCCCGCGTGGCATGTTTTTGCTTGGCCTCTCATCTTCTGACAAGTGTTGCTGTGGGGGCCCGCGTTTCACCCTCCAAAAGGCCGTTGCGAATGCTCTGAAGTAGGTCAGGTCAACTCATGAATTGTGAGTTGGATTGAAAGCAGTCCCAAAAAGCTCGAATTGTTCAAGCTTGAGTCACAAACAACATGAACCTTGCAATAACTTCAGCTGGTTGGGCATGATCGATACTTGCCTCTGGCCGCCTAATTTACTCTTAAGTTGCTGTGAAATTCCGTATAAAGACAAGCTATATGCGAATATGGTAAAATTGATGTGAGATTTAAAATTTGAACAGAGTGACCTGTAAATGTATCT
Organism: Carnegiea gigantea; assembly: GCA_029747015.1. Taxonomy (NCBI): domain Eukaryota; kingdom Viridiplantae; phylum Streptophyta; class Magnoliopsida; order Caryophyllales; family Cactaceae; genus Carnegiea; species Carnegiea gigantea. Next base: position 136,752 of record JAKOGI010000378.1, read on the forward strand.
AACCTGACATAAATATGCTCACTCAAAACTTGAATTGGTCCACGACGAAATGAAACCAATAGCTGAAATTTCCTACAAAGTCTTTTTCTTTCTTTTTTTTTTTGGGCTAGACAGCCTGATTAAACCAAACATCATTAAAAGCAAAGCCACTAAAACTGAAAAATACCCAACCCAAAATGCCGTTGATCCGAAATATGATTGTATTTGAACTTAACTTGATTCATATCAGATGCAAATGATCCATTTATTAAGTCTAATTATAGGATAACCAATGGAAATTAAGTCCAATCCTCATGCAACCTCATAACCTCTACTTGATAAGCTGAAGACTACAGGTCTTGGTAGGATCTTCTTACCGTAAAAGAACAATAGAGATTCTTGGTTCGAATACTCGATGCACGATAGAAGCTTGTGAGTTGAGACTTGTGTACGGTACCAAGGTAACAAAGAAGGAAGAGCATATTTAACGGCCTGAAGAACTAAATTCTACTAAATCAACATCCTAGTAAAGTTGAGAAAAGTTAGAGAGAGAGAGAAGAGAATGAAGAATCAAATTTCATATGTATGATCAATGAATTGCAGAGATAAAATGGTGATGTATATATACAGCTGAGTTGCATAACTAACTAATGGTGAGGTTGTTAGAATACAGCTAGTGTGGCAAAATTGAATTAACAAACTCAACCTTTTATTCTCCACATCCCCCCTCTCAAGATGGAATTCGTGGAGTTTCCAGCAATTTGAGCTTAGAACTAAGGTAATTATGCTGAAATTCCCCCAAGGGTTTGGTCACGACATCAGCCAATTGGTCTTTGGAAGAAACATGTGTTTTCAAGAATCCTTCAAGTAGTTTGTCCCTTGTATAATGGCAATCAATCCTGAGGTGTTTTATTCTTTCGTGAAACACCAGATTTTCTACTATATGTAAAGCTGCTTTGTTATCACAATAGAGTGTAAACGATAGTTGTGGTACTACTTAAATCCTGTAGGGTATGGGAAATCCATTCAAGTTCTGATGTGGTGGCTGACATTGATCTATACTCGGCCTCTACTGTGGACTTAGAAACCGTTTTCTGCCTCTTTGCTTTCCAAGAAATCAAGAATGATCCGATGAAAACACAATACTCTGTCAATGATCTAGCAGACATGCGACAACTTCCCTAGTTAGCATCATAGCATGCTACCACCTACATATAATTGTTCTTAGAGTAAAACAGGCCCTTATTAACTATTCCCTTGAGACACCTCAGTACGTGTAAGGCTGCTTGGTGATGTGGTTCTCTAGGAGCTTGTAAAAACTGAGAAAGGTTTTGTAAAACATAAGAAGTATTTGGTCTGGTGAGAGTGAAGTACAACAACCTGCCAATAATTCTCCTATAGTCTTCTAGATTTCTCAGTAACTGTCCTGTCTTAGTGAACAACTTTGAACCCTTAGGCATTGGAAATTTGGCTGGTTTTGCTGCAGTGAGTCCAACGTCAGCTAATATATCCAATATGTACTTTCTTTGATTAAGGAAAGTCCGAGAATTAGATCTGGAACCTCAATGCTAAGGAAATAGCAAGCTAGGCCCAAATCTTTGATTGTAAAGGATGTATGAAGACTGGTGTTAATCTGAGCAATAGATTGATCATCATCACCAATGATCAACAAATTATCAACATATACGAGAATAAAGGTGCAAAGACCCTTAGAAGCTTTGGTAAATAAGGAATAATCACTTTTGGATTGAGTGAATCCCTATTTGACAAGAAACTTAGTCAATTCCAAGTTCTATTGGCTGGATACTTGCTTTAAACCATGGAGTGATTTTTTAAGCTTGCATTCTTGTCCTAGTTGTGCCTTTACACATCCTTCACTACAAGAAAGACTGGAATTTGTGTCTACTTTTTGTGACTGCCTGAAAACAGTCACAATTTGAAACTAATTTTGTGACGGATCTCGGGTAGTGAGAAATTTATGACCAAAGGTTAAATAGTATGAAATTTAGTCACATTTCGTCACCAATTTTCACTTCACTATAAATTCAGTCATAAATTTCAATATTTCAAAATTTAATACAATTTTTCCTTATGTTTTTAAGAATGAAACTTATTTTTTGACCATTAAAAAATTAATTTGCGGTCACAAAATTGATAAAATAACAAAGAAACCCTAGGCTAACATTAAACTACCAAGACCAGGCTTCTTACTTCCTCTCTCTCTCATGCTGTTTCGCTGCTCTCCTTGGTGTCCCTCTTCCCCGGTGGGCTACCACCTCTTCTCTCTTTCTCTTGCTACGATGATTGCACATTAGTTCTACACTCGGGTGTTCGTGATTAACGATTCTAGTGGTGAAGGATTCCAGCCTAGGCTAACATCACTCTCTCTCTCCCCCCCTCTCTCTCACACGCACAGACTGCAACGATTCCAGTAGCTTTAGCTTCATTAGGTCTGTGATTAACTATTCCGGCCTACTGCAAGTAAGTTCATTCAATTTGGCCTCCAACTTTCATAGTGAGCTCCAGTGTTTATCCCTTTTTTGGCATTAATCGGTAAAGAATTCTAAGAACTTGTATTATTGTGGACCTTTTAGGTGAATAGAAATAATGAAGATGGGTTTGGCACTTTCACTATTAAAAATTCTCCTTATTCCGATGGAAAATAGGTATGCTGGAATCTCTGACGGAATTCAGATGGATTCTAACAGATTCGTTGGAATTCCGACAAATTTTTCGATTTTTTTTTCGACGGAATTTTCGTCAGCAAATATTTAAAAAGTTTGAAAAGTTTTTTGCACCTTGAGTTAAATGGAGGGAAAATTCAATTTTTTTGAATATTCTAACGGAAAAATTCATCAGAATTCCGTCAGAAAAAATAACTTTTTTATTCCGATGGAACATTCCATCAGAATTTCTTTTCTAAATTTCGCTCATTGCTTTATTTTTCGGTGCTCATTTCACAAAGTATAGAGAGAGGGAGGGAGCAACGCACCGCCGCTTGTCATCGCCCCTACCACCGCTTACCGCCACCCCACCGCCGTCACCTACACCCGCCGTCGTTTGTCGTCAAGTTTTTGAGAAGGTTTTTTCATGTGTAATTTATACAAATTTGTAGTGCATTATGTATATAAGTTGAAGTTAATAATTTGTATAATTAATTTGTATGTAATTACGTAAATTTGATAGTTTATATAGTTAGTTTGCTATGTTGATGTAACTTCGTTAAGTTGATAATTTGTTCTCAATTTTGTACTTTAATTAGTTTAATATATTGTTAAAGAATTTAATGTTAATATCAATTTAATGTCAATAATGAGAATTTATTTTTAGATTGATATTTAACGTTAATAATGAGAATTTATTGTTTATTAGATACATTGGAAGATGTTTTTATAGTTAGGTACTGTATTTTTCATATTTTTTAAAATAAAATTTACAAATGCCAACGGAATTCCGACAGATTTTTTCCAATTTTCAAATTTTTAAATTTCGATGACCAGTGTGATTCCATCGGTGATTGACGAAATTTTTCCATCAGAATTCTATCGGAAAATCCTCCGATGGATGGTGTTAGTCTGTCAAAAAGGCTTCCCGACGAGCCGTATTCCGACGTCCTCCATGGGTCGAAAATTCCGTCGTAAACTTCATATTGCAACGAAAAAATTTGGGTATGAGTAGGAAGGTTGGGTGGTTGTGACAGGGGTTGATGATGCTGGGTTTTGTATTGTTAGTTTATGAAGATTATTTAAGTGAAGGGGAAGCAAATAGCTTAGGTAAATATGTTGAAAGGGTTTAACATGTTTATAAACGAACTTGTGGTAGGCATTCATACTCTTTATCATTGGATAGAAGTAATAGAGTAAAATGAGGGTCTTGTTTTTTTGCTTGACAATTATTAACAATGGAAGAACCGATCCAAAGTGTTGAAACCCTAAGCACATGATTTTGTTATGCGTCATGGAAGGGTGTCTAATGGTGATTTAAAACAGGAAAAGATGGAGGTTCCTTCCAAGTTCTAGTTTGGAATCTTATGGATGTAAGATGAAGAGAAGGGTTGACTAGTCTACATAAAAGGGAATGCCTTTGTTTGTTTCATTAACACCACAACCAGATCATTAGAGAAAAGACGGGAGATGTGGGAGTCAGTAATATAGTTTGGCAGGTATTATGGTAGATGTTATTGGGAGCAAAGATGGTGGGAGTAAACAAGATTTGATGAATAGCCAGTGATCAACTATTAGCGTTGAAAGGTGTCAATGCATAGCTGATTGTGTAGGTAGTCTTTATTGTTCGTGAATTGTGGTATTTTTGTTTCTTGTTAATTTCCTATTGTAGTTCATATTTAGCCTACTGGCATAACAACAATTAAAAAAAATATGTTGAAAGGGAATGGACATGATTCTGTTGGGGTATGTTCAATATTGGTTTATATTAGTTTTTTTTTTTTGGGACAATTCTAGGATAATAGAGCTATCATTTCTGCAGTTGTGAGGTAAGTGAAAAAATCCCAGTGCAGATGTTGATTCACATTTCTCCTAGTAGCTTCAATTTCATATAACCGATTTGAATTTGTTAAATTTGGAAGTGACTTGTGATTCTTAAAGCTTGACATTTCTGAATTCACCTTACTAAATTTCAATTTTCATCATGTTAATTAAATTGGTTATCTTGCAAATTTCAATTTTTAGTTTCCCTAGGCATTCGTGAGCCTACTGCTTCATTGGATGTCCTAATTCACCTGGCTAAACCACCATCGCCATGGCCTTTCCAAGAGTTTTTAACTAGTAGGTTGATGCATATTGGTGCAAGGAAGCTAGAAGGAGGTATCACTATGCTAGGAGATGGTCATTAGGCTGCTGATAATTTGAAGAATTTGATATCATTTTTTAATAATGTAGCTCCTCCCCCCTACAGCCGCAACACATCCAAAAACAAGGCATATTAGTCCATTGACCCCCTCCTATGGGTCAGATTCAACGCAGAATATATTCTCTCTCAATGGGCTAGATTCAACGCTTGGTGGATTACATTCATCTGGACTAACTCAGTGTTGTGTTCCTATAATAACTTAGGTATTCTTCGTAGATGTTCATTAAAAGCGATGGGGTAATCACATTTGGGTACTTTCACGTTTTAGCTATTGATTTTTTTAACCCTGAGCTTTTCGAATTAATATTTTAATACCTCCACATTTATGTAATTTAATTTTTAGGTACCCTTTGTTTTTTCTTAAGTTCCTGAACTTTTAAAAATTTGCAATTTAACCCCAATATTTAAAAAGTTACGTTCTAAAATTTTAATTTTGTGCATGTGCATTTTCTCCCATTAAGTAGTATTTTCGATCCTCTTTCATTTGGTATCAGAGCCATGTGACCAAAAATAATTAAGATTATTTAGCTAATTAGTGATTAATTAAGTTAATTAACTGTGTTTAACTGTGATTAATGCTAGAATTATTACTTGCTTGTCCTTAACCAAATTTTCACATATTGTCCACTCACCGAATGGCCTGTCTCCAATAGCACCTCAATTGAACTATATTACTGATATAGTTTCAAAATTAAAGGCAGAATTAGATAAGATTAAGACAGAAGTAAAAGAACTTAAGAAGCAGATATCTATAATCCACCTTTTACTAGTTAACAAAGTAAGGCATAGCAACAAATTTACTTCCAGTATTAGTACTCCTTTTCAATATAAATATCTTTTTCAAAATCCAAAGAACAAGATTCAATTTTCTTTACACGAGATAAAAATTCAAAACAAAGTAGGAGAAAAATCAGGTGAAAAATCGGCTGAAAAAGCAGAAAAAGAAGAAGAAGATGGATTATGAACAATATACTCTTGAAAAGCTACAAAAAAATGTTCGAAAAAGAACAAAATCTAGAAGAATTAAATAAAATTATGAGCGCCATTAGTGATAAACATGACATTTTATCTGATGAAAATGAAAAAAACTAATAATGTCCAATTAGAAGAAAAAATATACCAGCAAATGAATCTGGTTAAATTAGACTATCCTTAAGGTATTACCGTTAGAAGAAATTAGAAGAAAACTAGGTAAAAAATATGGTAAAATGACTGCTGAAGATGAGATTAATGAGATCGGTGAAGAACTCGACTTAGGTGAATAAGAGACTAATTTAATTAACATTGTCGTTCCTAAGCCTGAAGAATTTGGTGAGCCTTCTAGAAGAAATACTCATTTCTTAATACCTAGGTATGCTCCAGCAGAACGTATAAGTAATTTTTCATTTGGGTTCATCCCAAGGAAAATCACAACTTTTGAAGAAATTGACCTTACCCTAATTAGTCAAACAGAATACATTTTAAACATAGATGAAACTCGTAATAAGGAAGAAATATTTGAATATTGAAAAAGAGGCATGAATAGTGTCTTAAACTTAAATACTACATGGACTGTCGTAAATTTCTTAAACTATATTGAACATAGTTTTTCTGGTACTGTAGCTGACTGGTATGACTCATTAAGTAAGGATGGTAAAAATACATTAAGAATGACAGAAACACCAGCTGCAATGTTCAAGAATTTATGTAAGGAAATCGAAACTGAATTTATTGGAGCTAAATTTAATTCCGAAGAAAAAACAAGAGAATGATAGAGAAAGATTAATAATATAGAATTATAGGATATGAGATATTTGAAAAATTATATTGCTGAATTTAGTCAATATTACTACAAAATTGGGTATAATGAAACTAATCTTGGTATGTTCTATGATAAATTGCTGTATCTGATAAATACCATCATCAATCAAAAATACATTGCGTGGCTTGAACGAACATATATAGTTGATCCCCTTTGTTCAAGAATATCTCATTTAAGAAAATGGGTCAATGATCAATGTCTTGATCTCCAAAAGCAAAAGAAAATTAAGAAGCAATTCCTAACTTACTGGGATTCACCTCATCAATGGAAAAAATACCCTGAAAAGAGAAGAAAAAGAAAATTTTATAAGAAAAAGAGCTTTAACAAGTAAAGGGGAGAAAAATATAGAAGAAAATATTATAACAAATCAAGTCCTAAAAAACATAAATTTTTAAGGAAAGCCGCTTACTGTCCTGCAGGAAAAAAACAGCTGCAAATGTTGGGCATGCAGAGAAGTAGGATATTATGCTAATGAATGCAAAAATAAGAAGAATAACAAGCTTATCGAGACTTTGGGAAGCCTAGATTACATTGAGCTTAGCGAAGATGAGGCATTAGATCTAACCCTAAATAACAACAAAGGGATTGTTGAAATTATATTGGATAATAAATATGAAAAAAGTGACTATGAAGAAACAAGTTATATGATGGAGAGTAGCACTGTTAGGCTTGGTGATCTCAAAGAAGAAGAATTTATTGTAGACAATGATTATGAGAAAGTCAGAGGAGATTGGGTTTTTCCCACAATCCAAAGAGACATGATCTATAAAAAAATCCATCTTTCAATTAAAAAGCAAATACCTGTGTGAAATAATGGAAGGAGATTTGGAGATAAAGAATTGTGCGTATGACATTGGGGAAGTTAATATAATTAATTGGGAAAATATTCTTAAGCATAACAAAGATAGAAAGTATAGGTATATCCATGTCAGAAGTGTCCAAGTTCAAATTACTCCGTTACAGTAATATGATAAAAATATTGATCTTTACGCTTTACTCTATGATATTAGGTATACCAAATTCAATAATCAAATTATCACAGGGATAAAAACCAATTTATGTAATGGGTAGTAGGATTTAACTGTCGACCAGGATATTATGTGAGTCTAAAAGATGAATTTGCTAAAAACTTCATATCCCTTAAGATAAAAATAGTTGGGATGGACGCGAAAAGAGAAGGATATCCTTTAAGGATATTTTGCAAAATTATCTATAAATTAGATAATACAATAGATCCAAAGACTAAGGTGATAATGATAGAAGTAGAAAAATTTGAAAGTCCTACCCCCATGCAAATGATCCAGAGGATTAAGTCTAATCCTCAGGGGATAAAGATCGATCATTCGTGGATATCTAACTTTGCCAACCCTACAAAGATCAATAAGAAAAATATAATAAAAATTGATGAGGAGAGTAAAATCACCATTAAACTCCAATTATTAAGAAGCATGAGTACAAAATCAGATTGGGGATAAAGATCTTCATTAGCTAAAGAAGAGCTTAAAGAAGATGACATAATTTGCACGGCCAGTGAAATGAGTAGAATGAGTTTTGAAGTTGCAAGACCCAGTGTAGATTGAATTATGAGTTTAGATAGAAAGGTCATTGGGTACAAAATAAGAACTCTTAGTGAACCAATTTATGAGGATGAATTAGTCAAAAATATGACTATGGAGATATGCTATGAAGTCACCAACACAAATCCTAATAGCATTTATGTCCCAATACACGTATGCTTAGAGGGATATAATAAATATCAGTTATGTGCCTACATAGATAGTGGTTGTTCAGTATGCTTTGGGACAAGATCATTATTTTCAGAGTTTATACGGAAAAGAGCTAAAAATCCTTTACAAGTAAGGATGGTTGATAATAGTATTATGAGCCATAATGAGGCAATAGAATGATTATCCATAGAATTAGGAGGAGTCCAATGCATTATACCAGTTTTATGGACTACTGATCAACCATCTCATGATATGATTATTAGAAATAATTTTCAAAGATTAAATTCTTCATACACACAGGCTATAAACTAGATAATATTCACCATTAATGGCTATTCAGTCCCTATTGAAAAATTAGGTAAGGCTTACACTCATAAGAAAATTAAGTTTACACGCAGCCAGCGTGATGAGAAGGTAATGCCAGCATAACGTGAAGTAGCATTAGTAATTTTATTACTTGAGTTATCTATTAAGGAGCATATTGTTGAACAACAAGAGAAATAATACAAAGAACTCTACTCTGAGAATCCTATAAAATTTTGGGATGAAGATAAAACATTTGCTATAATCACTTTATTAAATCCCAATACTATTATCTGAGTTAAATAAATGGTGTATACACACCAGGACATTCAAGAGTTTAATAAACAAATCAAAGAACTTCTGGATAAAGGATTAATCAGAAATAGCAAAAATCCTCACACCAGTCTCGCTTTTATGGTAAGAAATCATGTAGAAGAAAAAAGAGAAAAAGATAGAATGGTAATCAATTACAACAAGCTTAACGACAATACTGTATTTGATGGCTACTATATTCCTAACAAAACAGTCCTTTTCAACAAAATTCAAAGCGCTTCTCGGTTCTCGAAAATGGATTACAAAAGCAGTTATTAGTAGATAAAAATGGATGAGAAAGGTATTCTTTTAGCTGCATTTAGTACCCCACAAGGACATTACGAGTGGATAGTAATGCCATTTGGTCTTGAAAATGCACCCCAAGTATTCCAGAGAAGAATAGATAACATCTTCAAAGACCTTAATCATTGTTGTTTAGTTTACATTGATGATATTCTTGTCTTTTCCAAAACCATAGAGTAGTACAAAAATGATGTCTTGGGTGTCGCCCAAAGATGCATTGATAATGGACTTGGGAAGAGCACATGCATTTATACTGAACAAGAAATTAAGTTTTTAGGTTTAGAAATAAAAGTTGGATGGATTATTCTACAAAAGCATATTTTGGAAAAAAATAGAAAATTTTCCTGAATCGAAGATAGAAAGCAATTAGAAAGGCTTCTTAGATGCCTTACTTATGCTTCAAACTTTATTAAAGATTTAGCTAAACTAAGCAAGCCATTGTAGCAGAAATTCAAGAAAGAAGTAAGTTGAACATGGACCACTAATGATGCAAATATTGTTCAAAATTTCAAGAATATGTGCAAAAATCTTCCTGTTCTTAGTTTACCTAATGAAGAAGATGATTTAATTTTGGAGACAGATGCCAGCAATGAGCACTAGAGTGCAGTACTCCAAATTAAAGAAGGAGAAAAACTTTGTAAATATTGTAGTGGAAGTTTTAATAAGGCAGAGTGCAACTATCCCACGATAGAAAAAGAAATCCTTGCAGTCATAAAGAAAATTGAAAAGTTCTCAATCTTTTTAGCCCCAAAATCTTTTCTGATTCGAACTGATTGCAAAGATATACTTGGTTTTGTGAAAAAGAATTTATTAAATATGCAAGCACAAGGGCGACTCCTGCATCGGTAATTATGGTTTACCCAGTTTTCTTTCTCTATTGAACATATACAGGGATCCAAGAATTCTCTAGCAGACAGTCTAACTTGAGAACTCACCAATAATGATCATCAAAGCCAACCTCCTGCCAGAATAGGAGGAAATCCTTAATGAAATACCATTCCTACTAGAACGGGTTACGCCTTCTAGTAAAGTCCTTATTGATAACCTAGAATTTCATATAAAAAGTAGATCATGTTTTGGTCTACTATCTATAGCCTGCCTAATAGCCTAAGGATTTTCCTTTCTAGAGTTACAAGTTAGTTACCTTCAGTATTCTTATGATATCCAAGAAAAATAAGTTCTCATGTTCGAGAAAAATGGTTCAACGAGTGGTATGCAGTCTACAATATCGACTTTTATCATCATTATTACTACAATATTTAGAAGTCTTGAGGTACAACGATCTATTTTCTCGATAGATCTAGAGTTAGAGGTGTTAGTTTTCCATCAAATTCATTATCTCCAAATGACTCTGTCTTTAAAGCCTGGGAATACGGGATGATACTTTACTTTATTGAAATCCCAGATCTAAAGTTCCCATTTTTCTCAAAACTGACAAAATTTTAGCAATGCATGTTCAGAAAGATCTATTGAATTCTTAAATCTCTTAATGGTCCAACAAAAATTTTAGTTCGAAGATGCCTAAATTTAGAAGAATATAGCGCATTAATCGAATATGAAAGTGGAAAGTTAAGCCAACCTATGGTCTTATTCAGATCATTGATTATGATGATCTTAATGATCAACGATAAGAATAGCTTTCTGAGCTATCAGTGCATTTAGTTACTGATCCTGCTCTAGCAAGAGCCATTGGATTTTTCAACATTTATCATCAATGTTGGGCACTAATTGAACAGGGAAAAACGATAATGCATTGTAAAAATACTACTTTTGCCTATGACAATGACTTTAAAGAATACATAAAGATAGAAGGAGCTGTCTCATAAGATATCTTTGATTATCTCTTTAATATAGGAGTTGGAAAGTTTTTATCTTTAAAAAAGAAAAGAAATATCTTCTTGAGTTAATTTGGGAAATGGGATATAGAGCATCTTATGCAACTTGATGAAGATTTTGATGATTATCCAGATAATAATGGTTTGGAAAATATAATTGAAGATGAAGGCATGCAGAATGTCAATAATGATGACTAGTCTTGTCATCATTTAAAACTCTAAAAAATGGCTGTCCCATTATTATACTATTTTGACAAATGTCTGGTCTGTAAAATAAAGTGTGTACTGTAGAGTAAGTATGTACTGTAGTCATGTAAAAAATCAGTGTATATTGTAGCCATTAAGGTATCCTATATATTCCCATCTCCTTTATAAAAGGAGAGGTCAAGGGCTGAGAAGGGACACAATCGTTTGAACAGTTTTGGGCATAAGAGAAGTCAGGATTCTCTATTTTTCTATGAACAAGCATCTCTAATGATCTTAGCTTAAGTCCCTCTTCAAGATCTCCATTGTAATATTTCCACTTCCAAGCTTTCAATAAAAAAAAGTTTCCCAGTAGAGAACATTATCCAATTGAACATTATGTGCTAAATATTATAATTTCTTAATTAAAGTTCTACCATCTTTGAAAAAGATTAAAAACATAATTAGTGACTATGGTCCGAGGTACGAAACGAAACGGATCTGTGCTATGCCTAATCTAAGGAAGGTGTGGTTGAGATTAGCAATCTCTGTAAAGCAGAAACTAGAGGAACGCTGGAGTCCAGCGCCAACTAAGTTCAGGTAAAATGATCGAAACTTACTAATTATGTTTTAATTATTTTGCTACGCATATTGGGCCTATAACCACAGAAAGTGTAATATGTAAGATATAAGTTGTAGATTGTAATAACTAGTGCCAGTAAAGTCATTATAAGAAGCTTAATCAAGCAAATTTTCTAAAAAGAGCTTGTTTGCATAAGTTTATCTAATCTAGGGACCTCTTCTGCAATTTCTAATAGTTTTTGTCAAAAAGGAAAAAGGTGAAGGAGGTAAAAATTATTATCAATAGGTGAGGGGTGAAAAAATCATTTGAAAAAAGATCAAGGGGGGTAAATGTGATTGTTTCTTAAAAGTGATAGCTTTCTGTAGAGCGATTTCATTAATTTTGGTTATTGGTCACTACTTAAATGGTCCGCCATAGCTGAGCATTGTTTATGATGACTTTTCTTACCATATTCTGGCGTCTTCATGCTTGGTGACCTATCACGACTCACCAAGTGCATGAGTTGTTTAGGCATGTTAATTTCTCTTTTTAAAAAAATAACTTTCTTATTATTATATATGCATTCGATTCTTCCTAAACAAAGTGGCAAAAGCTTTATTTTAAGGTGCCTATTTTTTGGTTCAGGCTCCCTCCTCCTACCTTCCTACTGTATGGCTATTATATGATTTATGAGTTCTAATTGGTTGTTGAAGCTGTGGGTCTATGAAGTTCAAGTTCTTGAATGATGGTCCTCAATTTGTTTTCCCTTATTTTAATTTCCCGTTTGTTTTAATGAAGTGTCCTCATATTGATGCTTTGGTCAAATTTTAAGTGGAGTTCATACAACTATACAATAATGTTTTAGTTTGGCTGCTTGGATTAAGCTGCTTTCTGTAATGTTTATTCATGATCAATGAGCCTCCTTGCTGTAAAATATATTGTTTTACAAGAGACCAAGTTAAAGTACATTTATACTGTATAGTAAATTCGGTGTTTTCTTCCCCTTTTTTATTTCTTTTTTTGGGGGGGAGGGGAGGGGAGTGTTGCGTCCGACGGTTATGCAAGTGGATGGCTAAATCATTATAGCTAAAACACTGGGTTCTTGGTATGGAGTTAGAAATGCTAAATGAAGCTATTTAAGGGGGGAATACTCATCTAATTGAATGTGATACAATTTTTGGTTCCATGGCTTTTAGGAAGAATTGTTGGTGAACCCGCCCCCCTTTTCATCTGGAAAAAAGGAATTATTGGTGAGCTTCATATATGGGTGCATGGAACAGGCAAGCTAGCTTGGTTAAGATCCTCCTAGTTCACCTTGTTGGTTGAAGCACTTTTTAAACTAAGATGTAGATGACTTTTTACATGGCCAAAAACATTAGAAAAAGGAAAACCATATGTCAATCCCATTATAATTAATTTTTTAATTAACCCAAATAATTTATGAATGATGTTTGCTCTGAGTTTGTGAAAAGATGCTTGCTTAGAGTGTGTGAATGATTTTGGCACTTTTGTGTACTATTTGTCTTAGATAACCCAAAAAATGCAAGCACCACTTTCTTATCTAGAAGACATAATTGGGATTGTTGGAAGAAATATTGCATACATTCAGCGTCCTAATGGTGCAGTTCTTTCTATCCAAGAAAGTCAAGGCCGACCTTATCAGATAACTGTATAAATCAAGGGCACTGTGTCCGATCTCTTAACAGCTTATACGGGTTCGTGCATCTTATTTCCCTTTTGTGTTCAAGTCTGTTAAGCTTTTTCTCTCTACATTTACTTTCGGATCTCCCCATCCCTCTTCTCTATAAGACAAGGAAAGGGGGGAAAAAAGGCTAGGCTCATGCATTAGTTCCAAACTGCCAATTGTTGGAGTAGCTTATGCTAAACTCGTAGGAACTATTTAGCCATTCATGTCTATTCAATTTTATTGTTGAATCAGCCAGCTTACTTGCTAGGATAAAGTTGCCTACTTCTAGATCACTAGAGGTTGCTTAGGTGGGATCCGCATTGGAACCTTCCAATTTTAACATGGGTTTACGTTTTTGTTGATAGTTTGCCCTAACTACTTGACCTAGACTGGAAATAAGGAAAGTCAAGCAACCGAATCTGTAGTGGACGTTAGTGAACCAACCTAAATCCAACACCGAACCAACCTAAAGTTGGAATTCTTATTGTGTCCCCTTGATAAAGCTCATAAATATTATTAAACAAACTAACAACATATTTGATTCTAAAAGATCCATAAGAACCTTGTTCATTCATGTTATTCATTTTGCCTAGCAGTAGTCTTATAATCTACTGACTCGCACTTGGGTTTGAACCCTTGGTGGTGGTTACAGGAATCTATAAATAATTCCAAAGTTGCGACAGTAGTTAGCCTTTATAGTAGAGACAAATTGGGCTTGAGCTCTTATTCCCAACTCTTGAAAACTGCGTATTGGCCTTCATCCTTCTCTAGTCATAGTCTTGGAGGAGGCACCAGCTATACTTCCTCTAGCTTGGGAGGTGTTGAAGGAGGAGGGTACGTTAGTTACAAGTTTGGAGTTTCTTTTCTTTCCTTTTTTCCCCTTTTTCTGTATACAAAAAAACAAACAACAATTAAACTGCAGAAGCTACAATCTACTTTATATTTGTTATCCTTAACTTGCTAGGTCAACCTTACCTAAAATTAGAAGTTTTTAGTTGATACTCTTGTATAATTATTATCCGGTAGATGCGAGGCGTATGATTGTGGTGAAGATGATGATGATAAAGATGGTGATCAACAAGAGAATGAGAATGAGGATAATGTATGGTTGTTATGCAAACAATGTTTGATGGTGTCATATGCTTTACTTTGTATTTTGGATTATGTTGAATGATGTTGAACTATTGCAATTTAAGTTTGAATATTTGGTACTAAGCTACTTGTATTGGAGCCTTGTTTGATTGTTATGAAACTATGAAGTTTGGGTTTTTATGTATAGGTAAATATGTATTGTAAATTTATATATTCAGGGAGACGACCACACTACAAATACATGTTTCAAACTATTATAGAAAAATTGATCACAAAAATGGTCACAAATTATTTTTCATCCTACCAAAATCAGTCACAAATGCAGTCACAAAATAAGCAAAATTTTCAATACAATCAGTCATAAAAATAGTCGAAAAAAACAGCAGCCACAAACTTGATCGCAAATTATATGATTCACATTAGTCAGAAAATCGGTCACAATAATAATCAAATCGCAAATACAGTCACAAGTCGGTCCCAAGTTCTCACCACAAAAGCTGTTTGGAAAACGGTGTTAAAAATAAAGTGGTCACAAATGTAATCACAAACAGTGACTACAAAGTCTCTCACAAATATCGTCACAATTTGTGAGCCAATGCGGTCACAAATGTAATTTCTGACCAAGGATTTTGTGACCAGTGTATTCAGTCACAAGTTTAGTCTCAAACATCATTTGTGACCATTTTTTCTCAATTTGTGACCACTTTTTCGGTCACAAATAGGTGGTTTTCTAGTCGTGCTTCTGGTGGCTGCATGTATACTTCTTCATCAATGAACCCATGTAAGAAGACATTATTGATGTCAAGTTGGTGTAAAGGCTATCCTTTGGCTGTTGCCAAAGCTATGAAAACTCTCATTGTTGTTAGCTTTGTAACAAGAGAAAAAGTGTGCTTGTAGTCTTTATCTTTGACTTGTTCAAAGCCCCTTATGGCCAATCTGGCTTTGTATCTTTCAATTGACCCATGAGGTTCGAATTTCACCTTGTAAACCCATTTAGAAGTAAGAGCTTCCTTACCTAGAGAAAGAGATGTTAATCTCCAAGTGTCATTTTCCTCCAATGCTGTTAATTCTTTGTCCATAGCTACCACCCACTCTAGACTATTTTTTACTTGAGAATATGTATGTGGTTCTGGAACTTGCATGATAGACATCAAGGATGTAACCAAATCCTAGGATAAATGACTTAAATCCTCAGATTTAAGTAATTGGATGAGTAATTGCACTATGTAGACTATGAGATTGTGAAATATCTTTTTGGACTCTAGTGTTCCTAGCTTGAACAAAATCTTTCAACCAGGTAGGTGCAATTCTCGATTTAGTTGATCTTTTGAGATTAGTTTGATTAATGTGCTAAGGTTATGCTTCCATTGAACCCCTATTTTCAGAGTGTGGAGTATAATTTGTAAAAGATTCTGATGCTGCATTCTCTCCTTGATTGGGAATGCCATCCACTTGACTGGAAAAATCAAAGGCTTTATGATGATTTGATGAGCTTTCCTCTGACAATACTAGCACCTGAATATGTTGTCTTGAGGCTGGAACAGACTGTAAAGGATATGTTCTAGTGGAAACAATTGGACTTGGTGAAGTTGAATTAGGCCAAAGAAAGGATGTCCCATCATTACTTGTTGATGTATGGTAAAGCATTTCCTTAAAAGGAAAACTCTGTTCTTGAAAGATAACATGTCTGCTATGAAAAACCTTTCTTGACTCAAGATCATACAGTCTATATGCTTTGAATCCAAAGGTATAGCCTAGAAAGACACATTTCCTTGCTCTCGACTCAAACTTGTCTGTTTCTTCTATCATAGTTGCATAACACAAACAACCCACTATCCTAAGATCCTCAATGTTTGATGCTTGTCCATACAACATTTCAAAAGGACTTTTCCAGTTCAAATTTGCCATAGGGAGCTTGTTGACAATATATGTTGTAGCCAGAATACATTCTCCCCAAAACTGATTTGGAAAACCTATATGAAATCTTATAGTTCTTACAGTGTCAAGAGAGGTCTGTGCTTCCTCTTCACAACGCCAGTTCGTTATGGAGTTTTAACTATGAATTTTTGATGCAAGATACCTCTAGCACCAAAGAGATTGAGACAAATAGACTGTATGAATTCTATACCATTGTCTGTCCTAATCATAACAACTTTGGTGCTAAATTGTGTTTCCCCCATATTCACAAACTGTTCTATAGCTACATATGCTTCGGTCTTATTTTACAACACCTGAGTGCAAGTATTCCATGTAAAATCGTCCACAATACTAGTGAAATATTGAGCTTTATTTATATTTGGTGTCTTGTATGGACCCAATATGTCCATATGAACCAACTTAAAAGGAATTTTTGTAGATATGGTACTTATACCAAAAGGTAATCTGTGTGCTTTTACCAGAATACAAGTCTTACAGAAAAATCTATATGTCATGGCATCTTTACAAGCTGAAATATACTGCATTTTTGACATTGAAGTATGTCCTAGTCTAGCATGTAATACTTCTAAGGCAACTGGTACGTGCTTTATTGGTAGCAATTGTAAAACTAGGTATTGCAGCTCCCATATCCTTCTGTGATGAATCAGCTGAAGATCCTTGTTGAGTTCTTCTTTCCAAGCCACTTCGCTTGTTTTGTCTAGTGTTGGCCTTATATTCCAGTTTATATGAGCCATTATGCTTATGTGCCACAACCACTACTTGACTAGTTATAAGGTCCTGAAAAATGCATTCAGTTTGGTATAATTTCGGATATGCCAAGAGCTTAGTGACTAATAACATATTAAACTTAAATTCAGGCACATTGTAAGGCATGTTATAGTACCTATAAATTAAATAATCTAAATAACCTTACAATTATATTTTAAGGATTATAGATAGGCCAAGTAGGGTCGATCCCAAGAGGAAATAGATTTAAATTACAAAGCAATGAACTCTAATTAAAAAAAACAAAACCATAAATTACTAACTCAAAAACTCAATTAATTAACACACCTAACATTCACATAAAATTCTGAAAATTTAACGTAGGATGTGTAAAAATATATCAAATCTGATTCTAAATGTTTAGATTTGTTTACCAAATATTTCACCCGTGAACAATTTTTAACTGAAAACGGAAGAAAAATCACAACAAACTTGAAACGGATTCAATAAATTCTATAAAACATTCCGTGACTCCCTAAAATTGTAATTAACCACTAGTAAAAAGATTGAATTAAAAATAAATTTCTAACTAAGTAAAATAATAAAAATAACACACAAAAATATGCTAAAAATAAAATAACTAGAATTAAAAAAATCCTAAACTAAAGACTACTAGGATTTGACTCTATGACTCAAACAATCACCAAAAAAAAAAAACAATCTAGGGGGCTAACTGGATAAAATATTCAAATATCTAACTAATCAATATGATTAAATTATTGAGTACCTAAATTATAAACTAAAATTTTCGCAGAAAAAAAGAAAACAAATATTACTCGATGAGAAAACTGCTTAACCTTAATATATATTTTACCATGTTCCGTTATTTAATCATTGATACATGTATTATATTTTCTGAATAGTTAAACTGTAGGTTAAGAATGTCTGTAATCCCTATTTTTTCTTACTGTTTAATACACTCTAGAATGTCTTACAATGAATTCTATTAAGTCATTTAACTTATTACTCTACAGCATAACAAATTACAGACTCAATGCATTAGGATTTAGGAAAACTTTATCTAACCTAAACCATTAAATCCTCTATAGCAGATTCATATAATTTAGACCTAAGTTGATTCTTTTAACCTTAATAGTCAAAATTTGTTACTAGTTAATACTATTTAAATGTTAAAATTATTTAGGTGGCCAAACAAAAATAATTCAACATTCGACATTAAAGAATTATTCCAAACCAACTTAGATTATTCACATAAACATAATATGAAAATTTAAGCACACAAAACTTATCTCAAAAAGAATAACTTCACATGATAAACTATAATATTCGGTCAAGCAAAATATTAAACTAGCCTAACATAGTAATACTAAAACAAATGTCTTTAATAAACAGTAATAAAATGAAAAAAAACACTAGAGTGAAATGAACAAAATAGAGTAACACCAAAATGAAGAAGTTGATGATTTATGATGAGGTTGATTCTCGGATGAATGCCAGAGAAGCATGATTCTGAGATGATGAGGATGATTATGGAGTGGTGATTCAGAGATGGTGCGTGAATAGGATGGTTGCTGATGATGATTTCTGATGATGGTGCCTTTCGATGATGATATGGTGTGATGATGATAGGGTTTGAGATGCGGGATTAGCGATAATATTAGGATGGGAGATGATTTATGAGCATTATATTGAATGTGTGGGTAGGCTGATTATGGTTATGAGGTTAGTAAGATTTTTGGACGGGGGTTGTGTGAGTATGGGGCTAGGCGTGAAGATAGGTGATGGTGATTATCTGATGAACAACGGGCATAGGTGATATAGGATGATGGTGCTGTGTGTGATGCCGTGAATGTCAGATGGTTAGCGAGATATGGGATAGACGTGGGGAAGAAGAAGGAGAATCAAGGGAGGTGGGTTGAGATGGGTCAGATCTGAGGTTTTGATTTTTTTTTTTTTTTGGAGGGTTAATGATACAAGGGCTTGGGCTTAAATCCTCTTGGCCAATCTCATTTTCGATATTATTTCATCTTTTTTCCGCGACTTGGCCGAGTTATTCGTTGCCTTGGAATGAGGCGTTCTTAATAATTCTTCCCTTGATCCATTTAACCTAAAAAATAAGGAAGAAAAATTATAGTAAGTAGCACATTAATATCAAATTAAAAATTGGCCCAATATTAATATTTTAGCCCTTAATTAAAATTACAATTTAAATTAGGTCTAATAACCCATTTTTTTAATTTTTATCATTATTTTTTCCTAAATATCCAAATGCAACTAAATATGCAACTATATGCTACAAATAATGAAAATATCTAAGTAAATAAGGGTAGAATAAATATGAAAATAAAGCTCTAACAAATACCCCACACTTAGACTTTTATCACCCTCGACAAATTTATTAGCCTAAACTCAGAAAAAATAAAATCACCCACTTTTGTAGGGATCACGATTGCATTGAGCACGTGCAACAAGCCCTTTAAACCTCCGAGTGGCCCACGGTAGGACGAATATAGATCTCGTGAGGGTTTCCAGTAAGTATACCCACAAACTCATGCAATGCAATGTAAGAATCCTAATAAATGAAAAAAAAAAATGATTATGCTATACTAAAAAGAAGTTACCAAATCAGTTTAAAACTAAAATTTTCACTCACTTAAGTCATATGCATACCCCTTATTCCCCTTTTTGACATCATCATAAAAGAACAAAAATGTTAAAAATTGACAACTCGGATAGGACTTGGACAAATTTAAGGATATTCACACCCAACGCTGCTTGGCATCGGGTACAAAGCAATCAAATAGGTCCAATTAGACTCAGCAAGAATGTAATAATATGAGCCATCCGGAGCCTTTCTACCATCTAGATTTTTCACTTAGGTCCAATATAGATAATCACAAGAATACCATAAAAAAAAATGAAACATGAGATATGGGTTTAGGCTTAGAAAGAAATGGCTTTGGGTTTATGTGTTTTGTCCTTTTTGTCAAACGGTTAAAATATGAGAATAAGGGTTAGTGCTCATGACATAAATGTGGATACATATAATTGAAATCCTCACTAACCATAAAAATTTCCCACAAAAAATGAATAATGAAAATATATGACTCAAATAATATTCCACCAAAAATAATGTTTAGCAATAGATGCTTCAAAATTTGGGGAAAAATGATACGAAGATATGCTTCATGACTCTTTTCATAAATATTCTTCTTCTTTTTCCTTTTTCTCTCCTTTTTTTTGGGGTTTTTTTTTGGTGTGTGTGGAGCCATACGTGAAAAGAATAAAATCCCTATAACAACCCATTTCTCTCATTTAAATCCCTCACATGGTATGCATCAAGTCAATGAGCCAGTGTCAAAATGATTGGATATAAAAGACATGATACCCAATAGGAAAAATGGTAGGATAATGTAAGTTTGATAGGAAAAGCTAGAGGGCATAAATATGTTGGGATCAAAATCTCATGTTAATCATTCATTACAGTATCAAGCAACCAGTTTCTATCAGAATTTCAGTTATAGTCTATCAAGTTTAAAGCTAGAGGAAAATAAAGATCATATTATTACATTAGTCACAGTGTCCCTCTTTCCTACAAGGCTAGGTATCTATGCGTTTTACCACACAAGAGTTGGGTTTAGACTCCTTACATTTGTGTTCCATCTTCTCTTTGTTGCACAATCCTTAAATAAATGCCCTTTCAGATTCAGTTATTAGGTGAATTGGGAGTATGCATACAAAATAAATGGTGATTACCCTAGTTTTATTTTGATTTCATGCAATTTTTATATTTAATTTTTATTATTGTTTAACTTTCCCAAAGAGAGAAGAAAAAAATATATATATATAAAATAAAATAAAAATAAATGCAATGCATGAGCTAACATTCTAACGACATACAATATCTAAGGTAGTAAGGTTTCCCTCCCCCACACTTAAATTTTGCATAGTCTACAATGCAAGGAAAACAAAACAAAATAAATAAATAAATATGAAATGTGATGAAGTAAGCAAAAGAGAAACTCCCTGAAAAGTGACTTGAATTGCCTCCCAAACAGCGCCTTTGTTACTTGTCGTTGGCTCGATCACTTTTTCGATCATGGATCTTCCGAATCAACATCATCAACTTTGCAAACAACTCCTTCATAGAAATGTTTCAAGCTGTGACCACTCACCTTAAAAATCTAATTAGTATCAAGACTCCTAATTTCTACTGCCCTATAAGGATGGACACGAGTGACTTCAAAAGGGCCTAGCCACCTAGATTGAAGTT
Source organism: Carnegiea gigantea (assembly GCA_029747015.1). Classification (NCBI taxonomy): domain Eukaryota; kingdom Viridiplantae; phylum Streptophyta; class Magnoliopsida; order Caryophyllales; family Cactaceae; genus Carnegiea; species Carnegiea gigantea. The sequence continues at coordinate 158,342 of JAKOGI010000378.1, forward strand.
TCCCAAGAAATAGTTTCAATTTTGAATGAAATAACAAAACTTTTTCTCCTACATGAAACTCCTTCCTAACCAACTTAGCATCATGAAATGCCTTAGACTTGCTCTTATAAATGACTGAATTGTCATAGGCTTCTAACCTTATTTTCTCTAACTCTTGCAATTGTAATTTCCTCTCTTTTCCTGCTTCCATATAATCCATATTACACTTCTTCACAGCCCAAATGGATTTATGTTCTAATTCTACAGGTAAGTGACATGCTTTTCCAAAGACTGTCCTATATGGTGACATCTCAATTGGAGTTTTATATGCAATCCTAATAGCCCAAAGTGCATCATCTAATCTTCACTGCAATCTTTCTTGTCAGATCTAACAATTTTTTCTACAACTCCTTTTGTTTCTTTATTGATGCTTTCAACTTGACTATTAGTTTGTGGATGATAGGCAGTCGAAACATTATGCGTAATATGAAACTTATCTAGTAGACCTTTCAAAGTTCTATTACAAAAGTGAGTTCCCCTATCACTAATGATGGCTTTAGGCATCCCTTACCTATTCAAAATGTTTTTCTTAACATGCTTAACCACAGTAGGAATAGCCTCAACCCACTTAGATAAATAATCTACACAAACTAGAATATATTGGTTACCATAGGAAGGGGGAAATGGGCCCATAAAGTCAATGCCCCAAACATCAAAAATCTCACATACAAATATATTATATAAGGGCATTTGATTTCTATCACTTAAATTTCCAGTTCTTTGGCACATGTCACATCTTTTACAGAATTCAAAACAATCTTTGTGAATTGTGGGCTAGAAAAATCCACATTCTAAAACTTTACGTGCAGTGCATTTAGGACCAAAGTGACCTCCTCCCTATCAGGAGTGACAAAACTCCAAAATAGATAAAATTTCAGAATCATCAACACATCTTTTAATTACTTGGTCACTACAAAAACGCCACAGATATGGTTCATCCTACACATAAAATCTAGCTTGTGATTTAATTCTATCTTTAGCATGCTTAGGCATATTAGTAGGAAAGGTATTGGTAACTAAATAATTAACAATGTTCACATACCAAGGAAAAGTTTCAGTAACAACATATAAATGTTCATCAGGGAAATAATCATTAGAATCCTTACTAATTTCTCCAGTTAGAATTCTACTCAGATGGTCAGCTACATGGTGATCTAGGCCTTTCCTATCCTTAATTTCCAAATCAAACTCTTGCAAGAGTAAAATCCATCTAATTAGTATAGGTTTGGCCTCTTTCTTTTTCATTAAATATTTTAAAGCAGCATGATCAGAATATACAGTGATCTTAGTACCTAGCAGATAAGATCTAAAATTTTCCAATGCAAACACAATAGCATATAATTCTTTCTCAGTAACAGTATAATTACATTGTGCAGCATCTAATGTCTTACTGGCATAATAAATTACATGAGATTCCCTCCCCTGTTTTTGCCCTAAAGCAGCCCCTACTACTTTATCAGATGCATCACATAAAAGTTCAAAAGGAAGGGCACAATTAGGTGCTTGAACAATAGGAGGCGGAATCAAACACTTCTTTAATTCATCAAAAGCATGCTTGCAGTCATTATTAAAAACAAACTCAACATCCTTAGCACGCAAAGCACATAACAGCGAAGCAATTTTTGAGAAGTTCTTAATGAATCGTCTATAAAGCCCTACATGTCCCAAAAATGATCTAATATCTTTTACATTAGATGGGTAAGGCAAAGACTAAATTACTTTTACCTTAGCTTTATCAACTTCTAAACCTTTCTTTCAAATGATATGCCCTAGTACCACTCCATGATCAACCATAAAATGACATTTTTCAAAGTTCAAAATTAGATTTATTTCAATGCAACGCCTAAGAACTAATGTCAAATTATGCAAACTTTGGTCAAAAGAGTCGCCATACATAGTAAAATCATCCATAAACACTTCTATAATCTTATCGACGAAATTAGAAAATATGGACACCATACAACATTGAAAAGTAGCAGGTGCATTACAAAGACCAAAAGACATGCGTTTAAATGCATAAGTGCCAAAAGAGCAAGTAAAGGTGGTATTATCCTGGTCCTCTGGAGCTATGAGTACTTATAAGTAACCCGAATACCCATATAGGAAACTATGGTAAGAATGACCTACTACCCTTTCTAACATTTGATCCATAAAAGGTAAGGGAAAGTGGTCTTTCTTAGTTGCCTTATTTAAGTTCCTATAATCAATGCATACCCTCAAACCTGACAGCACTCATGTGGGTATGAGCTCTCCCTCTTTGTTGGTCATTACAGTGGTACCACTTTTCGTAGGGACTATATTTATGGGACTAACCCACTTAGAATCAGTAATGGGGTAAATCACCCTTGCTTCCAACCACTTTAAGATTTCCTTTTACACCACCTCCATCATAGGAGGATTGAGACGGCGTTGAGGATCTCTTTTAGGGTTCTAAGGCAGTTTTATGTGTACATAATGTTGGGCTTAGTCCTTGAATATTAGCTAAAGTCCATCCTATTGCACTCTTGTTGTCTCTAAGAACTCTAATCAATTTTTCCTCTTGCAATTCAGTTAAAGAATTATAGATAATCACAGGTAAAGTTTCATTATCGCCCAAGTATACATGTTTCAAATTAGCAAACAAAGGTTTCAACTCAGGCTTAACTATAGTATCTTCGTTTGACATGGTGTTAACACATAACTTTTGTCTAGCAATTTGAAGAGGGGGTTGCATGCTTTGTAAGGACTTTAAATCATAAATAACATCCACCAATTCATCACATAAAGCATAATCACACTCAGTCAAATCAGTACTAGACAAACTATGAGTAATAGCCACATTCAAAACATCATCATTGTCTAATTCAAAAACATCTTGGGATAATTTTTCATATACATCTAAGGCATTCACATTATGTACATCAGTAGGAAATCGCATTGCATCAAATATATTAAACTTAATCACATCGCCATCAAATTCCATGGTTAACTACACACTATACATATCAATCTTTGTTCTAGAGGTTTTCAAAAATGGTAGAATGGGTGGTTCATTCTCTCCCCCTCCCATGTCAAGCACATAGAAATCAGCAGGGAAGATAAGCTCATTAACCTAGACTAAAACATCCTCTAAGATACTATCAGGATAAGCATTACTCCTATCAGCTAACTGAATTACCAAGCTAGTCTGTTCTAAAGGTCCAAGATTAAGAGAATCATAAATAGATCTAGACATAACATTGATAGAAGCTCCTAAGTTAAGCATACATCTATCAAAGCTGCTATTACCTATTTTACAAGGGATAGAAAACATGCCAGGGTCTTTACACTTAGAAGGTAACTTCTTTTGAAACACAGCAGATAAATTTTCCCTCACACTAATCTTTTCATTCCCTCTTAATTTTCTTTTATTGGTGCACAATTCTTTTGGAAACTTGGCGTATCTAGGCACTTGTTTTATAGTATCTAAAAGAGGAATATTGATTTCTACCTTCCTAAACATCTCTAAAATCTCCTCATTAGCTGGGTCACGCTTAGGTTAGGCATGTCTATGTGGGAAGAGTGGTCTAAGAACATAGTGGGGAGTTTGTTAAAGTCCTCTAGAGTAATCTCTTGATGCTTCCTACTCTTCAGTTCTTCCCCCTTCTTTTCCTCACCCTCATGTTGTTCCTTGGTCTTGGTTTTCTTACTCACCTCTTTCTCACTCTCAACCTCTTTCTTAGGCATATGGTGCTCTCTTAGTTCCTTTTCACTACTTAAAGTTATGACATCAACATTATCCTTAGATTTGTAAAGGGTTGGGTAGGCAACCTATTACTACCCCGAGACTACATGTTACTAACTAAGGTTCCTAAGGCGGATTAGGTTTGGCTCATTTGCTTAAGGACAGTTTCCATTGAATTAAATCTAGCCTCTATGTCTTCCTTATCTTGGTCCATCTCTTTCATTAACTGTTTTAACAAAAGAGAGGTCTTATCAGTTTGGTTAACTGGAGGTTGAGGTCGAGTAAAACCAGGTGGATCAGGTGGTCCATACCTAAGATTAGGGTGATCTCTCCAACCCTCATTGCAAGTGTTGGAGTAAGGCTCATACTTCTTGGGTTAATGGTTAGGAAGCATAGCATTAACAGTCCCCTCTTGTAAGGTTGGACAAGCATTAGTAGGGTGACCTTCTATACAGCATATTCCACATACTACCCCAGCACTAGGTCCTCTGGTTATCAACTTATCTAACTTAGAGGTCAAAGTTGCTAACTGGTGTTGAATAGTATCAACCTCATTAACCCTACTGGTTACCAAGTCAAATCTAGTATTAAACTGTTGTGAGTTTTGTGCCATATTAGAGATCAAAGTTATAGCTTGGGTAGGTGTTTTGTCAACTAAGGCTCCTCCACTAGGAGCATCTATCATTCACCTATCATTTGGCAATAGTTCTTCATAAAAGTATTGAATTAGCAATTGGTCATTAATCTGATATTGGAGACAACTACTGCAAAGTCTTTTAAACCTTTCCCAGTATTCATATAATGACTCATTCAAGTTTTTCCTAATTCAACAAATTTGTTTTCTAATAGCACCAATTCTATTAGCAGGGAAAAATTTCTCAAGAAAAGATTTTTGCAATTGAGTCCAAGTAGTAATAGATCCCGGAGGAAGATTATATAACCAATCCTTGGCCAAGTTATGTAGAGAAAAAGGAAAGGAACGAAGCTTAACCTGATCCTCATCAACCCCATTGGGTCTCACAGTAGAACAAACAACTAAAAACTCTTTCAAATGCATTTGAGGATCAAACCACTAAACTTAGATAATAGATTGAGAAAACCTGAATTCAACTTCAACAGTTTCTCCAATTCAGGAAAAACAATGCCAAGCAGTTGTTGCGTGACATCTGACGCAGCTAACTCCTTCAATGTCCTTGTCGCCATCAGTGGTTCTTCTTCGTCTTCTTCATCGTTCACAAAAATCTCAAGCAACTGTTCTACAGTGGCATTGTTCAAGACTTCAACGTAAGAGTTGATACGTTCTATTCTCTTGTCAACGTTCATAAACCTGAAAGGAAATAATTAAATAAGTATAAAGAATCAATTGAAATATTTACTTTCTTTAAAAATTCAAAACAAAGGTAAAGAATAATAAATATAAATAAATAAATAAATCATGAGAATAAATTCAAGACTTAGTTACAAAAATAATTTCCCCGACAATGGCGTCAAAATTTGTAAGGCGTGTCGCAGTGCTTACAAATTAAATAATCTAAATACCCTTGTAATTATATGTTAAGGGCTATAGATAGGGCAAGTAGGGTCGATCCCATAAGGAAATAGATTTAAATTACAAAGCAATGAACTCTCATAAAAAAAACAAAATCGTAAATTGCTGGCTTAAAAACGTAATTCATTAACACACCTAACATTCAAATAAAATTCTGAAAAGTTAATGTAGGAGGTGTAAAAATATATCAAATCCGATTCTAAAATTTTAGATTTGTTTACCAAATATTTCGCCGGCAAACAATTTTTAACTAAAAACGGAAGAAAAATCACAACAAACTCGAAACAGATTCAACAAATTCTATAAAAACTTCCGTGACTCCCTGAAATTGTAATTAACCACCAGCAAAAATATTTAATTAAAAATAAATTTCTAACTAAGTAAAATAATAAAAATAACAGACAAGAATCTGCTAAAAATAAAATAACCATAATAAAAAAATCCTATACTAAAGACTACTAAGATTTAACTCTATGACTCAAACAATCACAAAAAAAAAAAAACAATCTCAGGGTGATAGAATATTCGAATATCTAACTAAACAATATGATTAAATTATTGAGCACCTAATTTATAAACTAAAATTTTCACAGAATAAAAGAAAATAAATATCACTCGATGAGAAAATTGCTTAACCTTAATATATATTTTACCATGTTCTGTTATTTAATCATTGATACACATATTATATTTACTGAATAGTTAAACTATAGGTTAAGAATGTCTATAACTTCTATTTTTCCTTACTATTTAATGTACCCTAGAATGTCTTATGATGAATTCTATTAAGTCATTTAACTTATTACTCTACAGCATAACAAATTAAAGACTCAATGCATTAAGATTTAGGAAAACTTCATCTAACCTAAACCATTAAATCCTCTACAGCGGATTCATGTAATTTAGACCTAAGTTGATTCTTTTAATCTTAATAGTCAAAAGTTGTTACTAGTTAACACTATTTAAATGTTAAAATTTTTTAGGTGGCCAAACAAAAATAATTCAACATTCGACATTAAAGAATTATTCCAAACCAACTTAGATTATTCATATAAACATAACATGAAAATTTAAGCACAAAAAACTTATCTCAAAAAGAATAACTTCACATGATAAACTATAATATTCGGTTAAGCAAAATATTAAACTAGCCTAACATAGTAATACTAAAACAAATGTCTTTAATAAATAATAATAAAATGAAAAAAAACACTGGAGTGAAATGAACGAAACAGAATAACACCAAAATGAAGAAGTTGATGATTTATGATGAGGTTGATTCTCGGATGAATGCTAAAGAAGCATGATTCTGAGATGATGAGGATGATTCTGGAGTGGTGATTCAGAGATGATGCATGAATAGGATGGTTGCTGATGATGATTTCTGATGATGGTGCCTTTCGATGATGATATGGTGTGATGATGATAGGGTTTGAGATGTGGGATTAGCGATAATATCAGGATGGGAGGTGAATTACAAGAATTATATTGAATGTGTGGGTAGGCTGACTATGGTTACGAGGTTAGCAAGATTTTTAGAGGGGCGTTGTGTGAGTATGTGGCTAGGCATGAAGATAAGTGATGGTGATTATCTGATGATCAATGGGTATAGGTGATATAGGATGATGGTGCTGTGTGTGATGTCGTGAATGTCAGATGGTTAGTGAGATATGGGATAGACGTGGGGAAGAAAAAGGAGAATCAAGGGAGGTGGGTTGAGATGGGTCACTGCTGAGGTTTTGAATTTTTTTTTTTTTTGATGGGTTAATGATACAAGGGCTTAGGCTTAAATCCTCTTGGCCAATCTCCATTTTCGACATTATTTCATCTTTTTCCCGCAACTTACCCGAGTGATTCATTGCCTTGGAATGAGACATTCTTAATAATTCTTCCCTGTATCCATTTAACCTGAAAAATAAGGAAGAAAAATACAGTAAGTAGCACATTAATATCAAATTAAAAATTGGCCCAATATTAGTCTTTTAGCCCTTAATTAAAATTAGAAGTTAAATTAGATCCAATAACCCATGTTTTTATTTTTATTATTATTTTTTTCTAAATATGCAAATACAACTAAATATACAACTATATGCTACAAATGATAAAAATATCTAAGTAAATAAGGATAGAATAAATATGAAAATAAAGCTCTAACACACATATAATACCCTTCTCAAGAATATATTGTCATCCAACTTCACATCACGACCCAATGTGATAGTCTTAAGGGATCCATCTAGTAATGTGACATAAACTAGTTTAGGTAACACATCCACATTAGAAAATAATTGCAAATCATATGACATATGATCACTGGCCCCTATATCCACAATCTAAGTTGTGTATCCACCATGTTGTGTGGCACAACAGATGCTAGTAAAGCTAGTAAAAGTAGTATTACCTGCAAAATGTGCATAAACACCCCTCATTGCATCATGCTGGCTTTCAGTGGATTGCTTGCCTTTTATATGCTTCATAACTTCTTGAGTCAGGGCCTGTATGAAGTTTGAATCAAGTTGAGATGTAAGTGCACCTTTTATGATACAGTTATCATCATCTAAAGGAGTGTCTTGATCATTTGAATAGTTGCCAACATTAGGAGCCAGCCTTGGTCTTGCCGTCTTCTTTTTACTCTCAAGGCCATCATACTACTTTCAATATCCAACCAGCTTGAAACATTGATCCCTCTCATGACTAGATCTTTGACAATGGTCACAAAACATGCTGGATTTAGGCCTTCTCAGATCTTTCATGTTCCTATTTTTGGCAATCAAAGCATTTACAGCCTTAAATTCTCCAATACTTGAGGAACTTACTCTATTTGCATAAGCTGTAACCTTTCTTGATGCTCTAGTGATATTAGTGACATAGCTTCGCTTCTTTACTCCCTAGTTCATAAAGTAAGCCTTGTTCACTGTAGGTAAAGGATCTAACAACAAGATTTGACCTCTTATGGTCTCATATTCATCATTAAGATGCATCAAGAATTGCATGAGCTTTTGCCTTTGCTCCAGTGCTAGAGTTTTCCTAATTGAAGGATAGGTTTCAGGACATGTGCAGACTGGAATATCTGACATATCATTAATTTCATCCCAAAGTTTCTTCAATTTAGTATAGTACACAGCCACAGAATCACTTCCTTGATACAATTCAGTGATTTCTTTCTCTAGTTGGTACAATAAAGGGCCATTACTTTCCCCAAACCTTTCTCTGAGTTCATCCTTCAGTTCCTGAGCTGAATTCAAATATAAGAATGCTTCATATAGTTCTGGCACCATTGAATTCAGCAACTAATTGATCAAACTCGAGAGAACCCTGACTGGGTTTAGAACAAGAACCATCAATGAAGCCTAACTTTACCTTTGTTCTGAGGGCGATCTTAACAGATCGACTCCATTTTTGAAAATTTGTTCCAGTCAACTTGAGATTAATGATCTATGATCTATGATGACCCAAGCTCTGAAGAAAGAGAGGATCATTAATGTAACATTCAGCAACCTGTCTTTGATTGAAATTGGAGTCTGAATTCTCCATTTCAGCAGACATTGTGTTTGATTCCAAAGGAAAAAACAATCAAGATTGTCCAAGATATAGAGTATTTGATCACAAAATTTCAAGAATAACGAGCATCACCAGGTCAGAACCATGGTGCTCTAATACCATGAGAAAATTAAGAGAGAAAGGGAGAGAGAAGAGAATGAAGAATCAAACTTCATATGTATGATCAATGAATTACAGGAATACAATGGTGATGTATTTATATAGCTGAATTGAATAACTAGCTAATGGTGAGGTTGTTAGAATACAACTGATGTGGCAAAACTGAATTAACAAACTCAGCCCTTTATTCTCCACAAAAGCCTATTCACACAATCCCCATCTGACTAACCATCAACTCCAAATCTCAAGTTGTCTCCCGTCTTGATATGATGCCATTGTTGGAAGATGGATCGATTGCACCGAATAGTCATTGCCATTTCACTCAACTATAAAGCTATGTTTATAATTAACGTTCAAGTTGATAACATACTATTAATAACCTAATCACAACATAAAGAAGTTTAGAGAGAGAAAGGTGGAGATGTAAAAAATTTACATTACAAATTATACTGTACACTGAAATGCTTACATATAAGAATGCTGAATGAGAACCTAACAAACTTGCTAACAACCTGCACAAACTCTAACTACCTATGCTGAGTTGTACAAGAACAAAATAAATATCTCTATATCCCCCCCTGAAGTGGGACTTAGGAAAAAGGCACAAGACCCAACTTGACACTTAGAATGTGATGTTGTAAAGCAAGAAGTGTCTTGGTTATCAAATCTGCCAGTTGAAACTAAGACTTGACATGAGATGTGTGAAGAAAACCATTTGCACCTTGTCTCTGATGTTGACAGTAAAGGTTAAGATGCTTAGTTCGATTATGAAATACTGGGTTTGCTGCAATATACTTGGTAATCTTATCACATAATAGGGTCACAAGGTAAGAGATAGGTATTGGCAAATCCTTTATTAAGCCAACAAGCTAGACTAGGTCAGTAGTGGTGTAGAACATAGCTGTGTATTTAGATTCAGCTGAACATTTGGAGGTAGGTTTCTGCTTCTTAGTTTTCCAAGAGACCAAACAATCACCAAGGAATATGTAATACCCTGTAAGAGATTTCCTACTAGGAGGACATTTGCCCCAATATGCATCACTATATCCTTGCAATGTAAGTGTTGTAGTTGTAGGATAAAAAAGGCCATGGTTAGTAGCACCTTTAAGATACTTTAACAAGTGAAGAGCTGCTTGCATGTGAGGCTCTGTAGGAGCACTTAAGAATTGGCTTAGTTACTGAATAGAATGAGATATGTCAGGTCTAGTAAGGTTAAGATATAGTAGCCTCCCAATCAACCTTTCATACTAATTTGGATGGGAAAGAAGAACATCATAAACCTGCAACTAGGGGTATCTGGGTGGGTTTAGAGGCTTCCAAACCTGCATCAGATAGAATATCCAAAATATATTTCCTTGATTTAGGAAAATACCATGACAAGATCTGGATATTTCAATGCTGTAATGACCCGACCCTAACCCATATTTATTTATTTAAATGATATTATTTATTTAATTAATCATATTTATTCATTTAATTTATCAAGTTTATGAATTTAATCACTCATGGTTATTTGTTTAACCAAATCATATTCAGCAATTCAATTACCCTCAATTTATATATTTACCGAATTACTTTATGCCATTTAAACTTTTCGCATTCATTTATCGTATTTGGGGATGTTTCATTTGGGTCCCATTTTGCAATTCAAATTTTATTGATTGTTAATTCAAGTTTCGTTGATTGATTAAATTTCAGGTAAATCGATATTAGGCCTCAATGATTATGATTGAGGATTAAATTATTCTTCATAATGTCATAAAAATTTAACATTTAGCCATGCAAAAATATTTTGGGCTCAAATTCATTAAGTTCGGCCCAATTCATTTGGGCCTGATTTGCGGCCCGATTTGTTTTGGGTTAACATTTTGGCCCGAAAATTTTGGTGTGATTAAATTAAGTTAATTACTATCATTTGTGACTAATTTTAATTAGTAAAAAAAGATCTTTTGGAAGGATAAAATTTAACCATGTATTTATTCGGAGTCAGCGTAGCCAAGAAAACATAACAACTCACACACAACTAAAACCAAACTCCACTTTCTCTCTCTCCTCTCCCTACCCTGTGGCAGCAGCTGCTGGCAGCCCTTCTTAGGTGTTTTTCGACCATCTTTCTGGCCAGCCCTGGTGGTTTTTGACCCCCCAACATCCTAGTATCTTAAGCTATCATCCTCCATAATCAAAACCCATAAACTTCATCTCCTTCTCAACTTATTTGCAATCAAAGTGAGTAATCTTGAAATTTGATCTTGTTGGTTTTGCTCTTTAATCTTAGTTTTGATCCTTGTTTTAATGTTAGTGATCATTGATCATGATGTTTTGATAAGAAATAAGAGTTATTTTGGTGTTGATCATGGTGAAGTTGAGCTTGAATCATGCTAGGGTTTAGCGATGATCATGTTCATGTAAGCTTAAGTTAAAACCATGTTCATGGATTGATTTGCATTTGATTTTATAATATCTACTTTTATTGATGATTATGATGATTTTTTTTTGGTGATTTGGAATGATTTCAAGTGAGGATTTATATGAAAAGAGAGGGAAAACTCAAAACAGCGAGGCGGGAAATTTCAGTAAAATAAGGCAGAGTTCACGATTAAACTGGTAATGATTGGCTAATTGAAAAATTATGATTTTTGGCCGGTAGATAGTTCAGTGTGTTAGCTTTCAAATGCCTCTTGAATTGCCTTAATCCGAGGTCTGTGGAAAACGTTATGGGCATTTTACCACAACTGTGCAGAATGAGACCAAAACTAACACACTTGTGTTTTAGCCCCATTTTGGGAATCCTATTGTGGGAATCATGTTTTGTATTGTAAATGAAAGTTTTTGGGGACTTATTAATATTTTCATGTAGGGATTTTAGGTCTCCATTTGAGGTCTAGAATGAAAGTTATGAATTTCTGAAGTGAACTGACCTGCTTGGGTGTAAATCAGGTCGTTATTGCAATTTCTGTGCAGTGTATACTTGGAGGAAAATTCTAAAAATTTTACTGTAGATTGTTCATATTACTTTCAAATTTCTTGTAAGATCTCATGAACTTTGGTTGAGTATTTTGAGTTTGGTAATTTTTGGAAGCATTTTGAGTAATTGTATAAAGAGGAATAATAAAGATTAAGTGAGATTGATCATGTGCTCATTTTGTGTATTTTGGGCCAAGTCATTTAAGGAGGAAATGAATATTCATGGACTTTCATGGAACTTTTAGCTTGACTAATGAGAAAAAAGAAACCAAATATACAATTTGGGAGCTTGTTTATGAGCTTTGAATCAATTATGGATTTTACCAAGAAAATACCAAGTTTAGTGAGCTTAATAGCTTCTATTGAGTTCAATGACTCATTTGGGGTGGAATTCTATATCTAATGGATTTATGAATGAAGTATGAGAAGTGGGAAGAGTTATGACTCAGAAATCATATTTGTCAGACTAAGTTATTGCAGTTTACGCTATTTTGAACCAAGAAATATCTCTCTTGGCCTCAAATCTTTATTACTTACTCACTTCAGTGTATATTAAATATATTTATCAAGCCAATCTAGTATACTTACTGTTAACTTGAACCAAGTTATACATCTGCAAGTCTTAAACCCATATCAGTAACCTATTTCAGAAAAGGCCGCAACCACTCTCTCAATTATCACCATCAAGGCCTTTTCCTTTATAATCCCATTTATCTTATTGTGGACTATTTTACTTCTATTTACTTTATATTAGATTTAATTACTTTCATCAATTCAGTTTTGAAGTTATATTATAAGTACTCACGTTATGTATACCATTTAATTACTCAATTTTTGTTACACATACTTTTACTTACTCAATTATGCGAGTAAGGATTATTTACTGACTACACATACTTACAATGATATTTATGAAACAGAGTTGAGGCCTAGTTATCGTTCCCCATTATGCATAAGTGTTATCAAGTTAGAACATATTTATCAAGTCATATGACATTTTTTTAAAGACTCAAGATACGTCCATTACCTGTATCTTTAGAAAGCAGATCATATTTATCAGGTTACAACTCTTAATGAGTTTATCAATGAATCAGCTTATGCACTGATTTGCCATTTAACTTATGACTCCATCAGTTATCGTCTATAGGGCGTCAGTCCATCATTTATCTGTGCGGCTTCAGGCCAACACTTGATTGGATTGGTAGGTGTACACCTATGTATAGATCATATCAGTTTAAGGGGTTCATATCCAGATAATAATGAGTAATTCAGTTTCATATTACTTTCATTTTCATTGTTATTGCCAACTAAATGGATTGTAAAGACGGGTACCCATCAACAGTGTTTTTATACTCATTTTACAATACAGGAATGCATGTACTGAGTTTTTGCTCATATTTTCAAATTGTTTTCATATTTTCTATTTTAAATGATGAAGTATCACATGTTTCTTCATTTAGCAAGCCCTTTTGGGACTCGTCAGATGCTCACAGTGGATTCAGCATAGTATGAATATTGGAATCGACCTCAGGGTCAAGTTGGATCTATATTCAATATACTTGTATAGTGTGGAGTGCAAGTTATCACATGGTATGATTAAGTCGATGGTATTGAAGTTGAACTATTATAGACTTTGGTCTTGAAATATTTCAGTTAATAGATTTTGTGATTGTGAATATGAGTTGCAAGATTAAATAGTTTCAGTGAGCCTTGTCCTTATCAGGACGGCAATAGCACCTTCTATTATTAAGTCTTCTGTTGTAGTTTTCTATAAATCATGTCATTAGTATTTTAGGGGCGTTACAGATTTGGTATCAGAGCCAAGTTTGTAAGGGCCACTGGGAGCTATCAAGTGTTTATGAGTTAGCTATCAATGTGTGTATGATTTACGTTGGACCAGTTGAATGAGCTATTGACTATAAGTTCATATGTATGGGCATATATGGAGAAACCATTTTCATTTGGGTGACTCAATCATTTGGTAATATCATGAGATTCAAGCATGAACAAAGTGGGCTGTGGAATCATTTGGGTCACCTATTAGTGGGGCATGCTCTCATTTATCTGGGAGTTGTATTGTATGCTTTATTTCTCTTGTTTGTTTAAATTTTTAAATTTTTGTTATCGTGCGCTCCGGGTGTGTGACCCGTTGAGCTATTGAAGCATTTCTCTCTATTTCAGGTATCCATTGTAAGGCTTTAAGCCTGAGTTTTAATCAGTTTTTAGGCAAAACTCTATCCATTTTGCCCCAAGATTTGAGAGTCTTATTGAGGTGTGTTATTATACCTAGTCTTGGGTACCGTGATGGTTGAAACCCAATGTGGGGGTGCCATTTGCAACTTCTTAAGGGATTAATACAGTGTCAAGTTAGATGTAAACCTCTAGATGAGGAAATGCCTTATGGGGCCATATCTTTGAGGTAAACCAGTATGAGATGTACACTACAATGAGTGCTTATGTATGGTCATAACAATTAGTAGCTTATGGTTTGCTACTTGGCATTATATGGGTGGTACAAGTAAGATTCAGCTGCCATGTATCGGAATCATCTGGTCTTGACACTAAGATCTTACATCAGTAATGCTCCCATTACTTCCTGTAATTGACTTATTTCTGCCTTAGTTACCTTAAATGGTTCAGAGGCATCATTTCTTTACTGCTAATGCTCTTTTGATTTGTAATGGAGTGTCTATGGAAATTCTCGTATGTGGTATGTGGGGACCTCTTCAAACACATCTAAGCAACCTTTCTTATCGGCGATTCAAACCCTGACAATCATAACCGCTTACTTCTCTATTTTCATAATGGCACCTATAATGACCCTCGGTGTGCATTACTATGTGATTTGCAGTTCTTTCTAGGCATATTTGACGCAATCTACTTGAAGCTCAGTCATCACTATGTTCATATTTTTACTGTTACCTACTTGAACTCCTTATGCCTATTTGGGCACTATTTATTTATTGCTTGCAAAGCCTTTGGTTGGCTCAGACCCAGTCATTGAGTGCCCTTTCAGTAATTAAATGTATTCATATTGTTCGTGTTTCTACAGCATCGTAACATCATGCTAGCATACTACTCTATGGCCGTGACTGCATATCATTATTCAAGTTATTTTGGCAATCCTTTCTTTTCTAGTACAGCCTAGTTTGGTAATGATAAACAACGATTTGTGCTATTTCCATCTGCAAGAAACAATTTGTGCTATTTTCATCTGCCAGCAGTTTTGAAGTTTTTATGCCTACCCAAGGCGTCCATTTACTGCAAAATGTATTATTGATGGATGTCATCATATTCAGTCATAAGATTGACTCCTCCATCTTAACGTCTTGTCCTTTCAAACACCAGATGAATAAAATTTTCCTTCTGATAGTGTTGACCCTTATCTTCGTCATTTTACTTACATACGGACACCGTATGACTTGTCAAAAGCCGCTTTGGTAACCTGTTATATTTTTTCACCTTCATTATTTAATACTCCCACTCAACTTCATAACATCGATCATTTACTTTACTATCATGACCATCATGAATAAACTGCATGTCTTGTATATGCAGGTCATTTCTATGCCTTGCCTCTTTCATTACGATTCTTCGTCCTTTCATTCATTCAGCTTACATCTCGGTCCTTTCTAACCAATAAAGAAATATCTTTACAAGAGTTCATATTTGTGGTTACATCTCTTTACATTTTAGATTACCCCCTGTCATTTCAATTTACTGAGACCAGTAGGCAATTGAATATTTATGTTTTATACACATACCTCTAGTAGTATTGTTGGAACTATATTCACTGGACATTTAAGGTTCGGATATCACACCTGAACACTGCAACCACAGTTTATCTTTTGCAAGAATACCCATTTATAGTAATTCTTGTTTGCTTGTCTCATTTTCACAACTTGATACTATCCAATATTGTTTAATCTCCTTTTCATTTCAACTCGATATTTCCTATTAGTGTGATCTTCCATGTCTTTGTGAACTCATTGTTGCATTTTTGTTCAACCTTATATGGTTGCCAACATTCTCGTGCTCTCGACCTTCACCATCTCTATTTCATGATCTTGCGTTGTAGTTCATTTCGTTGAGAGATTATTCCCACATCTACCTTACATCTCATTTATTCATAATAATACGCTCGTACAACTTGTTCTGAATTCATAATGTAATTCAACTCTCATTGGTGTGGGTGATTGTAATTGTCATAATCCCCTTACTCTCCTTATTTTGAACTTTAACTCCCACACAAATATCTTACATGCTCATAAGTGAATTCTAGCTTTTCTGTTCAATCATATTACTAGCTTGAATTGGTTTCATATGAGCAAGGCACGTTTCTAATGTCACTTGTTCAAGCTATTTACTTATCCGTTGGTACTTTGCTTGTTCAATCTATTGATCTATCCATTGCATTTTACCGGTTCAATCTATTGATCTATTTATGGCACTTGCAATTCTCACACCTATATCTTATATCCTCATAAGTACACTTCAGTAATCCTTATTTAATCTTATTGCCGTACTTGACTTGGCTCCATATGAGCAAATGCATCTTCCCACTGCAGCCTATTGAATCCATTTATCTATTCATTAGACCTTACTTATTCAAGCTATTTATTTATCCATTGTACCTTGTTTATCCAATCTATTTATCTATCCATTGGTACTTTGCTCGTCTAATCTATTTATTTACCCATTACACTTTGCTTGTCCAATCTAGTTGTCTATCTATTGCACTTTGCTTATCCAATCTATGTATCTATTTATTACACATTGCTTGTCCCATCTATCTATTGCACTTATCTTGTTCTTTGTGGCTATACGGCCACCTAGTTAAAGCTCAGTTGCTTGTCATCTTGTTTTCAATTCATCAGTTGAACCCGAGTATAACAATTCTGGTAGCATTATATTTCAGAATTCATGATACACTTATGTTTATCTTTATTCTACCCCCATGTTAATCCATCCGTTATAAATCTTTTTTAGTCTCACTGTTCATTTCTTTTGTATGCAATGATTCGCTTGGCTAAGAATTTCATCACTCTCAGCCCTAACCATGGTCATTTCATTGCTCATTATCGACCAAGAGCAGATCCTTGAGCAGTCTGATAAGGGGAGATCCTGTGAGGCCTTAGGATGATCAGATGAGGAGATTTTGGTAAGGGCATAATCTCAAGCACTGTCTAATTATATTGGAGTAAGCCAGAAGAAACATTGACTACAAGGTCAGAGCTAACCCAAGCAAGCATTAAGAGAGAAAATTCGAGCACATGTTGAGGTGCTACAAGGCTGACAAAAGAGTTGTGCTGGCAAAACAAGGAACTAACCAAACTCTCAGATGGGTTATAAAGTATTTCAAAAGGCTTTTCTAGTCAAGGTAGTAAGAGACCAACTATCCAAGGACAATTAGGGACTAGTTACATGGGACCTTATGATTCACAGCAAGGTTTCATCCTATAGCTTGTTGACTGCACCTACCTGTTGAGCCCGAACACGTATATGACGTGTTTTATAGCTCGTAATAGTGTCAAAGTACTTATTAGTGTATACAACAGTTTCCATTGGTAGACAAGGTGATGAACTAATAGTGAGCACCTCCTCACTAGTAACAAGGTTCTTTTGTGTCAAAGAGAATATCAACTTTGAATCATAGTAATTGAGTTCATTGCAGCAATTGTATAAGAAGTATCCGGATCTACCAGTGAAACATAGGATTAAACAGTTATATAATACGTAGACACCTTAGTCGGAGTACATTGGGCAAATTATACCTCTTCAGAGGGAAGTAATGGGAACCGATGACCCATGTGCTTTTAACGGCATTGTATACATTTGGTAAGTGTCATACGTTTTGAGGACGAAACTCTTTAAGAGGGAAGGCTATAATAACCTGACCCTAACCCATATTTATTTATTTAAATGATATTTATTTAATTAATTAATCATGTTTATTCATTTAATTTATCAAGTTTATGAATTTAATCACTCATGGTTATTTGCTTAACCAAATCATGTTCAGTAATTCCATTACCCTCAATTTATATATTTACCGAATTGCTTTATGTCATTTAAATTTTTCGCATTCATTTACCGTATTTAATCATCCCGGTTGGGGAATATTTCATTTGAGTTTCATTTTACAATTCAAGTTTCATTGATTATTAATTCAAATTTCGCTAATTGATTAAATTTCAGATGGATCGATATTAGGCCTCAATGATTATCATTGAGCATTAAATTATTCTTCATAATGTCACAAAAATTTAACATTTAGCCATGCAAAAATATTTGAGCTCAAATTCATTAAGTTTGGCCCAATTCATTTGGACCCAATTTGCGGTCCGATTCATTTTGGGTTAATATTTTGGCCCGAAAATTTTGGGGTGATTAAATTAAGTTAATTACTATCACTTGTGCCTAATTTTAATTAGCAAAAAAAGATCTTTTAGAAAGATAAAATTCAGCCAAGTATTTATTTGGAGTCATCTTAGCCAAGCAAACATAACAACTCACGCACGACTCAAACCAAACTCCACTTTCTCTGTCTCCTCTCCCCACCCCCCGGCAGCAGGTGCTGGCAGCCCTTCTTGGGTGTTTTCTGGCCATCTTTCCGGCTAGCCCTGGTGGTTTTCGAACCCCCAACATCCTAGCATCTCAAGCTATCATCCTACATCACCAAAATCCCTAAACTTCATCTCCATCTCAACTTATTTGCAATCAAAGTGAGTAATCTTGAAATTTGATCTTGTTGGTTTTACTCTTTAATCTTAGTTTTGATCCTTGTTTTGATGTTAGTGATCATTGATCATGATGTTTTGATAAGAAATAAGAGTTATTTTGGTGTTGATCATGGTGAAATTGAGCTTGAATTATGCTAGGGTTTAGGGATGATCATGTTCATGCAAGTTTAAGTTAAAACCATGTTCATGGATTGATTTGCATTTGATTTTATAATATCTACTTTTATTGATGATTATGATGATTTTTTTTGGTGATTTGGAATTATTTCAACTGAGGATTTATATGAAAAGGGAAGGAAAAGTGAAAACAATGAGGCTAGAAATTTCAGCAAAACAGGGTAGAGTTCATGATTACACTAGTAATGATTGGCCCATTGAAAAATTATGATTTTTGGTGAGTAGCTAGTTCAGTGTGTTAGCTTTCAAATCCCTCTTGAATTGCCTTAATCTAAGGTCTGTGGAAAAAGTTATGGGTGTTTTACCAAAACTGCGCAGAATGAGACCAAAACTGACACACTTGTCTTTTAGCCCCATTTTGGGAATTCTATTGTGAGGATCATGTTTCGTGTTGTCTATTTGAGGTCTAGAATGAAAGTTATGAATTTCTGAAGTGAAATGACCTGCTTGGGTGTAAATCAAGTTGTTATTGCAATTTCTGTGCAGTGTATACTTAGAGGAACATTTTAAAACTTTTACTGTAGATTATTCATATTATTTTCAAATTTCTTGTAAGATCTCATGAATTTTGGTTGAGTATTTTGAGTTTGATATTTTTAGAAGTATTTTGAGTAATTGTATAAAGAGGAGTAATAAAGATTAAGTGAGATTGATCATGCACTCATTTTGTGTATTTTGGGCCAAGTCATTTAAGGGGGAAATGAATATTCATAGACTTTTACGTAGCTTTTAGCTTGATTAATGAGAAAAAAGAAGTCAAATATTCAATTTAGGAGCTTGTTTATGAGTTTTAATGTAACACCCCTAGCCCCTAGGGCCGAAAGCGTTACGTTTTCTTAACTGTCTACCTAAATTTTGGGACGAAACGGGCAGAGTTTCCCCTAAAAACTGGCCATTTCCAGGCTACAAGCCTTACAACAAATCCCTGTAATTACACGGAAGCGTAAAACATTTAAAAGCAGATCAACAGCCACACGCCGGAGTTCATAACTCAACGAGCCACTCGCCCTAAGTACACTAGCCAGATTAATTCAAGAATAAAGAAGCAAGGGAAGATACAACTCAACGGTTCACACGACCGGAGTATTGGGGTTTACATCCTAAAACATAACCAACTTTAGTCAAAAGACACCTAACTGACTAGATGGTTGGCTCATAAGGCCATTTAGAGTGACTCAAAAACAGTATATATTACATGAACTTAGAATACCTGTTTACAAACATTTCAAACTAAGAATACATAACGTGACTTCATTAAACACGTAAGATCCCTTCGATGGGCACAAACGACACCTTGCAAGCATGAACGGATTCTATCTTGTCATAGCTGATTCAATCTTTTTCCTGTTATAAAGAATACCTGGGAAAAAGGGGGAAAGAGTAGTGGGATGAGCAACCACACGCTCAGTGAGTGTCCCCCGACCCCCTTAACACCAAAATCGTTGCAGGCAGTAATATCTTTACTAGTCACATAGCACGTATCCATACTTTACTATCATATTAGGCATTCATAAAATTCTTATGGAAACATCACTAACCATAAAACTTCACTTTAGGCACTCAAACTCATTTCTAGGTCTCTAAATGACCAAACTTCTTTACTACTAGGTAGTCAAACACTTAAACAAGGGACGAGGCTAAGCACAGAAACTTTCTTTTTCATAAACATAACTCCTTGGCATTCTATTTCAACTATGCATGAAACCCTATTCATATGATGTGCACAAAAGGTAATTTCTTTTCAGAATCATACTCTTCTTGGCATTTCATTCGTATGGTATGCATAAGATACACACATTTCAAGTCTCAATCAATTCTCATTCATAGGGTATGCATGAAATATGCTCATAAGACTTACTTCTCATGTTCGTATCTTACTTAGCATCTCATTCATAAGTTAAACTTAGAACATGCACATGTCATACACAGGAAGCTTTCTTTCTTTTACTGGAAACACTTCATTTAGCCTCTTGAGGCTCATAAAAACTCTTCTCTTAGCTTTTTGAGGCTCATATTCTTTTGAAGAATCTCTTTCATTTTGGTCTCTTAATGATCCTTAAAAACCTTCTTTCTAAAATACTTAAAAAGGCGAAACGCTAACTGTTTTTCTTACTTATTAGAAACTTATTCATAGCATATAAACATCTTATTGTGCTGGCTAAGTGAGATTATAACTCACAACTTACGTTATCCTCGGGGTATACGTACTTAACTATTGGCCAAAACGCATCTTAGTAGAGCAATTCTAACCTCGATACTATCCTTTGCGGGGCAACAGCTCACACCAGGATAATCATATCCTGAGTCCAGTTCCCCTCAAGGGTTTCTTACGCGTCACACATCAAAACTTATCTGGGGAACAGTTCACACCAAGATAATTCATATCTTGAGTCCAATTCTCAGGAACAGCTCACACCAAGATACCTTGTATCTTTGAGTCCAGTTCCTAACTTATCTTCAAGGGAAAACAGCTCACGCCAAGATAATTCATCTCTTACGTCCAGTTTCTAGGAACAGCTCACACCAAGATACCTCGTATCTTGAGTCCAGTTCCTAACTTACTTATCTCAGGGGGAAACAGCTCACGCCCTTTTGCGTCCAGTTTCTGCCCTCTGGCCAGCTTCTCAACACATTTTTAGTCTTTAAGGACATATTTCATTTCTCTGTTTCAAATGCTTACTCGTTGAAAACTCGCTTTTTAAACAAAACGACCATAATCTTTCTAAATGCTTATAAGTCACTTCGTTTTTAATTTAAAAACTTCTTATAAACGTACTAACTCGTAAAACAACTTTACTTTTAATTTTAAAAGCTTCTTATAAACGTAATACGTCTACTGATTCGTAAAACGACTTCATTTCTAACTTAAAAGCCTTCGAAATCATGAAAACATATATTTAGCAATCCTTCTTAAACATGTCAGAATTTCAAAAACTATTCACTTAATGGCACGTAGCACATTGAGGGAAAAATGGGGGTTCACATGTATCACATTCAAGCACTTTGTAATCAATTCAGCACAATTAGCCACACATGGCCTCGCAATTCACATGATTGCGGTTAGTTCACAACCCCAGCTCCCTCCTCACAAGCACCGTACCATAAGAACCTCGAACCACTCGTAGTTCTTCCTCAAACCATCCAACTACCATCTTGGTTTTCAATTTATTAACCATAACATATTATCATACTAATTTATGAATAGGTAAGGTTTAGGTACTTACCTGGGCAAGCAGCACCACTCGGTGGTGCGTTACAGCAAGCATACGTACGCATACATACCATCACATCCACATATAAAACTATAGAACTTTACTTAGCAGTTCAAACAAGATAAGACTCTAAGCATTTATAATTTACTTCAGAGTCAGTAAGTCATTATGGGATAGTTAAGCATATAGACGATCATAGATTGACTAAACATTTATATACATTAATTTTAAACACGTATGATGCACTTTGAAGTTCATACACGATCATGGAACGACCAAACATTCATAAACGTTGGTTTTAAAGACGTACGATATACTTCGCAGTTCATACACGATCATGGAACGACCAAACATTCATAAACGTTGGTTTTAAAGACGTACGATACACTTCGAAGTTCATACTCAGGCATGAATTAATTGTATATATTCGAATCAAACCTAAACGTACATACTTTACTTCGAATCAAAACTTCCAGCTTGATTTAACTAAATTGATTCGATTCAAAGCTAAACGTATATAATTCGTTTCGAATTAAGAACTTAGGCATAAATTACATACATGCATGCAAATTAACGCTAAACTTATATAATTCGTTTCGAATTAAAAACTGAGGCATGAATTAACTATATGCATTTGAATTAACGCTAAACGTATATAATTCGTTTCGAATTGAAAACTTAGGCATGAACTGACTATATTGATTCGAATCGAAGCTATGCATATATAATTCACTTCGAATTATAAATCTCAGGCATAATTTAACCAATGAATCGAACCTGAACATTTATAGCTTATTCTTGACATTTCTAACGAATTTAGCGAATTCTAACATGATATGTAATATCAATCTGCTGAAAAACATTTCCGAAAATAGTAATAGCTTAGGAGGCGAGAAACATCCACCTCGATTCCATGCTAGAGGACCCGTTTTAAGGGTTTTGGCTCGACTTTGAGGGTCGAAAAACCTCAATCCTCGACCTAATTAGTCCAAACGCACGCCCAATGATGCGATTGAAACCCTAGCCTGACACAGACCAAAATCAGTATGCCCTAGACCCAGTTCTGCTGCTGTTTGTGGTGGTTTTGGCCTACCGTGATGGTCGCCGGAGTGACGCCCACCGTCGACCCTCACCTTCAACCTCCACCGACGCTGACCTCCTCTCTCAATCTTGCTCAGTCTCGCTCTCTCTCTCTCTCTCTCGTTGTGGTGTCGCGGGGCAGCACCGGGGTCGCACCAGGCGTGATGGTGGCCGGCCGCCAGCCCGCCGTCTCCTCCTCCCCTCTCTCTCTCCCTCTCTCTCTTGCGTTGGTGGTCGCCGGGGCTGGGGCAGAGAACCCCCGTGATCGGGTTTCTCTACCGTGCAAGAAAGGGGCTTAGCCCCTTTTTGATTCCTTTTCTTTTTTTTTTGATTGTTTCTTGGTCGCTTGCCCAATCAACTAAAATCGCCTGTCTAATTTCTAATCTCGTACCTCACAACCTATCCCGAATCGATAATACTACCCTTCGTCGATTATTCGATCTCAAATACATCTAGGTTCGATTCAATAAACCACAAACTAATTCTAAGGTTGAAAACCTAATCGCATTCGGGAAGCAACTAATTAAATCGAATAACGACTAAATTAAATTATCGATATAATTTAAAGGCATAAATGGCACGAATTGACTTTCAAATCAATAATAGCAATAATAATCTCTTTTTTTAATGAAATTATAGCTCCCAAAAGCGCATCGATAATAATTTAACTCATATAGTTGCTAAAAATACGAATTTATATCGTAAAACGGTAATACAGTTAGCTTAATAGAAAACAAAGAATGTGGGTCTTACATTTGAATCAATTATGGATTTTACCAAGAAAATACCAAGTTTAGTGAGTTTAATAGCTTCTAGAGTTCAATGACTCATTTGGGCTGGAATTCTACATCTAATAGATTTATGAATGAAGTATGAAAAGTGGAGAGAGTTGTGACTCAGAAGCCATATTTGTCAGGCCAAGTTATTATAATTTATGCTATTTTGAAACAAGATATATCTCTCTTGACCTCAAACCTTTATTACTTACTCACTTCAGCACATATCAAATGTATCTATCAAGCCAATCTATTGTACTTGCTGTTATCTTAAACCAAGTTATACATCTGCAAGCCTTAAACCCGTATCAGTAACCTATTTCAGAAAAGGCCATAACCACTCTCTCAATTATCACCATCAAGGCCTTTTTTTTGTGATCTCATTTATCTCATTATGGACTATTTTACTTCTATTTACTTTACATTGGATTTAATTACTTTCGTTAATTCAGTTTTGAAGTTATATTAAAGTACTCACGTTATGTATACCATTTAATTACTCAATTTCTGTTGCACATACTTTCACTTACTCAATTATACGAGTAAGGATTATTTACTGACTACACATACTTACAATGACATTTATGAAATAGAGTTGAGGCCTAGTTATCGTTCTTCATTATGCATAAGTGTTATCAAGTCAGAACATATTTATCAAGTCAGATGATATTTATGAAACAACTGACTTGTATCAAGTCAGATGACATTTTTTTAAAGATTCAAGGTACGTCCATTGCCTGTATCTTCAGAAAGCATATCATGTTTATCAAGTTACAACTCTTAATGAGTTTATCAATGAATCAGCTTATACAGTGATTTGCCATTTAACTTGTAACCCCGTCAATTATCATCTATAGGGCATCAGCCCATTATTTATCCGCGCGGCTTCAGGCCAACTCTTGATCGGATTGGCAAGTGTACACCTATGTATAGATCATATCAGTATAAGGGATTCACATCCAGATAATAATAAACAATTCAGTTTCATATTACTTTCATTTTCATTATTATTGCCAACTAAATGAATTACAAAGACGGGTACCCATCAACAGTGTTTTTATGCTCATTTTACAATACAGGAATACATGTACTGAGTTTTTGCTCATATTTTCAAATTGTTTTCATGTTTTCCATTTTAGGTGATGAAGTATCACATGTTTCTCCATTTAGCAAGCCATTTTGGGACTCGTCAGATACTCACAGAGGATTCAGCATAGCATGAATATTGGAATCGACCTCAGGATTGAGTTGGATCTATATTCAATATACTTGTATAGTGTGGAGTACAAGTTATCACATGGTATGATTAAGTCGATGGTATTGAAATTGAACAATTATAGACCTTGGTCTTGAAGTGTTTCAGTTAATAGATTTTGTGATTGTGAATATAAGTTGCAAGATTAAATAGTTTCAGTGAGCCTTGTCCTTATCAGGACGGCGGTAGCACCTTCTATTATTAAGTCTTCGACTGCAGTTTTTCGTAAATCATGTCATTAGCATTTTGGGGGCGTTACAGATTCCAAGAAAGTATCACACAAAACCAAGGTCCTTGATGGTAAGTGCTTGATCCAAAGCACGTTCAAGAGCCAGTATACCCTCTTTATTAGGTCATATTATAAGAACATCATTAACATACACAAGCATTGCTAGAAATTGATTAGTAGATCCCTTGGTAAACAGGGAATAATCTTGCTTTGATTGTATAAATCCTTGTTTGATCAAATCTATGAGAACTCTTTGTTCCATTGCCTTGATGCTTGTTTGAGACCATACAATGAGGTCTTTAGTTTGCACACTTTGCCAGCAGTTCTAGTATACCCCTCAGGAGGTAAAATATTCACTTCTTCATCTAAATATCCATGCAAGAATGCATTACTGATGTCAAGCTGATGAATTGGCCAAGCCTTTGCTGTGGCAAGGGCAATGAGTAATTTGACTGTAGTGGTCTTTGCAATTGGAGAAAAGGTGTGTTTGTAATCTTTGTATTTGATTTAGCTAAACCCTCACACTATAAACCGAGCCTTGAACCTTTTAATAGTTCCATCATACTCATATTTAAGTTTATAAACCTATCTTGAGCTGATAGGTCTTTTCCTTTCTGGTAATGTAGTAGCTTCCCATGTATCATTAGTTTCAAGAGTTGCAGTTTCTTTACTCATAGCCTCAACCCAGCTAGGGTCATCTTTAGCTTAGTCGTATATGAATGGCTCACGCACACTCATCACATTATTAAGTAATGCTACATATTCAGAGGTAAGATGACTGAAGTCTTGACATTTGAACAAAGGATAGGATGTAGTAGCTAGACATGTAAAGTCTCAAAACATATTGGTTTCTTAGCGAGTATAAAGGACCTTATTGAAGGAGTAATATGAGAAGACTGAGAAATCTCTGGAGTGGCAGAAGATGTATCATGGAGTGTAGTGACTAAATCAGGAGTTGAAACATAGGTGTGTGTAGTGGGATAGTTAATAGGGGCAGTGGAGAAATCAAAAGGAGGGGAAATAGGAATAGGTGTGATATCATCTTCAGTTGAGGTTTCAATGCCAGATAATATGAGAGAAATGCCTTGGTTGTATGGAAATACATTTTCCACAAATTTAACATGCCTGCTCATAAAAACTTTGTGAGATTGCAAATCATATAATTGATATGCTTTCTGGCTAGGCGGGTAACCAAGAAAGACACACCTTTTGGCCTTAGATGAGAATTTGTCATGGTTTGACCAATCCAGAGCATAACAAAGACATCCTATTACCCTAAAGCTAGCAATGTTAGCTTTCTGGTTATACAAGCACTCAAAAAGAGTTTTCCACTATAGTATAACAGTAAGTAATCTATTTATAACTTGTGCAGCAGCAAGTATGCATGAACCTCGGGATTTTGATGGCAAATTTGCATGTAATTTCATAGTCCTGGCCATTTCGACTAAGTGTCGATGTTTCCTTTCAACCCTTCCATTTTGTTGAGGTGTTTTAGGAGTACTTCTTTGATGGATTGTACTAAGCTCCTTAAATAGTTGGGTACAAAATTCTTCCAAGAATTTTGTACCATTGTCTATTCTTAGATGCTTAATAACACCCTTAACTAAGTTTGGGCAAATGCAAAGAAATTCTTAACACAATTTGGAACTTACATTTTATTTTGTACCAAGTACACTAGGGTAAACCTGGTCTGATCATCAGCAATAGTCAAGAAATAAGATGCACTAGTAGTATCATGCGTTTTGTATGGTCACCATAGGTCCACCCGTCCATGTGAACAAGCTCAAGAGATGAACTAGCAGTAGACTCACTTTAATTAAACAGTAATCTATGAAACTTACCCATTTGATAGGTTTTACAGAAAAAATCAGAACTGGACTTAGACTTAATGTCATCTATGTTATACATTTTTGACATGGATACATGTCCTAATGTGGCATGAACTAGTTGAATACCTTTGACATCTTTAATTGTAACCCATCTGTCTGCTGCGATGACATTTTTGGTGAAGCATGTCCTGCTTTTAATAGCTTTAGGTCCCTTGTTAAAGGTGTTATTCTCAACCTTTAGTCCGTATAGACCATAGCTTTAGCCCCATCAGCAAGACAAGTTGTAGTAATAGGGTCCTATAAAACGCATTCATTGTAGTTGAAGGTAGCAACCATTCTCAAGTCATCAATAACTTTGATAATAGAGAGTAGATTGTACTTAAAATCAGGCACATATAATACTTCATTCAAAGTTAGGCTAAGGGAGATTATAAATCTCCAATTATTTGCACAGTCTTGACAATGTCATCTGGTAAATTAAGCATAATGGGCCTAGTTAAAGTAGTTTTGGAGGTCAAGAGCTATATGAAAGGGATCATATGATATGATGTCCCGGTGTCTATAATCCAATTGGACATTTTGTCAGGCATATGCTCAGAATTATCACCAAAGGAAGATGCAACAAAAGCATTACCTGCAAAAGTAGAATCAACAGGCATGATTTGCTTTCCCTTAAGGGCCTTTAGGACTTTTTGGCAAACTGCACTCACCAAGACACTATTAACTTCATTCTGGGAGGTGGTCTGCTCCTTAGGAAAGTGTAATGGATCATCTATAATAGGCTAGATGTTGTTTCTTGAACAGGCACTTGAGCAGCCATCTTGCTTCCATACTTTTCTTTGTACCAGTTTGGGTGTCCATGTATCTTGAAGCATTGATCCTTTGTGTGTCCTTTTGCTTTGCAGAAATCACAAGTTTGTCCTACTTGTTCTTCTTGGACTCCCTTGAATCCTTCCTCGTGTATGAAACATTATTAAAATTCTTGTTGCTGTGTTGCTTTTGGATAGCACAAGCATCAACCTCATTTTTGATGTTTATAACATCAAACACTTTTCTTTGTGTCTCCACTCTCTGGATCAAACAATATGCCTTATTCAAAGAGGGTAAAGGATACACTGTTAATATTTGACTCCTCACAGTCTCATGTCCAGAATTGAGTCCCATCAAAAAATTCATCAACTTTAATTTGGATTCCATGTCAGTTAGTCTTTTGATCAAATGACATGTACACTTGTTTATAATACCACAAGTGCATTGAGGAATGAGATTAACAACTTGTAAATCATCCCAGACCTTCTTCATCTTATTGAAATACATAGTCAAAGGACCATTCTTTTGCATTATTATTGTCATATCTTGATGCAATTGATAGATCAAAGGCCTGTTAGCTTCAACATATCTTTCAGCTGATTGATCCCATAGCTCTTTAGCAGATTAAGGATATACAAGGCATTCAGTAATTTTTAGGGACAATTGAGTTGAGTGAGCATCATCTCACCATATGATCACATTTGATCTATTTCTGAAAGGCAGCAGAGGTTGCATCAGGTTTAGCACACGAGCCATAAACTATCCAAGCTTCAGTTTAGCCCCTAGAGCTATACGAGCTAAATTGCTCCATCCAACGTAGTTGTCTCCATTGAATAGCTTATTAGTAAGCATGGATCCTGGATGATCTGATCCACATAGAGATAGAGAATCACCATGAATTTGTCCACTTTCTTCAGTCGTCATGATAGAATTCAGAATCAGTCAGGAATGAACGAAATATGGAAAAAAAAACTCGACCAAATATTAGTTCAGGAATGTACGTAAAACTGAAGAACTTAATCAATTATCAAATCAAGAATAAAACTCCAGAAAATTTTTGAATCATCTAGTGTAAGGGCTTGATTAATTGTCGAATCAAAGCAGTCAATTGAAGAGGAAAGACAGAAAAGTAATGATCACAAGCGACATCAGTTGATGAAACAAAATAACTAATCGAAAAACAAGAAATAGGAAGCAACTCAGAATCAGGATGAACACTGCTCTGATACCCTGAAGAAGCTTAGAGAGAGAAACTAGGTCTCCATGAAGAATTTAGAGAGAGAAAATTAGAGATGTAAAAAATGTACATCACACATTGTAGCTTTACGCTGAAATGCTTATATATAAGAATGCTGAATGAGAGCCTAACAAACTTGCTAACAACACGTACAAACTCTAACTATCTATGCTGAGTTGTATAAGAACAAAATAAATATCTCTACACAACTATCCGCCATATATAGCATATACACTCTTGAGTATTTTGAGTGGAAAAACTTTTTTAAATATTAAAATTTGAATGACTATCCCAACCCTGTGCATACAAGGTGAAAGTTTATCTCGAATACCTTCCCACAACAAATAAAAAAAAAGTTTCAAGAATTAAAAGGGGGCAAAAAATGAATGGGATAAGAGTTTTCCGTTTCTCACTTTTTACTTTGACAATTGAAATTCGATAGTTCAATCTAAAGTGGAAAATAATCATAGGACTACTTTGTAAGGTAATCTCAAGTAAATAATTTCCTTTTTTTCAACCTTTAAAATCTCTCCTGTTTTCACTAGTTTCCGTTACGAGAAAGATTCTTTTACCGTATATCTCCAACTGTAATTCCGAAATTATAAGTCTTGAACAGTCTATTGAGAAATGGAAGCAATGTTTCATTGAGGGAGAAACATGAGGCAGAAGAATGGTCAAGACCAAGGGTGGGCAATGGGTCGGATATTTATTGGGTTTAGTGAGTTGGCCCGTTTAAAATAGGGTCAATAAAGAGTTGGATCAATAGTGAACTAGTCACTAGTGGGCTACCTATTAAGGCATATTAATGGGTCGGATCAGGTCGGCCTACTAACGACCCGTTTAATGACCCATTGTTTTTTTCAATCTACTTGACACATTAGTTTATATATTCCAATTAGTTAAGCTTATTACCAATATTTTATACATAACAATAATTATTATACATAGTTTTTTCATGCAAATTTGTTTCATTTTAAAACGGACCAAAAGCGGGCCACCCATGGGCCGAACCGACCCATTTATGTCTACAAAAAGCCCAACACAAAATGGTTAACGGGCCGACCATGGCGCAACCCAATCCACTTTGTAAATGGGGCCAATGGGCCGACCATAATCTGACCTGACCCGATCCATTGTCTACCCCCAGCCAAGATCATGCAGCAGGTGATAATTACTGTGAGGATGAAGCTTCCAATTGGTGGCTGGCGCATAGGGGTAGGGACCGGATTGGGTTGGACCGGACTGGATTAGCCCATTAATTAAACGGGTTGGGGTGGGTCCAGTACATTTGTTAATGGATTGGGCTGCGTTATGGGCCAAATGAACCTAGCCTATCCATAACCCGCCCATTACCACATAAGAAATGCTTTTGTTTAGTTAATTTTTAAACTAATATATTTGTAATTTTCCAACTAAATTAAATTAGTCTAAATTCAAAGTTAGAAAATACACAATCAAGCTAATAAACGGGTCGGGTCAAGTCGGCCCACAGGCGGCCTGCTTTTGACCCGTTTAAAAACGGAACAAACTTACGCTAGACAACGGTGTATAATTATTATTGTTATGTACAAAGTGTTGGTAATGAGGTTAACTAATTGGAACATGTAAACTAATGTGTCAATTAAGTTAAAAAAATAATGGGTCACTAAACGGGCTGTTAATGGGCCCACCCAGTCCGACCCGTTAATATGCCTTAATGGACATGCCCATTAGTGGCCCAGTCCATTATTGATCAGACTCTTTATTAGCCCTATTTTAAACGGACCGACCGTTTAATTCAATGGATATTCGGTCCGTTATCCACCCCTACTGGTGCATGAATCCTCCTCCATGTATCCCCTGCAAGGCGAACTCATTCTCATCATTATCCCATGTTGCATCATATACCTTCGGTGAAATGAACCCACCAGTCGAATCCCCCCCCCCCCCCCCCCCAAAAAAGAAAAAGTTTATGATTAAAGGTGAGCATCGGTGGTGAGTATTTTGGTGGCTAGAAGAGTATTATGATCTTTTTATTTAGATGTTATTTAGCCTTTGTTGTTTGAGTCTTGTACACATTATAAATATTGCCTTTAGTCAAATAATTGTTAAAATAAGGATAATCATTATATGTTTAGTACAACTCAAATAGAAAGCGAGATGATAATTAATTGTTTGTATAGTGCAGTAAACGATTGGTAGTGAATTAAGGTGACTATAAGAGTTTAAGGAATAGTTTTGTGGAAACTTGAAAGATATTATTGAGAAAATTTCCAATAATTTAAGCTTCAACTTGGATACAAACAAATCAAGTAGGGTTCATGAAATTTAAATGGGTTAATGTCAGTAATAAAAATGAAGGGGAAAGCAAATCTGCATGTATGCTTCCTTTAAATGTAATTCAATTAAACAGATTATGATAAGCTTGACCTCCAAGGGTGCTAAATTTATAGAAATTTTTTGATAACTAGTCACCCATTTAGACATCCAATTCATCAATAGTGCTCATCATGCTCATCATCACTGCGTAATTTCTGTGCTGCTTCCGTATATATGCATTATTTCTGTGCTGCTTCCATATATATCTCCCATCCTAGACTATTGAATCTCGTGTCCCTGTATCTCTCTCACGAGTTGGTTTACATAATTGTTTGTCCCATCTTAAGCCATGTTCTTTACGTGGTTTAATAAACTCATTTCACTCATTTCCACCCATTCTCACTTCTATTCATTTCTTCTCACTCTTTAAAATGAATAATATTTCTTTCCATTCCTTGCCACTCCCACTCATTTCTTCCCACTTCGTTTCACTACAGCTTCCCATATTGTGAAAACTTGTCTAATTTATATAATTATGTATACAAATACTATAATTAGAATTAACCAAATATTTTCTAATTTCTGCTTTGTTAAGCAAATATTCATGATTTATGACAAAAATTGCAAATAAATTAATGTTTTCCGTATATTGAAGAAATATTAATTTTTTTTTTGCATTGTTAAGCAAATGTTAGTTATTTGTAACATAAATTGTAGATTTTTTTTCTGTTTATTGGAGAGATTTTTTTTTGGGGGGCATTGGTGACCAAATATTCGTTATTTATGATACAAAATGCAGATTTTTTTCTGTATATTGATGTATTGTTCATAATTTGTGACACAAATTGCAAATGTGTTTTTTTTCTGTATATTGAAGAAGTATTTATTTTTGTTTGCATTATTAACCAAATATTCATTATTCGTGATAGAAATTGTAGATTTTTTTTTGTATATTGAAGAGATTATTTTTTGTGTTGTTAAGAAAATATTCATTATTCGGGACAAATTGCAAATTTTTTTCTTTTGTATATTGAAGATATATATTTTTTGGGTGTTGTTAACCAAATATTCGTTATTCGTGAGATAAACTGTAGATTTTTTTCTGTATATTGAAGAAATAATATTTTTTGTACCCAATTTCGCCGATAATTCAACCCCAAAAAAAAAAAACCACCACCAGATCTACTAACTTCATGGCAGCGAGCAGTCAGTTCGTTCTAGAGGAAGGGCGTCGACGGTTCGGCGGGGAGCAGAGGTACGACGACGAACAGTCGACAACGGGCAGCATCATCAAACGTACACAAATTGAACACAGGCGAGCAGTTCACGACTTGCAGCAACAGTTCTGAGTGAGGACGATTGCACGGCGACCTAGGCACGATGGCGACCACGGTACGGCGGCACATACTGTACGGCGGCGAGGATGGCTCCACAGCGACCAGTCAACAAGCTGCCTGTAGGCAAGTTTGAGAGAGAAAAGGAAGAGAGCAACAAGGGGTTTGAGAAATAGGCAAAGCGTTTTGAATGTTAGTGAGGGGAGAGATAGATTTTTTTGAGATAAGATATCGGGAACTCAGGATTGTATTTGGATAAGAGTAAGATATGTTATTGTTATTTTATTTTATATCTTTTTCTATATCTAACACAAATAATGGAAACGTTTCACGAATACAAAGAAAAAATAATATATCTACAATAATTGTCATGAATAATGAATTTTTGGTTAACAATGCGAAAACTTTAAAAAATTTCTTCCACATACACAAAAAAATTAATACATTTGCAATTTGTGTCATAAATAATTAATGTTTGGTTAAGAAAAAAATAAATTTCATATATAGACCACCAAAATAAGACATCTTCAATTTGTGTCATGAATAACGAATATTTGGTTAACAACGAAAAAATCAAAAAATATTTCTTTAATATACCCAAAAAAAAAATCTAACATATCTGAAACTTCTATCACACATAATGAATGAATGTCATGAATAATTAATATTTGGTTAAGAATACAAAAAAAAAATTCACAAATAGACCACCAAAATAATATATCTACAATTTGTGTGATGAATAACGAATATTTGGCCACCAACGCAAACAAATGCAACATTTTTATTTACTGCACCCAAAAAAAAGAAAAATACATCTGAAATCTCTGTTATGAATAATGAATTTTTCGTTACCAAAGCAAAACATAAATAATATTTTTTCAATATACAAAAGAAATTAACTAATATCAACAATCCAACTTCATCCCACTCCTTCACACTTTTTTTCCACTTTTACCTATTTCTTCCCACTTTTTCCCACTCCCACACACAGTAAACCACTCCTATCCACTTTTACCTATTTCTTCCCAATCCTTCACATTCCAAATTTGCAATAAACCCACGAAAAAAATCAGGCCTTAACATTAAAATTCATTCTAATCTACATAATCTTATCGACAATATTTAAGCTAGCCTTATTTTGTAGGGCACATGTAAAATTAGTGGAACATATGAAACACTAACTTGCAAAGATTCACTACAACTTATGAATTTCAAAGGAGGGTCAAGAATTGAGCCCAAATTTCCAAGGTTCATGCGATCCAAGCTAATAAACTTGGAGCATAATTGGTGGTTGGTGCAACAAGTCTTGAGAGTTGAGCCTACATAGGAAGCGTTAGCATACCTTAAATTCACAATGTGTTTATTAGTATGTTTTGATAAAGGACAAAAGGAAATTGGTCTATTGGTATGTTCACCGTATTATATTTGGATTACTTTAGTAATTCTATTGTTTAAATATGTTCTAATTCTAAGTGAATATTGGCATGCTAGCATGGCTTAATTGATTTTATATAAGATGTCGTAATATCTTTGATGTGATTTAGTATTCAAATTTGAATATCTGAACTTTATGATATTATATTTTATGATTCAAATTTGATTATGCAAGATTATGAATGATTACATATTCTCTATTTACTATAAAAGATATTATCAATTTATTATCCTCAGTGGCTTATTTGATCAGTTGTAAATTTGGAATGTAACCATTAATGTGAATGTTGACAAAGTTTGAAAAGATATATGGTTGAATCAAGGGCCTGAAACAATCTTCAAGCGCATGAAATCTACTAAAGATAATATTTTCCTTATTTGATGTCAACAACTACTTACCTTGAAGGACTCCAATGGTTGACTATAAAAAGTGGAGAGTTTGAAGCTTGGAGACACAAGAGAAACATACAAGAGCTCATATTAGAAGATTATTCACCTACTAATATCTTACTCTCTCGTGCACTTTCATTTAATTATTATCCACAGAGTGTTGTATTGTTATTGATAAAATGATTATTGTAATTTTTTATATTGGGTTGGGTTGGTTAGTTGAAGGGTGGACTACCTAAGTATGGTTGAGAAGCAATATATATGTTGGAACACCTAGAGTTGTAGGATCAACTCGTAAGTATTGCAGGAAAAACAGACAGAGTTTTAATATTTGTAAACCCCAAGTGCAAGGTGTATCGTTGAGTACTTGGGGTGTCGTCCGCAGGGAATTGTGTTTCCAACTATCAGGGCTAGCTAAAGCGTCTCGAGCTGGGCAGGATCGAAGGTGAAGGAGTGGGGAGCTAAACTACGCTACAAACACAGAAACAAGCGACTTGGAGTTGTGATTTTACCAATGGATGAACCAACTAACCAAGACGAGTCCTAACCTACCCAAACCACACTACGAACTGGAGATGGTCGGTTGCACCATCAAAGATCACCCAAGCCCTCTCTCAAGGGTCATGAGCTAGTCTAACTCGCGTAACCACCTACTTTCGTGGGGTTAGTCGAATTAGACTACAAAACTAGCAACCCCGAACCTAACTCGATTCGGATACTACTTTCTTGTCCCGAACTCGACCATTCCCTCTCCCACACTAGCAAATTGACCTCACCTCTCAGCATAAGTCAATCGCCCAAAAATATGGATGAAAATCCTCTCAGACATTTCATCGAACACTTGGCGGGCGTGAAGGAAAACTCTAGGTTCTAAGCATAGATCGGGTATGGTTAGGCCAAATACAAGATTAATTAGCCATCAAGAGGCTAATCACAATCCAAGCCAACAAAATCTAACAATTAATCATCAACAAAACACAAAACCTGAACCTAAACTAATGGAGAACACAAGCATGAACTAGAGGGAAGAGACATGAAACTAAACAAATCTACCAACCAAGTAAAACAAGGATTAACAATGAAAACTAAACAAATAAACTAAACACAATCTAAACTAACATAATCAAAATAAGAACAAACAATAACTAAATTGAAATAAGTGGAGAAAGAGAGAAGAGGGCTTATAGATTGATGGAAGGAACTTCAAATCCAATTGCTTGAATCCAAGAACAATCCAATACAACCCTAATCTAATCCTCTCAATAGAGTTTTTATTGACTAAAACCTAAACTAAACTACCCTAAAAATCGCCTGGAAGAACCCCCGAGCGATCCCCTCAAACAGATGCCCGAACGAAGCTTAAATAGAAACCCGAGCAGACGGCAAAACTGGGAGGGAGGCACGACCGTGCCATGTGGCACGGTCAGGCCATGCCATGTGGCAGGCCGTGCCGCGTGGCACGGCCACACCGTGCCACATTGCTGGCACGGTGGTCCGTTTTCCCCCGGTTTTGCCCCCTTTTGCCGGTTTTCGTCGGTTTTCGCTGTTTTGTCCCGTCTTCGTCCCTTTTTGCGACGTTTGCTTGATTTTGAGTAATTTCCTACAAAACATAAATAAAATAAGTAAAAATCCTAAAGATTAAGTTATTATACGAGCAAAAAGTGAGTGAAAGAGGCACGTAAAATGGGTAAATTTACCGTTCAACAGTAAGTTGTACGATTAGTAAATCACGTATAATTGACCGGCCTAATAAAAGAAGAGGGTTTAAATCCCATCGTTGAAGGGCGTCCATTAGGGCCTACAAAAAAAATCATACCCGCTTAAAACCGCAAAACCCACCCCAACGGATATGGGTATGGGTATAAAAAATGAGAAAAAATGGGTATATGGCAGGTATTGCTAAAACGGGCATGGGTATGGGTATGGATATAGTTCCCACCCATCCCATACCCGCATCATATCCATTTTGTCAATACTCACCCTGTGCCCGCCCCATATCTTCCGCATATAAAGCCCGTACCTATTTATTCAAAGTTTTACTTTGTTGTTTTGATTTAGATATTTTGCAAGTTGATTTTAGTTCTATTATATTCAAACTTTGATGGAACAAAATTAGGAACTACAACTATCAATTGTTAACTTTTGCTTGAATTTGGAAGTCTTATTGGGTAGGTATAATATTTTGTTGGAAGCGTGACATTCATATGACATATTGGCTATTTGATGTTGATTTAATATAGGTATAACATGGGTTTAATTCATTTTATTTTATATGTACCCAAATAAAACATGCATACCCACTATACCCAATGAATATGGGTATAAGAATAGTTTTACAGTACTCGATGGTTATGTGCATGAGTATGGATATTAATTTTGACAACGGGTATGGGTGAGGGTACAGCTAAACCTGCCCCTTATCCGCCCCATTGCCACGTCTAATGCCCATGAATAGAGGATTACGCGTGTCCGAACCTTTATGAATAACGTATTTTGTTCACATTTGTACTTCAGCATTCTTGTTTTGATTATTTTTTGACTTCAATTATCATCCTATTCACCACTAGACCTGGCAAAAGTGACCCGAGATCCGAAATCCGAACCGAACGATCCGGATCCATGCCTAACCTAATATTCGAAATATACTCACCTGAAAGTCGACCCAAAATCCGAATTGACCCGAACCGAACCATACCCGACCCAAACCGAAGTGTCCCGAAATGCCACTTAACCCGAACATGACCCCACCCAAACTTGACTTAACCTATATCCGAACCGAATGACCTATTTGTTAGGCCTATTCACCACTCTAGAGTGATTTAACTAGCCAAACTAGGCTAGCAAGAGGCTTGAAGTTGACTCAACTTATTTATCCATTAATGCATAATCCAAGGCATACCATTCATGAATATTTGAGTGTATTATAAACACATAGTTTCTCTTTCAACTACCAAGAAAAACTTCTGATTGGGTGACAGATTTTGTCATGATAATAAAGTTTTCATAATGGAGATGTCCCATGTTTAAATTTTAGCATCATCTAATGGTTGTTGTTGGGCTTCTAATTAAAAAAACCAAAAAAAAAAAAAAAACTTGCACAAGAGTAATACATTAGAAGACATGAATCAATTAAACTTATTTCCAAACCTTTAACTATCTAACTTTTCCCTTTACGTATCAGATATGAAATTAAGTTTCAAATAATTAAAATCCTTCCATATGTAGTATGAGGCACAAAATCAATGCGTTATGACTCAAATGATATGTGAGGCACCTTTTATCTTAGATGTTCTATGTTCGTACTTGAAATTGGAAGAAGATATTTTCTTTCTAAGCCAGGTGTCCTCACCTCAATAATCCTCTGTACTTGGTTTATTTGAAGTGTGAACTTTTTATCCCCTTCCCTTTGGTATGTTTGCCCTATCAGATCTTACATTGAGATAGGGGGCTTAATTAAAGGGGTCAAGTTCACCATTATATATAAAAAAACACTATATGAAGAGTTTTTTTTTTGGGGGGGGGGGGGGATTTAAGTGCATTCTGTGGCCTGGCAAATGCACATCAATCCAACTCCACAGTTCCCATGAGGATTTTCACGCTCATCACAAATGTTTGAAACACGATCTTGTATCTCAAATGACATGTTTGTCCTCACCTCATAATTGTTGCCATCATAATTATAGTCGGCAGCACGCTCCAGAAACTTAGCCACTGATCGATCTTCTATTAACTCTCACATAGTGAGAGCAATTCAAATCTCTTGGATTAATCCCCACTTCCAATTTCTCACTGTGTTCCACCAACAAACATGATGAACCCTTAACATGGCAATTATGAACAACAGGAAATTTATTTGATACAACATTTAATGAGCAATTGACCAGTGTTAGGGAGTTGGGATTTGGAGAAGAGACTAATCCAGCTGAGAGGAGTAATTAGGGGATGAAATTTTGGGTAGAATAAAATGTGATGATATGGTAAGAAGCTTAGTGTTGTAGTCTATCAAAGTGGCTTGAAGGAGGCCAATTGATGTTCTCAAGTATAGCTTATGGGATTAGCATACGACTTAACAATCGATTAGTTACGTTGAATTTGTACTAGGTGGTCGTTGTTGTTGTTCCGTGTTACTTAAGAAAGGTGGTTGGAATTGAATCTTGCCACAAAAAATTGGGGTTGAAATGGGTATGGAAGTGGTTTAGTGGAGGAATTGAAGAGAAATATGTTGAGGTGAATTAGATGGAGTTTGTTGTGCATTAGCTTCATTTTGCCTTTCTTTGTGCTGTTTAATTTACTTGGTGGTGCTCCCAATCTCCAAGAATTTTTGGTTCACGTTTTGGTGGGCATTCTAGGGGAATTATTCTTAGCATCTTTTTTTAATTTTCTTTCTGCAATGTTCTTGTTGTCCGGGGCCACATTATTCTATCCTCCTTATAACCAAAATAAATAAGAACGAGTAAATGATTTTACAGATCCATCTAATTCAACTATTTTTGGGTGGAGCATTTGTTAACTGCCCTCCCAAATGGGGATTCTTATTACGACATAGCATAGGAAGAACGAAAGCAAGCGAAAGAGGAGGAGAAAGAATGGAATATGGAAAGGATGCTTCACGTGAGAGGAGCAAAAAGTTAAGAGAGATTATAGGGCTTGTGACAATTTTTTTTTTTTTTTTAAATAAAAGAGGTAGTAGCCCTAGGGTGTTGGAAGGAGCAGGGGAAAAAAAGGGTTTGATATATATACACAAAACTTACATTATATTATAAAGCGATTGTTTATGCTTTGTTTCATTAAGTGTTAATCGCTTGCTTAAGAGCTGCAATGATAATTTGTGTGTAACTCTATTGATGCCATTAGATGTAGTCAATTACCAAAGGCAAAAAGGGACAATAGGTATCCAAAATACATGTAAATTTGAAAAGTAAAACTCTCACCAACTCAAACTCTAACTAAGCAAAGTACGTAAACGCCTAAACATAACAAAACTAACTCCAAGTAATCAACAAACAATACACCGCTAAGAAATTGTGACCAACTACTACACTAGTGCGCTCCAAGCTTTGTGCTTGCTTGCGGAGGATCCTTGAAGTTTTCGAGTCTTCCTTGGTTAGATTTTTGGAGAAATTGGGAATTGAATAAGGAAGTATTAGTCTTTTGGTACTAACATTTGTTAAGAGTTTCGTCACACTTACACTACAAAATGAACATGTGATTAATAGTTTAAAAAAAAAAAAAGTAATGAAAGCCTTGCCGACTTGGAAGCCAGCCTTCATGCTACGTTTATAACTAATTCAAGGTATCTATAATTGGAGATATAATTGGATTAAAAAAGATATAACAACAAAATAAAAAAATTCTTTGTCCTAAGGTATCTTTAGGTCACCACTAGAATAGACATTCATGTGCCTCGAGTCACCGTTTTAGGATTATTGTTGGTCAATGACCTTGCTAGAACACCCCCCCCCTCTTCTCAAAAAGGGAAAAATTAAGCCCATGTTCAGCTGTACAACCATGTTAGACTGAAAGCGTTTTGCTGCTCAGTTGGCCAATTGATATTGTGGAAAAATTTGGGGAAAAGTCCAAAATTCCATTACCAGTGAATATGCATGTCTCTTTGAAAATTTTGCATGCGAAGTAAAGATTATTAATTTTTATTGTTTTAGGAGAAGATATTTTGCAGTAATTTTAGTACAAATTGTGGTGCATTCACCATGAAATAAAACATCGTGCATTTCTATTGTGAGGAAATATTATCATGATGTAAATTTTTGATTAGTTGTGCCAGACTGCGCTCTCTATACGCACAAATTTTAAATAGATATTCACAAATTACAAGTCAAATATGCAAACTTTGAAATGATTGTGCATTAGAACTTTAGAAGTTGAGTATGCAACACTGGGACATGATATGCAAACGATAGCAAGTATGCTACCTTAACATATGTTTTCATTAGGCCTAACAATGGGCTAATTAGACCACAAAGGCTTTTAGCCTAATAAAGGTGTACAGCTAGGCATGTGCTCATTCTCCCCCGCCCCAAAAAAAGAAAAAACTCATTTCTTTCCCTTTTATCTCCAACAAATTACAGCTAACTGCTCTCTAGACCTGACAAAATAGATCTGAAACTCGAAACCCAAATCGAACGACTCGGATCCATACTTGAACCGACACCTCAAATGGGATGAACCGATTTGGACCCGTACACCCGAAATAAATTGATCCATATTCGAACGAAACCCGAATTATAACATGAAATGAAATGACCCACACCGGAAATGACCTGACCCAATTCAAACCCGATCCGTAGAGACCCGACCCAAAGTGAACCGAAAATGGTCAACCCGAATTCGAACCAAACTATACCCGATGTAAAATCGATCTGATTCTTTCCCGACTCAATTTTACCCGAATAAGTAGTAACTTTTCTTTTGGGTTTTAGCATTTTCTCTTTTGGGGGGGAATTTTGAATTTTTCAAACTCAATTAATTGAGTTTAGGTGGGAAAAGAAAAACAACTTAAGAAAAAATTTTTACAAATGAAATCAATTAAAAACTTAAGAGGAAAAATTAAAATAGTTGATAGTTTTAAACTTTTAATTTGATAGAAATGCAGTAAAAATATAAGAGAAAAAAAAATACTCTGCCATAATAGAAATTAAGAAAAGATAAGTATAATTAACAATTTATTAAACTTATTATACAGGATCACCAATCATATTTTACTATTTGATTCACTTAATGACTTAATGCAATGTACGCTATGATCATAAATTTATAATATCATTTTGAGATTACTGTCAAAAATTCTACACTACTGCTCTACGATTCTAAATCATCTTCATAATATGTTTAATTCTACAAAATCATATTCAAAAATGGAGAGTTGCATATGATCTCATAATAATGTGACTCATTTGAATTTTGGCAATTAAATTTCAAGTCTTGAGTTTAAATAACAAGCATTCACAAATCAGAATCACATTAATGTAATACGAATTAACACATACTCATATATTGTCTTTGCTTTTTAGTTTTGACTCACTGAGCAAATACATATTAAGTTGTTAGTCTCACAAAGATAAATTTTTAAAATTTGATGTATAATCACTTAACAAGCTATTAGAAAACATTAATTCGATTACTGAAAATATTGACTTGAACCAACCTGTTTCTATTTACCAATTCTAAATATGACAAACGTGAAGTTATAAACCAACACTAGGGTCTAAATAAAAATTTCATTATTTTTTTTTTAAATTTTTCAAGGTATACTTTGGTATAGAGGCTCATAAATAAGACCATTGGCAAATGATTTATGTTAGGTGATCCACTTATTTTTTTATCGCATGAACTCAATTGAGATACTTGAAACTTGACTTAACGGCACATAATCCTTTAGATAATTGCACGGTGCATTTGATATAGGGTTAGGGATGGGTTGTGTACTTGTATTTGTAATTTACTAACTTTCTTGGTAAATTTGGAACTAACCCCATATAATTTTCCATTATATATATATATATATATATATATATATATATATATATATATATATATATATATATAATATATATATATATATTATATATATATATATATATCATTAGCATATGAATTAAAAGAGGAATATAAAATAAATGGGTTTGTCTAATTAAACGATTTTTATCTTTTAAACATAATTTAAGAATAAAGAACTAAAGATGGCTACATTGAAAACATACAATGATTTGAAATTAACCCGACTTGATTTATGCCCGATTTGATTTACACATGACCTGATATTGACTCAAACATTGAACTGAATCCCACCCGACCCAAATTACACTTAACTCATACCCGATCCGAACTAGGCTACTATAGACAACCCCAAACAAACCTGACCCAAATTCCACCCGAACCGAATCCGTAACGATCCGAACATGGTACCTGTAAGTGACCCGAACCTGAACTTCATGCGAACTGAACCCGGCCTTAACATAGTTGACTCGAAAGTGACCCAAATCCGAACTTCACTCGAACCTTACCCGAATATAGTTGACCCGAAAGTGATCCGAACCGAACTAATATCCAAGCTGTACCTGATCTGAATGACCCATTTGCCAGGTCTACTGCTGTCCAAAAGCTAAATTATTAGACAAGCCTTATTAAATTCGAAAATGGTGTTGACTAATTTTAATGTTAGCTTAGATAAGACAAAGTAGAATTTATATGAATTAGACAAGGTTAACAGGCTGGAGCCCTACGTCCCGACTCTGGAAAATGAGGATTATGGTCGACTTTTTTTAATCTCCGACATGTCCCGACTCTCAAATTGAGGGTACCCAATTATAGTGAGAGTTGGGTTTATGTAGAGATTTTGGCTCTTTAATCCGATCCGCTGGCCCATATTTTTTTAAAAAAATAAAATTTAAAATTAAAACA
Source organism: Carnegiea gigantea (assembly GCA_029747015.1). Lineage (NCBI taxonomy): Eukaryota > Viridiplantae > Streptophyta > Magnoliopsida > Caryophyllales > Cactaceae > Carnegiea > Carnegiea gigantea. Next base: position 201,479 of record JAKOGI010000378.1, read on the forward strand.
AAATAGTTTGTGTTGTTTTTGCTTAAAATCTTTTCGCCTCCTTTTAGCCTCCTCTCTCTCTTTCCCCCTCTCCCCTCCTAATTCATCTCTCCATATCTCATTGGCTCTTAAGACATGCTAATGTTCCCTCTCAGATATTTCGCTTGATGGTTTTAGTGAACTAATCATTTTAATTAATCACTAAATTACGCATTTGGAATGTTTGTAATTACAATACATTTTATTGGAACATTATATTATCGCTTTACCTTTTGTATAATAGGATGTTTAGTATTGAACTTGATAATAAAACTGAAACTTAGTGAAAAGTCTCATTTTCTATATATGAAGGTTTGAAGGTCATATCTGACCCGATGATCCGATGACACCCGCAAGGCCAATGTCAGAGTCAAAGGGGTATGTCGATCTGTATAAGAGTTGGGTAGGATTAGAGTCGAGAAAGTCCTGTCTGTCGACTCTCAATCCACCCCGACCTTTAATTTAATCAGATCTAATATGAATTCAATTGTATGTGTGGCTATTACAAGTAGAATGCAAATCAATAACCTTATCGATGTGATGTATCAATTTGTATTTATTAGTAAAATAACTTACCAGCTCAACCTTGCTTCCAAAACCAAGTTAACTTCATGATTTGACACATTCATTGTTAAATGGACTCGCGGTCATAATTCGTGCTCTCTCCGCACTCAATCAAGACACTACTGAGGCGGCGATGGCCAACGAGAAATTTTGGGTCATCTTCATGTCAAAATCAAATCAATGTTCCATACGCATGATGCTGAGTCAATTAATCTTGGGAAATTGGCAGACACAAATTTGAAAGAGAATGTCAGTTATCTGCTTTATTTGCATGGCTTGATTAGGCGAAAGGGACACTCTCTCTGTTTTTTTACTGTTTAGACCTTGAATCCGTATCACATCCACTAATTTGAATCACTCCTTTTTCTTGTTCGAAAATCTCAATGCATTGGACAGGAAAGAGGAGAGGACAGTCACATGTGTAGAATGTCCTTTTACAATAATTAAAAAAAACAAGAACGATTATAGTAATGTTTGAGCAGACACAAAAGTGGGATTTAAAGCTGAGATTAATTATGATAAGATTAAATCAGTCCTTTTTTATTGATAAAGTGTTATCAGGATTCATGGCCTAAAATTAAGATTACTTTTCAGTTCGTGTGCTGGAGATTGCTGAATTAGAATCTGAATTGCAATGCTTAAATATATATTTTTATGATAAAAAAAGTCTCGGCTAATGGTAGAGGTCAGAAGATAGCAACTGAAAGTAAATAAACTCAAGAATTTGACCTTTCTTGGTTTGTCAAATTCGAACACATGTTGAGCATATTAGATAAACCTTTATATCTATATGTATATCATATTCTTGGGAGCAAATACTCTTAACAGTCACATCAATATATATATTAAATAATTAATATATGATAAATACACGCGTAAAAAAAATATATATATGTGGACAATGAAAACATTTATTCCTAAGAGCATATGGGAAATTGCCCCTTTATATTATATACAGCAATTTTTTTTTTTTTAAAAAGAAAACCAATCAGGTCAGGTGGTCACGCCATCTTGTATCATGAAACAGTTGGGCTAGGGTTGCATTTAAGTCTTTGATTAATTGGCTGCTTGGATCATGAGTAGCCAATTCATTGGAAAAAAATCCTATCTTTGATTATGATCAGGCAAGTAGAGTTTCTGAGTAATTGTTGGTACTTCTAGTGCCATTGGGATGTGATAAGTACTTCAAAGATGTCTTAGAACATAAATATCTCAAATAATTATACTGAAAGATGACGGTAAATAGGATAACGAGTTCTTATTTAATTGGTCTTCCATTTCAATCAGTAGCTTATGTAGTCTATTAACTTAGAGTTATTAGAGATTCTAATTAGTTGTAAAAAATTTTAATTCAAAACTTGCCATTAATTTATGGGCATAACTATCTCATATAAGAATTATAGTGAACTGGACTCTTTAAAAAGTGACATTTACTAATTATTTGTTTTAAAATTATTTTTAATTTAAAAGTGACCAATAGTTCTTAATCATTAATCAATTACCCTAATAACTACCCAAAGTTACCCTAAAATCCTGACCTATATGTCCATCTTATAATATCTCTCAGGTAAAGAGGTCTCATACAAGACTAAAACTTATATATCGAGAGTGTTTAACCGGCAACAATTCGATTTGCTCAAAACCAAACCAATTTTATTACATTTTTCATCCATAGGAATACAAGTAACTTACTACATATAATCATGCAAAACAAGAGATTGACGCTAGTGATGTAATAAAATCCATGGCAAAACCTATGATTTAGTACATCAAACCATAATTTAAAAATTAAAAAAAAAATGTTAAACCCTTGAGCATAACATGATAATATGAATGCATTATTGCCCATAAAAAAGAAATAAGGCTTTTTGGTACATGAAAAATACTGCATAAAGGTACATATAGATGGTATTACTAGTTAATTATTGATCACCATTTTCTCTTGGAAGTTTAAGCTTTAACAGGCTTAGCAACAACAGTGGGGAAATCAAGCAAGACGACTTTCTCAATGACAGCTGAGAATGTAGTTGAAAACTCCACATGCTTAGGATGAGATTGGAAGGCAGTGAACTCCTCCTTGCTGTTGAATGCCATCAAGAATGAATGGGTAAACCCTTGCCTAAGCATCTCATGGCTCTCCAAATCTTGTCCCCTGTTTCATATCATGTCACTTTAATTTTAATCACATATTATTGGCACCTAAAACATCGGCGAAATTGATCTCCACATCCATATTTCGAAGTTCCGAGGAGAAGTATATGATGTAGGGAAATTAAATGTAGCAGTCTTAACCCTTGTGATAAATTGTAGAGAGGTTATTTCAATTAAATATGCTCGACAGTTTGAAGAGTGGAAAGATGCAGTACCCTATAACTATTGTACCCCAGGACACAATATTAGCCCTAGTTTTCTTTGATTGTTTTAGGTTGGTGAGGGCTCGCTACTTGGTTTCCTTTTCATATGATGCAAGTAGTATCTTGTCTCATCTAACTATTTCGTTCTGATTTGTATGTTAATTTCAATCCTTTTTGTATCTTATCAATAATCGGAAAAAATAATGAACACTTTTGAATTACATATTGCACTACATTAAAAAAGTAAAGATAGTTTCATAAAATATGTAGCTATTGTCCCTCTGTAATTTGAGATGACAAAAGTACATTATCATGACCTCTCTAAGAAATTTTTTATTTTGCTGAGAAAATATTTCTAAGTGTAATGTATAAATAATACTTACCACTCAAAGGATTTGACTGCATCGATCTGTGAGACCATGTCTAGCATCCCTTTGATAATGTCTTCCACGACCACTCCATCCTTGAACTTTGCAACAACCAAGTGCTTGAACTCCCCCATATCACCACTAACCCCGCAAACTGAATAATTTTTCTTCACCAAAGATGAGCTACGCTTAAGAGCACGGACCAGACCGTACTATTTATACACAAGAGCAAAATTATTGGACATGCCAGTCAATACACTTTCGACATATTCATTGACCCAAGTGACCCATTTTCAGCATATTTTTGGTGGCCACTACTTTCCCCGAGAGAGGGGGGGGGGGGGGTAATCGTTTTTGTAAAGGATAAATGACATCCTTATCTATAGAGGACTAATAGTGAACTAGCTAAAGCAAGAGTCATCGAGGGTAATGACCAAAAAAAGTACCCATATCAGAACATGATCAACTGAGGGTAATAGGTAGTGAGCTAATAGATACTTTTAGCGAGCAGACAATGCTTAAATTAATGCGTCTTGTATACTTGGATTTTGCGCCAATAAAAATATTATATATCTTATTAAAATGTGCTATTTTACAAAATAAAATATGATATTGTGTATATGAAGCTAACTAAATTAGATTCTAGTTATTTGTACTATTCTTTTTTTTTAGTGAGCAACGATATTCATTTCGTGAGTTGTAATAGTTTTCTTGTGAGTTATGAAATTTATTTGGTCATCAATATGATTTAGTGATTAGTACTAATTGTTCATAACAAAAAAGAAAAGAAAAGAATGAGCAAACATATAATGCACAATTTTAGAGAGGGCATATACATTCTTGTTCATGTTTTGACATACAACTTTTTAGTAAGCTGCATTGTGATTTTTGGTGAGCTATGGTATATGTTTAGTGAGCAATACTTTGTGTTTATCTTTTAGTGTGCTGTAATATATATTTTGATTAAATATAAGATTCTTTAAATGTACAAAAATGACACACTTGAAAAGTGTTAGTTACTTGTACTATTTAATTTCTTTTAGTGAGCTACAATATATATATTTAATGAACAATGATAGATACTTAGTGAGTTATAAAACATATTGATGGATAATATAATTTAGTTAACAATACTAATTGTTTCTAGACAAAATGAGCAAGGAAACAATATGAAACACAATTACACATTCTTGTTATATTTTGAGTTATGATATTTTTTTTAGTGAGCTGCACTATATCTTCTGGTGAGTTATGGTAAATGTTTAGTGAGCAATACTTTATTTTTATTTTGTAATATGCTATGATGTATCTTTTGAATAACTCAAATATAAGATTCTTTAAATGTACAAGAATGACACACTTGAAAATTTTCAATCACTTGTACTCTGACTTTTTAGTAAGTTATTTTTATTATCTTTTAGTGAGATATAATATAAATTTACTGAGCAAATACTTCAAAAATTTATATTTCATTGGTATGTATCATGTCTTTTAATGAGCTACCACATATATTTAGTGAGTTATCATATATATATGAAAGTAACTATATAAGCAAACTTAAAACAAATTACGTAAAGCAAATTGATAAATTTAAATAAATAAAATTATGAAAATATGAAAGTAATTATCTAATCAAATTGGTCACTAATATGTACATAATGCTCACAAACACTGAAATTTCACTCACTAAAAATATACAACTCGTTAAAATCTTTTACTGTATACTTGGATTTCGCTCACTAAAAATGTACAACTCACTAATATATGACAACACTCACCAATACATGAAAAATGTTCACTAATAATACATCCAATATTTTGTAGTTTTTTTAAATTGAACATTTAGGTCATTATTTAGTGAGCATTCAACATACAGTTAATGTTAGAATAGCTTATTACCCAATTTGTTTCCCTTCAATGATATGATTATTGTACTTTTTGATAAACATATGATGTCATTTAGAGAATATTGGGCATATTAAGGGAGGAAAAATAAGTAGATGATACCAAAAACAGGGATGAAAAGATGTAATGAAAATATAAAAATATCTATTAAAAATAAACTTAGTTAAAAAGAATATTAAAAATTAAGACAAAAGGTTAAAAAGCGAGATGAACAAAATTGCTAAACAAAGTGGACGAAAGGTTAAAAAAAAAAAAAAGAAAGGATATGAAAGTAAAAAATAAAAAGTATATATTAAAAATAAACTTAGTTAAAAAGAATATTAAAAATTTAAAAGTTAAAAAAACTTAAAAAGCAAAATGAATAAAGTTGTTAAAAAAAGTGTACGATAGGTAAAAAAACACAAAAAGAACCTGAAAAAGTTGGAAATACAAATTAAAACTTCACTTTGTAAGATTCAAACACAGCCCCCCTAATTTATTAGAAAGCCCCTCTCATCTCTACTACAATCCTTTACATGCAACACAGTTCAACTAACTTGTATCTTAAATTAACAAGGCAGAAGGACCAAGGGCACAACATGATATATATGCTCGGTTGTACGTAATAATATGCCTTAAGTGGGAGAAGAATCTGATACTCATAGCCCATTGCACTAAAAGCACTTAGATTTTTATTTTTTATTTAAAAAAATCATGGTACCTTATGAATGTGGATGTGATCATGGTCTTGAGACCCACCAAAAAAAGACCTAACAGTGAAATTTCCTTGGCTGCTGTCTCACCGCACATGAATTTGGGTTGCATCAACGTGCGGTGGGCTCTATGCTGCATTCACTTATTGATAGGGCCCTTTTGGTATGGGGTCATGGATAGAGTTAGACAATTAATTGATTCAGATCGATCTATATAATAAATATGTCTATTTTGTATTAATCTTAAAAATAGTTTAGAAATACTCGAAATTAATAATAATATATAATATATTTTCATTCTAAACATTCAAATCATATCGATATTTGGTTGGAATCGATCATGATAATTATATTAACTCAGACTTTTTCAACTCTATTTATATAGCGTACTCTTTTTCAAAGGGAAATTTATTTAGAAGAAAACTATGTGATGATGACAATTGACCCCTTGGACACCGCTTCGCAGTAAAATATGGGGGCGTTATTAATTGGAATTTGACAGAAAAAGGGCTTACTGTTAGGTCAAAGATTTGAGGAATCTCAACAATTTTTGGCAAGGTTAGGGCAGAATTATATACTTGTTGTCTTTTCATTGGATTTCATGGAAATTTGGGTGTTTTAAAGTATGTTCACTTGTGTTCCATACCAATGTTGCATCCGATTTATTAGTTTTTAATAAATTTTTGTGCATTTTTTATTCAAAATATAAGATTGAGGGTTCATGCTTTTGTTTGCTTTCATGGTCTAAGTTTTGCCTCCCTATCTTAGTGTGACTGTTATGAGACTTCTTTTATTTCCTTTTACTCCATATCTTGGTACAAATTTTTGTAAATTTGGAGACATTTAATCATGGAAGATAATTTGATCTTATTTTCTAACCATAGAACAAAAATATACACCATAATGATGATCATAATTGTTAAGAGAATCAACTCAATCAAAAGTTTCTGATGGTTAAAGACTTAGGAATAGGTTTATACTTTAGCACGTCCCCTCACGCGAATACCATTTAGGCTTGAAGGGTGGATGTTGTAAAGGCTCCCCTACCATCCGCAATAAATTAGTATGGGGCATGTTGAGATTTGAACTCGAGACTTTTCACTCAGAAAGACTCTGATACCATGTTAAAGAACTAACTCAAAAAAAAAACTTAAATTGATGGTTGAAGACATATGAATAGGTTTATACTCTAACATTAAGATCTACCAAACACCTTCGGTTAAGCTCCCCCATTTCTGGACTAGTCTTTGGGCCACAACAACCCCAAAAAAAAAAAAAAAAAATTTCTTCAAGGGCATGTTTGGATGAAGAGTAGAGGGAGCTAAGCGGGAGTAAAGGGAGAAAGTACTCCCCCTTACTCCTAATTTCCCCCATTTCCTTACTCTCCACTTTGGAATGTAAGGAAGAGTAAGGAGTAAGAATAACTATTTTACTTATTTGCCCTCATAAACATCCCTATAATATTTTTTTAATCTATTTTGTAAGGATATATGTATCAATTTATTCATTTACTATTATCTGCTCTCCACTCTTTCAAACAAGAGTAAGTTATTACTCTTCATAAACTCCAAAATAAGGGTAAACAAACTACTTTTATTTACTCTGCCTTACTCCTGCTTCTCATTACTCTTGTTTATTCTTACTCATCTAACTTACTTCCCTTCCAAACGGACCAGAAATAAGTGTCTTACAATTTTATCAAGTCTAAATTAATATGTTATATGATTCAAAATCACCAAATTTTCAACAATTATGTTTAATTATTAATTATCAAAATTTACTATTTATTAGTTACGCTGAGAAGTACAAATGACATCCTAATCCGATCAATATTCTCCGCGAAGATATATTATACATGCAATTATAATTATCATAAAAAATTATGACTAAAAAAAGTGGTATTACACATTTTATGAGTGGCAACATCATTATGCTCTACTATTTAATTCCACTATTATTTTTGATTTAACACATAATAATATAATTTTTAAATCAATGCAAAATACCAAGAATTGTAGCATGGCAAAGGGCATGTTTGGTAACAACAACTTTTTGAGAAAAAAGAGCTGTTTGGGGGTGTTTTAACTGTTTTGACCCAATCAAATAGCTAAATGGGTGTTTGATAAACAGGTGTTTGCAACAGGTGTTTGGTCCCAAATAGTTCTTTTTGAAAAGGCTGTTTGTATTAGCCTTTTCAAAAGAGCTTTTTGTGAAAATGACACATTTGCCCGAGACTTTGAACAAATTACATTACATGCAATTACATTATATTTATAGGATATTATTTTATAAAATAAAAAAAGTATATAGTATTATAAAGTGTTCCTCAGTAGCATTCGAACCCGATTAGATCTTCAGGATTAACAAGAGCAAAGATATTTTCTTTTTTTTTTTTCCCCCACAAAAACAAACCATTGAAATTGTATTATCTCATTTATTGTTTGTATTTTTTTCCCCTTAACCAAGTAGTATATGCTTGGGTGTACATTTTCTAATTGTGCTAGTATATTATATCACGCTTATTTGGTTATCTCACCATGCACCTTTATGAACATCTAATATTTAGATATTTATACTTTATATTATTCAATATCCCTTCCAATTACCTTGTTAATGAGTTTTGGATTGTGTAAAATAGTAACATTTGATACTATATTTTGTATGAATTGAATCTAATTATGAAGATAAAGTCATTATAAACCAAAAAAATTTTAAAATAACAAAACAACGTTACAAAACATTAGCATATACATAAGAACAAATTGAAAGAAATAAGATAAATGATGAATGCAAATTATGCAGAATTTAAAAAGAAGGTAAAGTTTTATTAATGAAGTTTTTCTTCTATTTTTTTTTTTTTTTGTGTGATCACAAATGAAGTTACTTTATACCTATAACACCAATTGAATTCTTTTTAAAAAGAAATCGATCAATAAATTAAAAAAATTATGTTCTATTAAGAAGTAATTTAGAGATAAGGATATAAATGAAATTTTACCAAACATCTTTATTAGAAACAACTAATTTTACCAAATAGTTTTTCTACAAACAGCTAATTCAAACAGCTAACAGTTAACAGCTAATACAAATAGCTAACAGCCAATAGCTAATAGCTATTTACCAAACAGGGCCAAAATATTTATAATCCCCCCCCCCAAAATATCCAAGTAATCCTCCTTCGGCTTACATCAATATTCAATGGTAGGCCAAATGCCCGTAACTGATAGATCCTTCTCATTGTATACAACCTATGCTACCCAGCCCCTTTAGCTCAAGAAGAGCAGGCCCATTTAAGTTATTTAGGCCACCCAACTAATTGATGAGAGGGAAGGGAGAGTGGCCATTGGTATGGGACACAAGACCGAAGAATGGGCTGTGACTATTGGCAGCTAACGTAAGGGACAGAAAGTTATTTGGGAGAAGGGGTGGTAACTAGGGTTGGAAAAGTCTGATCCAGCACGATGGTATGTTTTGGATCCGACTTGAAATTGATGGGACGAACACAAGTTCGATACGACTCCGATCGATTTCGATCGAAAGTCAACACAATTTGACAGTTTAACTTGAAAACATCTCATAGCTCAATTTTGAGTGAAGTTATCCTATTTTTAAGACTGATACAAAATTGACTTGTTTATCAAATGGTTGGCCTGAACTAAAGTGTTTTCCATCCCTAGTGGAAACAAGGCGAACAGGCTATGGTCAGCTCATTAACAGAGTGAGTCAGGTCACGTTAGGTCATGGTCAATTCAATAGCGAAGTGGATTGGTTGAGAATTTTTCATGTGATTAAGCAGCTCAGGTCGAGCGCACTAAGACTTAACTAATTTTTTATGAATAAATTACTTTTTGGTGCACTGAGATTTGGTATGATGATTGTCGAAACCCACTGTTTTAGATAAATATTTTCGAAACTATGCAGGTTTGGGTAATTAATTTTTGGGGGAAACATATTTTTATTTTTAGCCCTCAACTTTCTAAAATCGCGAATTGGTCCCTAATATCCCAATATGACGATTTTTAGTATTTTTTCTTCTTATATTGACTTTAATGGCACTAGTTATCACAATCTACTATTTATATCTCAAATATTATATTTTCTGTAATTAACGGCCTACCAAGCTTAGTAAAATAATTAAAACTTAATTAGAGAGTTTCGACCATTACTTGAACTTAGTCGGCTTTGGACTCTGGCATTCCTCTAACTTCCGATTTACGGAGATTGTTAATCTCAACCCCACCTTCCTTAGATCAGATACAGTACAGATCTGTTTCGTTTCCTACCTCGGACTGTAGCCACTATTCAAGTTTTTAATCTTTTTCAAGTATAGTGGAACTTTAACCAAGAAATTATAATATTTAAGACATAAGGTTCGATTGAATAAAGTTCCCTACTGGGAAACTTATTTTGTTGAAAGCTTGAAAAGGGACTTTAAGCGAAGATCAATAGAGATGTTTACTCATAGAGAAATGGAAAATCCGACTTCTCTTCTGCTCAAGAATACTCAAATGACCGTGTTCCTTCTCAGCCCTTGACATCTCCTTTTATAGAGGGTTGGGGGAATATAGAATGTGCTAAATGGCACATCACGTATTGATTTTTCACATTACTACAGTACACACTGACTACTACAGTACACAGCTTTATTTTACAGGCACTTATCAAAATAATACAATAATGGAGTAACTACTTTTCAGTACTTTTAATGATGACAAGATTAGCCATCATTATTGAGATTCTATATGCCTTCACCGCCAATTATATCTTCCAAACCATCATTATCTGGATAATCATCAAAATTTTCATCAAGTTACTGAAGATACTCTGAATCCCATTTTTCAAATAACTTAAGAAGATATTTCTTTTCTTTTTCAGATAAGAATTTTTCGGCTCCCACATCAAAGAGATAATTAAATATATCTTCTAAGACTGCTCCTTCCACCTTCGTATATTCTTTAAACTCATTATCATAAGTAAAAGTCCACAATGCATTAACATTTTTCCCTGTTCAATTAATGCCCAATGTTGATGATAAATGTTGTAATCCAATGGCCCTTGCTTAAGCAGGATCAGTAACTAGATGCACTGGTCATTTCAGAAACCCATTCTTTTCGTTGATCATTGAGAATGTCGTAATCAATGATCTGGACAAGATAGTGTGCTGGCTTAATTGGATTTTCTATTTTCATATTTGATTAATGCGCTATACACTTTCAAATTTAGGCGTCTTCGAACTAGAATTTTTGTTGGACCATCAGGAGATGTAATAATCCAAAGGATTCTTCGGAATATGCATTGCTGAAATTTTATTAGGCTTGAGAAATATGGGAACTTTGTATCTGGGGTTTCTATGAAGCAAAGTACCATCCCGTATTCCCAGGCTTTAAAGAGAGGGTCATTTGGAGATAATGAATTTGTTGGGAAACTAACACCACCAACTCTAGATTTGTCGAATAAATAGATTGTTGTACCCTAGGACTCCTAAATATCATAGGAATAATGATGATAAATGTTGACACTGGCTGCACACCACTCATTGCACCATTTTTCTCGAATATGAAAACTTATTTTTTCTCCATAAAGACACTGTCGGTAATTAACTTGTAACTCTAGAAGGAAAAATCTTCAGGTTATTAGGTAGAAACTGATCTACTTTTCGTAAGAATTCTAGGTTCTCAATAAGGAGTCTACTAGAAGACGTAATATGTTCTAGTAGGAATGATATTTCATTAAGATTTCCTCCTTTCTGGCAGGAGGTCATCTTTCATGATCACCATTGGAGAGTTCTCGCGTTAAATTGTCTGCCAGAGAGTTCTTCGATCCCTATGTATGTTCAATAGAGAAGAAAAACTGGTTAAGGCATGATTGCCAATGCAGGAGTTTCCCTTGCGCTTGCATATTTGATAAATTGTTTTTTACAAAACCAAATATTTCTTTGCAATCAGTTCAAATAAGAAAAGGTTTTGGGGTTAAAAAGATTAAGAACTTTTCAATTTCCCTTATGACTACAAGGATTTCCTTTTCTATTGTGGGATAGTTGTATTCTGCCTTATTAAAACTTCCACTGCAATATTTGCAAAATTTTTCTCCTTCTTTGAATTTAAGTACCGCACTCTAGTGTTCATCGTCGGCATCTGTCTCAAAAACTAAATCATCTCCTTCATTAAGCAAATTAAGAACAAGAAGATTTTTACATATCTTTTTGAAGTTCTGGACAATGTTTATATCGTCAATGGTCCATGTCCACATCACATCTTTCTTGAGTTTTTGTTGTGATGGCTTTTTTAGTTTAGTCAAATCTTTAATGAAATCTGAAGTATAAGTAAGGTATCTAAGAAACCTTTCTAGCTGTGTCCTATCCTCAATCTTTTCACAGACTTTTTCTATTTTTTCTAGAATAAGTTTTTATAGAATGATCTGTCCATCTTTTATCTCTAGATTTAAAAACTCAATTTCTTACTCAGCATAAATGCACTTGTTCTTACCAAATATAATACCATGGTCAATGCATCTTTGGGTGACAGTTAAGATATCATCTTTGTGCTATTTTATAGTTTTGGAAAAGACAAAGATATCATCAATGTAAATTAAACAACAATGATTAAGGCCTTTGAAGATGCAATTCATTCTTCTCTGGAATATTTGGTTTGCATTTTTAAGACCAAATGGCATTACTATCCACTCATTATGTCCTTGTGGGGCACTAAATGCAGTTAAAGGCATACTTTCCTCATCTATTTTTATCTGTCGATAACCACTTTTGCAATCCATTTTTGAGAACCAAGAGGCTCCTTGAATTCTATTAAAAATGATAGTTTTCTAAGGAATATAATAACCATCAAAGGCAGTATTATCATTAAGTTTTTTGTAATTGATCACTATTCTTGCTTTTTTCCCCTTTTTTTCTTCAATATGGTTTCTTACCATGAAAGCGGGACTAATGTGAGGACTTTTGCTATTCTTGATTAATCCTTTATCCAGAAGTTCTTTAATTTGCTTATCGAATTTTTGAATATCCTGGTGGGTATACACCATTTGTTTGACTCAAATAATAGTATTGGGGTTTAATAGAGTGATTTTAGCAAACGTTTTATCTTTGGATTATCAGAGTAGAGTTCTTTGCATAGTTTTTCTTATTGTTCAAAAATTTGCTCTTTAATAGATAATTTGAGTAATGAAATTGTTAATACTACCTCTTATTGTGCCGGCATTACCTTCTCACCACGTTGGCTACATGTAAATTCAATTTTCTGATGGGTGTAAGCCTTGCTTAATTTTTCAATAGGAGCTGAGTGAAAATTGATTGTAAATATTATCTATTTTATGGTCTGTGTGCATGGAGAATATAATATCTGAAAATTATTTCCAATAATCATATCATGAGAGGGTTGATCAATAGCCCATAGAACTAGTATAATGCATTGGACTCTTCCTATTTCTATGGATAACCCTTCTATTGCTTCATTGTGGCTCATAATGCTATTATCAGTCATCCTCATTTGTAAAGAATTTTTAACTCTTTTCCACATAAATTCTGAAAATAATGATCTTTTCCCAAAGTATATAGAACAACCACTATCTATGTAGACACACAACTCATATTTATTATATCCCTCTAAATAGACCTTTATTAGGATATAGATGCTATTAGGGTTTGTATTGGTAGCCTCATAGCAAATCTCCATATTTATGTTTTTCACTAATTCATCGTCATAGATTGGTTCACTAACAGTTCTTGTTTTGTACCCAATGACTTTTCTATCTAGACTCATAATTTGGTCTACACTATGTCTTGCGGGTTCAAAACTCATTCTACTCATTTCACTGGTCATGCTAATTGTGTCATCTTCGTTAAGCTCTTCTTTACTGATGAAGACCTTTCTCCCCAATCTGATCTTGTACTCTTACTTCTTAACAATTGGAGTTTAATAGTGATTTTGCCTTCATCAATCTCTATTATATTTTTCTTATTGATTTTTATAGGGTTGGCAAAGTTAGATATCTATGAACGATTAATCTTTATCTCTTGTGAATTGGATTCAACCTCTGGATTTTTTTACACAGGGGTAGGGCTCTCAAATTTTTCTGCCTCTATCATGGTGACATTAGTCTTTGGATTTATAGTATTATCTAATTTGTAGATAATTTTTCAGAGTATCCTTAGTGAATTTCCTCCTCTTTTTATGTCCATCCCAACTGTGTTTATCTTAAGGGATATGAAGTTTTTATCAAACTCATCTTTTAAACTTACATAATATCCAGGTCTACAATTAAACCATATCGACCCATTACATAAGTTAGTCTTAATTCCTGTGATAATTTGATTATTGAACTTGGTATGCCTAATATTACAGAGCAAAGCATAGAAATCAATATCTTTACCATAATATTGTAATGGAGTGATTTGAACTTGAACACTTTCAACATGGATATATCTATACTTTCTATCTTTGTTATGCTTAAGGATGTTTTCCCAATTAATGAGATTGACTTCTCTAACGTCACACTCACAATCTTTGATTTGTAGATCTCCTTCTATTATTTCACATACGTATTTGCTTTTTAATTGAAAGATGAATTTTTTATAGATCATGTCTTTCTGAATTATGGGAAGAGCCTAGTTTCCTTTGACTTCTTCATTATCATTGTCTACCACAAATTCTTCTTCTTGAAGATCACCAAGACTAATTGAGCCACTTTTCATCATATGACTTGTTTCTTCATAATCACTTTCTTTATATTCATTGTCCATTATAATTTCAACAATCCCTTTGTTGTTATTTAGGGCCAGGTCTGATGCTTCATCTTCACTAAGCTCAATACAATCTAGACTACCCAAGGCTTCAATAAGTTTGTTATTCTTCCTATTTCTACATTCATTACTATAGTGCCCTACTTCTCTGCATGCCTAGTATTTGCAATTGTTTTTTCCTGTAGGACAATAAGCTGCTTTCCTTAAAAATCTTTGTTTTTTAGGACTTGGTTCATTATAATATTTTCTTCTATATTTCTCGCCCCTTTGCTTGTTAAAGCTCTTTTTCTTATAGATTTTCTTTTTCTTTTTTTTTTCAGGTTCTTTTTTCCATTGGTGAGTTGAATCCCAACAAGTTAATTATTGCTTATTAATTTTCTTTTGCTTTTGGAGATCAAGACATTGATCATTGATCCATTTTCTTAAATAAGAGATTCTTGAACCAAGGGTATCAATGGCATCTGCACGTTCAAGCCATGCATGGTACTTTTCATTAATTGTAGAATTTATCGGATACGGTAATTTGTCGCACAGCATATCAAGATTAGTTTCATTATGCCCAATTTTGTAATAATATTGACTAAATTCAGTAATATAATTCTTCAGATATCTCATATCTCATAATTCTATATTATTAATCTTTCTCTATCATTCTCTTACCTTTTCTTCAGAATCAAGTTTTACACCGATAAATTCGGTTTTGATTTCTTTGCACAGATTTTTAAACATTACAGCTAGTGTCTCCATCATTCTTAATGTATTTTTACCTTCTTCAGTTAACGAATCATATCAGTCAGCTACAGTGACAGAAAAACTATATTCGATATAATTTGGGAAATTTGTAGCAATCCAAGTAGTATTGAAGTTTAGGACACTATTTATTCCTCTTTTTCAATGTTCGAATATTTCGTTTCTATTACACGCTCCGTCTATATTTAAGATATATCTTGTCTGACTAATTGGGGTAAGGCCAATTTCTTCAAAAGTTGTAGTTTTTCTTGGGATAAACCCGAAGGAAAAATCGGTTGTTCGTCCTATTGGAACGTAGCTAGGTATTAGAAAATGAGTATTTCTTCTAAAAGGTTCATCGAATTCCTCCGGCTTAGGAACAACATTTTTAACCAGACTAGTCTCTATTTCTCCTAAGTCGAGTTGTTCTCCAATTTCATTGATCCCCTCTTTAATAGTCATTTTACTATATTTTTTATCTGATTTTCTTTTAATTTCTTATGAAGGTAACACATCAAGATCTTCTAGTATGATGAGGTTCATCTACTGATATATTTCTTCTTCTAATAAGATATTGTTAGTCTTCATTATCATCAAATAAAATTTCATATTTATCATTAATTATGCCCATGATGCCGTTTAGTTCTTGTGGATTCTGTTCTTTCTCGAACATATTTTGTAGCTCTTCAGGAGTATATTGCTCATACTCCATCTTCTCTTCTTTTTCTACTTTTTCAGCGGACTTTTTATCTGATTTTTCTCCTACTTCTTTTTGAATTTTTAATTCGTGCAAAGGAAAAAGATTTTTGTTTTTTGGGTTTTGGAAAGGATATTATGCAGAAATGGAGTATTAATACTAGAAGTAGATTTCTCACTATGCTTTACTTTGTTAACAAGAGAAAGGTAAATTACCGATAATTGCTTCTTGAACTCCTTGAATTCGGTCTTAATTTTAGCTAATTCTAATTTTAATTCTAAAATTATATCAGTGATATAGTTTAATTGAGGTGCAACTGGAGAAAGTCCCTCCGGTGAGTGAACAATATGTGAATAATTTGGTCCAGGACAAGCAGGTGATTATTCAAACATTAATTATAGTTAATTAGCTTAATTAATCATTAATTACCTTAATTATCTTAATTATTTTTTGTCACATGGCTCTGATACCAGTTGAGAGAGGACGTCGAGTAATACTTATGAGCAAAAAACCACATGCACAAATTTTTATTTTTCGAACGTAAGTTTTAAAGGATTTAGGTTAAAGTGCAAATATAAGAAATTGAGGGTCTTGGTGCAAATTTTAAAAAGATATGTTTGGTCGACTTTTATCCCAGAAAATGTTTACCCAAAATTGGATGAACTAATAAATATTTATCAGAAAATGTAGGTCTGGGAAATTATTTGCGCTAACCTCGATGGTCCAAAAGATAATTTTTTCTATTTTTTATCCTTAAAATTAGGTAAACATGCATAAAAACCTTGATATATCATCATTGTTATATAATAGTATAGGCCCATGTGATACATGGACTATCTTTTAAATTAAATTTTAATTTAAAAACTATAGAATATTCATTTTATAAAATCATTTATCTCATAAATATTTTATGAATATTAAGATAAAACATTGTTTAATTTACTTGATCATATAATTAGCAAATTGGCTTTTTTAATCATTAGAAATTTTAATTAGTAAATCAAATCCTTCTCTCCTATGTTTAAAAGTCTCAAATCTCATCAAGTTCAGTTGTAAAGTGGATTATACCTAAGAGAAGTCATTCATTAAAAGTAGTTCTTGATTCATGAAATAATCAGCACATAACATAAGACAGTTAAGATCATGTATTATTCACGTATAAAATAGTTTCGCTAAGGTATAAGCGAAAAATGTCCCTTCCTTTACATTAGACGACACCACCTTCAAGAATAATTAGATATCTGAATCTCTTAAAACAAAATCATTTCCTCTTTTTAACTCCTACATTTATGCATAAGCTTTTATGAATTACAAATTTTACGCCATAATGTATCTAACATCTGATACTTCCTATAATAACCCATAAAAACAATATGAATCCCAAAATATAACATATATTAAAGACCCTCCCCTAGCTATAAATATAGAAAATTATACATAAATTCTTGTTTAAGGTTTGAGTTCCACTCCAGATACTAAACAACCCATTTGTTTCTTCTAATGAGTTTCTTTGCTTCCCCCTTCTTGTTAATTAGCATCCCCTTTGTAATATCTTCAAAGAATGGTAGTGTTGCAAGATCTTCAAAGCTGACCCAAAAACAATAGTAAATTTCATGGTTGTTCATTTATCATGTTACACAATTATATTACATTCCCCAAACCAAATTCCAAACGCATATAAAAATCACCAAGGAAAATAATAAACAATTAATCAAAGTAATCATTCCAATCGTGCAATGACATTTTGAATTAAGTCAAATAAATCACCAACACATTACTGCATCCTCTTGGAAGTTACTGATGTGACCCCAAGTGCACGGTGGCGTTGTAACAAACCAAAGTCGATCCCACAGAGACTATGTTGAACTATTGGGTTATAATCCCTCAAGATATGCTAAGTGAATCAAAATTCAAATGGTTTTGAATTAACAATTTCTATTACACTAATTCTAAATCAATTGATGAAAAATATCTAGGAATTCATATAGTTATGAAAGTTGATTGGATCAAAATGATAAACATATTCTGTTCTCGAATCGGTTAATCTCGAAGAATTGTAATCTATCCAGAAATTTAATCTATTCTTTTGAAATCAACCAAATTTGCCTAAACTAAGGAAAAGTCTTTCTTTCAAACTAATTTGCCTTAATCCAGGTTTAAATATCTTCGATTACTTACTAGCCCTCCTAACGTATAAATCTCTCTCTTGAGACGAAGTTATGCTAAGTCTATTCAAGCAGTCCAACAATCAAATGTCTTCTTCGAATGTTCACTCACTTGTTTCAAGTGTTTAAGTAAATTTTGGTCAAAAATCAACTTACAACATGTCAAACACTTGATAGAATAAAATTAAATGAATCATGAAAATAAGCACAATTGTATAGATTAAGACATGATCCAACTATACTTTTACAAACTACTAAATCCCTAGATAAAAATTAACTACTCGTACATAATCAAAGATTAAACAACTAACTACTCTAAAATGATAAATCTAAAGAGGAAAAGAGAAGAGAAGAGAAGACAAAAGAATTGTTCAGCTAAAAATTGCGCTTAAACCGTCATGCAAATGTAGGATGGAATTCTTGCAAGTCTTCACTTCAACACTATCTCATTCTCTCTCTAATCTAAACTAATCCTAATCTACTTGAAGAGAGGAAAGGAGTACAAGATGAGATGATGTTGTGCTGAAATGATGCGAGAAGCACCCCTTTTTATAGTAAAATTCAAGGAAGCCGAATAGCCACGCGTAATAATAGAATTAAAACTGCCAGGAAGTTGAAAAGCCACGAGAAAATAAACAGCCTCGTAGGAAATAGAGACATCACAAACTGTGGCATCCACCATGGCCAGACCGTGGCATCCACTTCCTCTCGGCATTCTTCTGTTCTTCTTTGCAACTCAAGGGCATCTGTGGGGAATCAACATTATACTCATTTATGGGTCAAATCTGGGGTGAAAAGGTCCAAAACCTGTAAAACATAGAAAAGAACTATACCCAAGCATAAAATGGGAAAAGGAGTATCCCTTTATCACACAAAGCACATAATTTTCCATAAAAATGCAGTAAAATGATCCTAAAATGATGTACGCTTTAAGTACTTATTAGACTCCCCCATACTTAAACCATTGCTTGTCCTTAAACAAACACTAGATAAAACGGACAAGCGTAGATGCAGCTAAGACTCAAAACAGAACAACCTCCTTAAAGTAGGCAAGTCATAACATATCACAAGCAAGAATACCAAACAATGGCAACCCGAAATAGTGCTCAATACATTTCAAAATCAGAAGAAGGGTGAATGTTTTCAAAGAAGTACATGAACACAAGCTCAACATCAACTTTATCACTCCCAAAGAACCACAAAGCATATCATACAAATACATGGAATTGTAGAGCTAAATGGACTGATAGAATCTCACTTTAGAGAAATGTGAATCACTCCCGCTAATGTGTTTGAAATATAGCATAGGTTAACTCAAGACTTATTCCAAAAATGCAATTTACCATATGCTTGATGAGGCTCTCAAATTCTCTACCACTAAAATACAATGTGCATAAGACAATCAAGATGACTTTACATGGGTTATAATGTGGACTAGAAGGGTAAGGAAAAGGAGTTGACAAATGAATTTGGGCAACATAGAGCTACTTAGCCAGGTGACTAGGGAGCAAGCAACAAACGCACCAATTAACCTTGAAGTTCACCAACACTCCAAACCTCAAAATACAATGAACATACCCCAACAAATCATGTAGGAAATGAGTTGACAAAGAAAGAAATTCAAGCTATGTATGTATCTAGTACCAATCACTTATTCATGATCTTTTTGCTTTTTTTTCATTTGCTCTCTTTTTTTTTGCTTTTTCTTCTTTTGCTTTTTCACAACATAACATTAAGTTTCCTTCAACATAACTTTTTCTGTTTTCTTTTGTTTTGATTTTTTAGGGAAATAAAATAAAAATTGCAATTATTGAAAGGCATAGGTAGGGATGGCAAAAAGTTGGGGAATCCCCGTCCCCGCCGGGGCCCCGCCCCGAAGCGGGGAAAAATCCCCGGCCCCAACGGGTACGGGGACGGGGACGGGGATGGGGGAGGAAATTAATCCCCGAGCGGGGACGGGGATGGAGACGGGGACATAATCATCCCCGTCCCTGTCCCCGTTTACCCATCGGGGATTTATCCCGGTTCCCCATCCCCGTCCCCGATACCCCGATCGGGGAAAAATTCCCATCCCCGTCCCCATTTTTAATTAAAATTACATAAATAACATTAATTTTAAATTTTTAAATGACATAAGGAAGGTTATATTTGTAATTATATTGGCAAAAACCCTAGATACATAAAACAATGGGCCACTGATTGTTCCTCATTGAGTCATTTCACTTCCTCCCTCACTTCCTGCCTCACTTCCTCTTCAGTTCGGCTCTTCCTCAATCCTCAGACCTCAGTCCTCACTCCTCACGTGTCATGGCAGCGTCGGCAGGGTACTGGCAGGGCAGACCGGCAGAGCCTCACGGCCGGCCACCAGTCAGGCAGCCTCACGGCCGGCCACCAGTCAGGCAGCGCCGCAGCGGTCACCTCCTCAGTCTCTCTCCTCTCTCCAGTCTTATACACTCGTCGGAGGCTTGGACGGTTGGGCCTCGTCACCTCGGCAGCCCGGCAGTTGCAGGCTCGGCGTCGACGCGTCGTGAGTCCACTCCTCAGGCGGTCAGGCGGCCCTTCCTCTCTCCAGTCTTTTTCCAGTCTCTTCCTCTCCTCGCCGGCTCGCCGTCAGTCCGAGCCACTGGTGAGCTGTTTATGTTAAAATGATTTCTTGTCCATTGTTCATTTCGTCCTATATTTATGTTAAAATTATCATTTTTGTTGAACTTTGGTTGTACTTTAAATTTTTAGTTCTTGAATTATGGTTGTATTTTAATTTTTCAGTTCTTGAATTATAGTTGTATGAAACTTAGACTTTGATTGAATTGTTCACTTGTGTGTGTAGAGTTTAGAAGAGTTTGTTATATAATTAATTGGGCTAAAGAGTATAGTCTAGGAAACACAAATTGGACTTTTATCTAAACCTTATAATATAGGTATTATGATTGAGAAAAAACAACGGGTAAAAATCCCCGTCGGGGCCCCGTTGGGGATATGATCCCCGGCGGGGATGGGGACGGGGGGGATTTTTTCCCCGCAACGGGGAACGGGGCGGGTACGGGGGGCGGGGATTTTAGCGGGGACGGGGACGGGGAGTATGCCCCCCATCCCCGACCCGCCCCGTTGCCATCCCTAGGCATAGGATCACTAACTATCAACTCACAACCGAATATATATACATACTCAACCCAAAGAAGAGGGAATCAAAGCAAATACTCAATATCATCAATCCCTCAACTAACTAACATACCCAAGCTACCTTAAACTTAATTATCCCCAAAACCACCATCTATATACAAGAAGTGATGCTCCATAGACTTGGCTTAAAGGTAGGAATTTGTGTTTAGTCAAGGGCTAATATGAATGGATCACAACAAAAACGGATATAGGCTCAAATGGGCTAGCAAAGGGAATAAACATATAATACAAGGGTAGGCTATTAGGCTATGTGGCTAAAATGATCAAAGAAAGAAATGCCTCTATCATATCATCAACTATGCACATGCTAATGTAGTTTTGAACAAGAATCAAAGCAAGTTCTAGAAATGCAACATGGAAGAGTCACACACATGAAAGAAATATGAGACTAAATATAATAAATTAGTCTAAATAAGGCTCAAAATCTCACAGGATATCTACCAAATTCTTATTAAGCTCATAAAACGACTTCATGTACCAATATTAGTGCTAAGGACTCCGAGGGATAACAAAGTTCTCAATCAGGACAAGGGTCAAAATAAGAAATATTTATAAAAGCTTCAAAAATGTATAGCATCAAAAGGGATTGCACATCAAAAGTTACTCAAGCACATGAAGGGTATGTTGTCTAAACAAAAGCATCATTGGAGGGAATCTACATCAATCCACACCATCACTACATGCAATCCTAAATGTAAACCTAAAAATCAACTAAATGCAAAGTACTAATGCAGACAAAAAGAAACCTAAAACTACATGCTCTAACATGTATGCAAACTAATAACCAAAAATGAAAAACTTAAAGCTAGCCTTCTCCCATGCTTAGATAAACCATTATTATTCAAAGGAAAGAAAACTTAGAGAAGGGGAACAAAAGAAAACAATCTCACCAGGTTAGATGCAGAGTGCTCCTAAGCTATGCGGCTCGTAATAACCGAGGCACATGGAGCATCAGTCACTCCATCACATTGTCAAGACTCGGCCTTTTAAATCGGACATCGTCAACACAAGCAAGAGCTTATCAAGCTCCTGGAACCACAATTCAGAAGATAAAAGGTAAGAGGGAATAATGAAAACCACATCAAAGAGTATAGGAATGCTCTTAACTTTATTAATGGCCATAGAAAAATCATAGGAAGGTTTAAAGAATGTAGTCCACGTGATTTTCATGCGTAAGTCCTCTAGGTACATGTAATATGGATCAAGAGAGGCATTAAACCCACTAAAGCAACCTAGGGACACAAAATTATTAGCATTCCCACCAAGCATATTGAACATGTTAACCTCATAGCCCAAATCAATATTGACATCAAAAATCATAGGATTTTCAATGGGCATGTCAACGTAATACTCAGGGGAAGGAGAGGGTAATGAACACATAGCGGAAACATGAGAATGATCAAGGAGATTGGGGATAACACTATTATCAAAACCAAGGTTAGGAGACTCCTTATGCATAAACACATCACGTGACCCCTTCAAAGAAGTCTTATCTAGATCATACACCTCCTCTAAAGTATTCTGACTCAAAACATGCATCAACAA
This sequence comes from Carnegiea gigantea, assembly GCA_029747015.1. Lineage (NCBI taxonomy): Eukaryota > Viridiplantae > Streptophyta > Magnoliopsida > Caryophyllales > Cactaceae > Carnegiea > Carnegiea gigantea. Next base: position 224,448 of record JAKOGI010000378.1, read on the forward strand.
CACTAAACCTATTAACTCCCTTAAAAGGCTCACCTACCTCAAGCCCCGTGTACTGAGCTAAAGGAAAGGACGAGCCAGGTGAGGATAGGACAATATCAGTATTGTCCATAGGTGATGCAAAGTTAGGTTGAGCATAGGATAAATAATAAGGACACGAATTAGTAGCATGGTCAAAAGAATTGCACATATCACACCAAAAAGGAGCATGATAAGATCTATAATAGAATGTACAAGGATCAAAAATTGAATATCTACAAACGTGACTAGCCTTTTCAAACTCAAATGAATCCCAAGTAATCCACTCAAGCAAAATAACATGCATCATCAATATTTTTACCATGAAAATCCCAATACTCTAAAAGAATGCGAGTTTTACTATTCCCACCCTCATCGGCAATGTCTAGAATTTGCTATTTACCAACATAATAACTACAGTGAGTAAGAAAAGCATTTAAATGCTTAAAATACCTCCAAAATAATTATGCTTGAATTGAGAGAAATGAAAAATTGCCATTGTTTTTTTTTTCAATTTTTTTAATTTTCAAAATTTTTTATAGGGTTTTTTTTCTAAAGAAAAATAAAATGCTTAATCAAACCTATCAGGAAAAATCCAATATTCGATACTAGTCCCCAGTAACGGTGCCTAAAACTTGATACAGCCGCAAGCGCACGGTGGCGTTCTAGCAAATCAAGGTCAATCCCACAGAGACTAGGTTGAACTACTGGGTTATAATCCCTCAAGATATGCAAAGCGAATCAAAATTCAAATAGTTTCGAATTAACAATTTCTAATACACTAATTCTAAATTAATTAAGGAAAGTTGATTGGATCAGAATGATAAACATGTTCTTTTCTCTAATCGGTTAATCTCGAGGAATTGCAATCTATCCAAAAATTTGATCTATTCTTTCGAAATCGATCAAATTTGCCTAAATTAAGCAAAAGTTGTTCTTTCGAACTAATTTACCTTAATCCAAGTTTAAATATCTTTGATTACTTACTAGCCCTCCTAACATATAAATCTCTCTTTCGAAATGAAGTTGTGCTAAGTCTATTCAAGTAGTCCAACAACCAAATGTCATCTTTCATATGTTCACTCGATTGTTTCAAGTGGGCAAGTAAATTTTGGCCAATAATCAACTCTCAACATATCAAACACCTGATAGAACGAAATCAAACGAATCATGAAACAAACACAATTGTATAGACTAAGACATGATCCAACTATACTATCACAAACTTCTAAATCCCTAGACAAAAATTAACTACTCACACATAATCAAAGATTAAACAACTAACTATGCTAAAATGATAAACCTAAAGAGGAAAAGAGAAGAGAAGAGAGAAGAATTGCTCAGCCAAAAATCACGCTTGAACCGTCATGCAAACCCGGGATGGAATCCTTATAAGTATTCACTTCAACTCTATCTCACTCTCTCTCTAATCTAAACTAATCCTAATCTACTTGAAGAGAGGAAAGGAGTATAATATGAGATGATGGCGTATTGAAATGAGGGGAAAAGCACCCCTTTTTATAGTAAAATTCAAGGAAGCCGAATAACCACGCGTAATAATGGAATTAAAACTGCTAGGAAGTTGAAAAGCCATGAGAAAATAAACAGCCTCATAGGAAATAGACACCACGGACCTTGGCATCCACCATGGGCAGACCGTGGTATCCACTGCCTTGGCGTTCTTCCATTCTTCTTTCTTTCCATGAGCATGGCAACTCAGGGGCATCCATATGGAGTCAAAATTATACTCATTTATGGGTCAAATCTGGGGTAAAATGGTCCAAAACCTGTAAAACATAGAAAAGAACCATACTTAAGCATAAAATGGGAAAATGAGTATCCTTTTATGACATAAAGCACATAATTTTTCCTAAAAATGCAGCAAAATGACCCTACAATAATATACACTTTAGGTACTTATCAGTTACAATCTATGTGATAACATACATCCTCATTAGAAAAAATCCTTTTAGTTTTACGAAGAGTCAAACACTGAAGAATAATAACAATATTAATTATAAGCCATTTATCAGGGGAAAATTTGATATTTAAATAACTCAAAATAAAAACAAAAAGCATGGTCACAAACCACTTATTGTTAAAAAAAATCTTAACAAATAAAAAAACTACATCCAAATTAAAAATAAAATTGCCCCTTGCCCTTCTCAATAAAATCCCTCGATCCCAAAATCACGAGTTAAGTACTTTAAAAGTGTCTAATATCTTTAATCACTATCCAATAAGGACATAAAGTTAGCATCAAAGTGTATAAAGAACCTATGATAGGAAAAGGAGGCATAATGGACCTAACGAAGGATTAATATTCTATAAGGATGAGTTTGTTAAGAGAAGGGTTCAGAAAGAAAATTCAGGGTTCATTTGGTTCATCAATGTTGAATTACTAGAATGAAATTAGAGGCCAAATCTGTAGGACTAGTTCCGGTTCCTTCAATTGTATGCTTAATAGGTTTTGTTCCTAAATGACAAAAAGTAATTCCAAGTATTGGGTCTACCAGCTTGTGTAAACCCATGTAGATTGAGACATTTAGGTTAATGTATATCATGTGGTTAGTGAACCTTCTTAGTATGTGACTTTAAGCCAAAAAAATTAAAAAAATAAACCAAAGAAGCCTTGAAACGTCCAAAGATTGAGCATGGGAATGAACAATCTGTTCTTACACCTAGATCCAAAATATTATGGGATTCATGTTTGCAAAGGGTTAAAAGTTTAATTACTATTAATACTTGCTTCCTCCCAAAAAAGTACCTACTTTGATATTAGCGGTCTCCTGTGCAATGCTTAGACTATCGATTTTTAACAATATGTAATGTGTCAGTGAGAATCATAAGATTATATTATCATGAAAATATTTTTTATGATAAATCTTATGGCGTTAATTTCATATCATATCATAATTCAATATATTTTTAATAAATCACTAGCCAAGTCTACAAACTTTGGCATTAAATGTCAGATATAGGTAATTTTTTAAAGTCAAAGGAAATAGTCCAACTAAATAAGGTTTATGACAATTATTGACATCTTAATGGCCAAGTGCATGTTGAATTCGCTAGATCCAAATTGCCCCATGATTTGGGGCACTAACTAGCGACATTGTTGGCCAAGAGTTTTTGATTGGGGTAATTACATTTAGGTACCCTCACGTTTTAGCTATTAATATTTTCAACCCTGTGTTTTTCGAACTAATATTCTAGTACCTCGACGTTTAAGTAAATTTTTAAGTACCCCCATTTACCTTTAAGCCCCAAAATTTGCAATTTAACCCCAAAGTTTAAATACTTTGAAAAATTTTAAATTAGTGCATGTGTAATTTCTCTTATTAACTAGTATTTTCGACCCTCTTTCATCTAGTATCAGAGCCACGTGACCAAAAATAATTAAATAATTTAGCAAATAAACTACACAGAGGTACCCTCAGTTTAGTATAAACTATTTTAAGGACCATCTTTTTCTAAAAACTAAATATAAGGTATCTTGTCTTTTGAAAAACTAACAAAAAGGACCCTCAAATCTTTATTTGAGCTATTTTCTAGACCCAGGCACTATTCTAATTTGCAACACACATCCAAAAATTTTTCGTATTTGCAAATCTACCCTCAATCCTTAAAAACTTACTTTCGAAGAATTTAAATTTGTGTTTGTGAAATTTTGCCTACTAGTATAACTTGAGGCCCTCTTCCAACTGGTATCAGAGGCACGTGACCAAAAATAATTAAGATTATTAAGCTAATAATTGACTAATTAAGCTGATTAACTAAGATTAATGCTTGAATCATTACCTGCTTGTCCTAGTCCTAATTATTCACACATTGTCCACTCACCTGAAGGTAATACCTCATTAGCACCTCAATTAAACTATGTCACTGATATAGCTTTAGATTTAAAAGCAGAATTAGCTAAAATTAAGACCGAATTAAAAGAACTTAAGAATCAGTTAACCGTTATCCATCTTTCTCTTATTAACGAAGTTAGACGTAGCGAAAAAGCTACCCCTAGAATTAGTACCCCTTTTTAGCATAAATATCCTTTCCAAACCTAAAAAACAAGATCCCATTTCGTTTGCAAGAGATAAAAATCCAAAAAGAAGTAGGAGAACAATCTGGTAAAAAATCGATTGAAAAGAAAGAAAAAGAAGATGGAGTATAAACAACATACTCTTGAGGAGCTACAAAAAATGTTCGATAAAGAACAAAATCTAGAAGAACTAAACAAAATTATAAGTGCAATTAGTGATAAATATGATGTTTTGTCTGATGATGAAGAAACTAATAATGTCCAACCAGAAAAAGAAATATATCAGCAGATGAATCTGATTAAATTAGAAGAACTCAATGTTTTACCATTAGAAGAAATTAGAAGAAAACTTGATAAGAAATATGGTAAAATGACTAATGAAAACAAAATCAATGAGATTAGAGAAGAAATTAACTTATATAAAATAGAGACTAATCTGGTGAAGAATGTTGTTCCTAAATCTGAAGAATTTGGTGAACCATCTAGGAGAAATACTCATTTTCTAAGGCCTAGGTACGTTCTAGTAGGACGTACAAGCAATGTTTCCTTCAGTTTTATCCCAAGGAAAACCACGACCTATGAAGAAATTGGTCTTACCTCAATTAGTCAAACTAGATATATCTTAAACATTGATGGAGTACGTAATAGAGAAGAAATATTTGAGCACTGAAAAAGAGGAATGAATAGTGTTTTAAACCTAAATACTACATGGACTGCGGCAAACCTCCTAAACTACATCGAGCATAGTTTCTCTAGCACTGTAGCTGGCTAGTGTGATTCATTAAGTGAAAATGGTAAAAACACATTAAGAATGATGGAAACACCAGCTGCTATGTTCAGAAATTTGTGCGAAGAAATTAAAATTGAATTCATCAGAGCTAAAATTGATTCTGAAGAAAAAGCAAGAGAATGGCAAAGAAAGATTAACAACATAAAACTATGGATATGAGATATCTAGAAAATTATATTGTTGAATTCAGTCAATACTATTACAAAATTAGGCATAATGGAACAAATCTTGGCATGTTCTATGACAAATTACCATACCCTATAAATTCTATAATTAATGAAAAATACATGACATGGTTTGAATGAACAGATATTGTTGATACCCTTAGTTCAAGAATTTTTTATTAACGAAAATGGGTTAATGAACAATGTCTTGATCTTCAAAAGCAAAAGAAGATTAAGAAGCAATTCTTGACTTGCTAGGATTTACCTCACCAATGGGGAAAAAAATCTGAGAAAAGAAGAAAAAGAAAATTCTATAAGAAAAAGAGCTTTAACAAGTAGAGAGGCGAAAGATATAGAAGAAAATATTACAACAAACCAAGTCCTAAAAAACGTAGATTTTTTTATAAAAGCTACTTATTGCCTAGTAGGAAAAAACAACTACGAATATTGGGCATGTGGAGAAGTAGGTCATTATGCTAATGAATGCAAAAATAGAAAGAATAACAAACTTATTAAAACCTTAGGAAGCCTAGATTATGTTGAGCTTAGTGAAGATGAAGTATTAGATCTAGCCTTAGGCAACAACAAAGGAATTGTTGAAATCATAGAGGACAATGAATATGAAGAAAGTGATTATGAAGAAACAAGTTATATGATGGAAAGTAGCTCGGCTAGCCTTGGTGATCTTTAAGGAGAAGAGTTTGCTGTAGATAATGATTATGAAGAAGTTAAAGGAGATTACGTTTTTCCCATAATCCAAAAGGATATGATCTATAAAAAATTCATTTTTCAATTAAAAAGCAAATACGTAGGTGAAATGATAGAAGGAGACCATGAGATAAAAGATTGTGAGTATGACGTTGGAGAAGTTAATCTTATTAATTAAGAGAATATCCTTAAGTATAACAAAGATGAAAAGTATAGGTACATCCATGTCAAAAGTATCCAAATTCAAATCACTCCATTACAATATTACAGTAAAGATATAGATCTGTATGCTTTACTCTGTGATATTAGACATACCAAATTTAATAATCAGATAACCACAGGGATAAAAACCAATTTATATAATGGATCAGTAGGTTTCAACTGTTGACCTAGATATTATGTGAGTCTAAAAGATGAATTTGCTAAAAACTTCTTATCCCTTAAGATAAAAACAGTTAGGATGGACATGAAAAGAGGAGGATATCCTTTAAGGATATTTTGAAAAATTATCTATAAATTAGATAATACAATGGACCCTAAGACTAAGGTAACAATGATAGAGACAGAAAAATTTGAAAGTTCTACTCCCATTCAAAAGATCCAAAGGATCAAGTCCCATCCATAGGAGATAAAAATCGATCGTTCATGGATATCTAGCTTTGCCAATCCTGCAAAGATCAATAAGAAAAATATAATAAAAATTGATGACGAAGGTAAAATCACCATTAAACCCCAAACATTAAGAAATATGAGCACAAGGTCAGATTGGAGAGAGGGATCTTCATCCACTAATGAGGAGCTTAAGGAAGATGATACAATTAGCATGACTAGTGAAATGAGTAGAATAAGTTTTAAGGCTGCAAGACCAAGTGTAGATCGAATTATGAGTTTAGATAGAAAAGTCATTGTGTATAAAACTAGAACTGTTAGTGAACCCATCAGAAAATTAAATTTACACGCAGCCAGCGTGGTGAGAAGGTAATGGCTGCACAACGAGAGGCAGCACTGACAATCTCAATACTTGAGTAATCTGTTAAAGAGCAGATTGTTGAACAACAAGAAAAATTATGCAAGGAACTCTACTCGGACAATCCTCTGAAATTTTGGGATAATGACAAAACATTTGCTAAAATCACTTTACTAAATCCCAACAGCATCATTCGGGTTAAACAAATGGTGTGTACACACCAGGACATCCAAGAATTTGATAAACAAATTAAAGAACTTCTTGATAAAGGATTAATCAGAAATAGCAAGAGTCCTCACACCAGTCTTGCTTTCATGGTAAGAAACATGCTGAATAGAAAAGAGGAAAAGCTAGAATGGTAATCAATTACAAAAAGTTTAATAATAATATTGTCTTTGATGGTTATTATATTCCTAGCAAAACAGTCCTTTTCAACAGAATTCAAGGAGCCTCTTGGTTCTCGAAAATGGATTACAAAAGTAGTTATTGGCAGATAAAAATGGATGAAGAAAGTATTCCTTTTACTACATTTAGTGCCCCACAAGGACATTATGAATGGATAGAAATGTCATTTGGTCTCAAAAATGCACCTCAAATATTCCAAAGAAGAATGGATGATATCTTCAAAGACCTCAATCATTGTTGCTTGGTTTACATCGATGATATCCTTGTCTTTTCTAAAACAATAAAACAGCACAAAGATGATGTCTTAGCAGTCACCTAGAGATGCATTAATCATGGCATTATACTTGGTAAGAACAAATGCATTTATGCTGAGTAAGAAATTGAGTTTTTAGGTCTAGAGATAAAACCTAGACAAATCATCCTACAAAAGCATATTCTGGAAAAAATAGAAACGTTTCCTGAAAAAATTGAAGATACGAAGCAGCAAGAAAGATTTCTCGGATCCCTTACCTATACTTCAGATTTCATTAAAGATTTAGCCAAATTAAGAGAGCCATTACAGTAAAAACTCAAAAAAAAGGTAAGTTGGACATGGACTACTAACGATACAAAGATTGTTCAAAACTTTAAAAAGATGTGTAAAAATCCTCCTGTCCTTAATTTGCCTAACGTAGAAGATGATTTAGTTCTTAAAACAAATACCAGCAATGAACACTGGAGTGCAGTACTCAAAATCAAAGAAAGAGAAAAACTCTGCAAATATTGCAATGGAAGTTTTAATAAGGCAGAATGCAACTATCCTACAATGGAAAAACAAATCCTTGCTGTCATAAGGGGAATTGAAAAATTCTTAATCTTTTTAGCCCCAAAACCTTTTCTTATTCGAACTGATTGCAAAGGAATACTTAGTTTTTTGAAAAAGAATTTATCAAATATGCAAGTGTAAGGGCGACTCTTGCGTTGGCAACTATGGCTTAACCAGTTTTCCTTCTCTATTGAACATGTATAGGGATCGAAGAACTCTTTAACAGATAGTCTAACTCGAGAACTCGCTAATGGTGATCATCAAAGTCGACCTCCTATCAGAAAAGGAGGAAATCCTTATTGAAATGCCACTGCTACTATAATGGGTTACGCCTTCTAGTAAAGTCCTTATTGATAACCTAAAATTTTATACAAAAAGAAGATCATGCTTTGGTCTACTATCTACATCCTATCTAAGAGCCCAAAGATTTTCCTTCTAGAGTGAAAAGTTAATTACCTGCAATGTCCTTACGAAATCCAAGAAAAAAAAAGTTCTCATGTTTAAGAAAAATTATTTAATGAGTGGTATGCAGCCTACATTGACTTTTATCATCATTATTCCTATGATATTTGGGAGTCTTGGAGTACAATGATCTATTTTCCTGATAGATCTGGAGTTGGTGGTATTTATTTTCCAGCAAATTCATTATCTCCAAATGATCGTGTTTTTAACGTCTGGAAATACGGGATGGTACTTTACTTCACAAAAATTCCAGATCCAAAATTTTCATTTTTCTCAACCTTAACTAAATGCTAGCAATGCATGTTCAAAAAGATTCATTGGATTCTTATGCCTCCTGAAGGTCTAACAAAATTTTCAGTTCGCAGATGTCTAACTTTAGAGGTTTATAGCGCTCTAATTGAATGTGAAAATGGAAGAGCTACACCAGCCCATTATCTTGTCCAAATCGTTGATTGCGATGATCTTAATGATCAACGACAAAGTTGGCCCCCTGGAAATCCGGTACATCTAGTTACTGATCCTACTTTATCAAGAGCCGTTGGATTTTTCAATATTTATCATCAATGTTGGGCATTAATCGAATGAGGAAAAACATTATTGCATTGTGGAAACACTATTTTCGCCTATGATAATGAATTCAAAGACTACATGAAGGTGGAAGGCGCAATGTCAGAAGATATCTTTGATTATCTCTTTGATGTTGGTGCTGAAAAATTCTTATCAGAAAATGGAAAAAAAATATCTCCATGAATTATTTGAAGAATATGATCCAGAGCATCTTAAGCAAATTGATGAAAATTTTGATGATTATCAAGATAATGACGGTGTGGAAAATATTATTGGAGTAGATGGCATGCAGAATCTTAATAATGATGATTAGTCTTGTCATCATTAAAAGTTCTGAAAAAGAGCTGCCCTATTATTGTACTATATTGACAAATGTCCGGTCCATAAAATAAAGTGTGTGCTGTAGCCGTCAGTGTACTATAGACAACTGTAGCCATGTAAAAAATCTTTATGTACTATAGCCTCTAGGGCATCCTATGTACCTCTATCCCCTCTATCAATAGAGAGGTCGAGCGCTGAGAAGGGATACGGTTATTTGAGTATTCTTGAGTAAAAGAGAAGTTGGGATTCTCCATTTCTCTATGAGCAAGCATCTCTAATGATCTTAGATTAAGTCTCTCTTCAAAGTATTCCATTGCAAGATGACCACTTTCAAGCTTTCAATAAAAGAAGTTTCCCAATAGGGAACGTTATTCAATCGAACCTTATGTCCTGAATATTATAGTTTCTTGATTAAAGTTCTACTATCCTTCAAAAATATTTAAAACTTGATTAGTGACTACGGTCTGAGGTAGGAAACGAAACAGATCTATGTTGTACCTGATCTAAGGAAGGTGGGATTGAGATTAGCAATCTCAGTAAACCGGAAGCTAGAGGGATGCCGGAATCCAGCGCCGACTAAATTTAGGTAATGGTAAAAACTCTCTAATTAAGTTTTAATTATTTTTTCTAAGCATGGTGGGCCTATAACCAAAGAAATTATAATATATAAGATATAAGTAGTAGATTATGATAACTAGTACCAGTAAAGTCATTATAAGAAGTTAAATCAGTTAAAGCAAGTATCTTTTTTGAAAAAACCTCTAAAAATAGTTTATTTACATATTTTTCCTATTCCAGGGACTATTCTGTAATTTCTGAAAGGTCAAGGACTAAATAATAAGAAAAAAGGACCTAAAAATTAGTTTCCTGAAAACTCAGGGTATCCCAAAATTAGTTTTCAAAAAGCTTGGGCCTAAAAGTAGTTACCCTTAAACTTAGGGACCTGAGTGTCAGTAATTGTAATTAAGCTAATTAATAATGAATTAAGCTTATTAACTGTGATTAATGGTTGAATCATTACCTGATTGCCCTGAACCTAATTATTCGCATATTGTTCATTCACCAGAAGGAATTACTTCACTAGCACCTCAATTAAACTATATTACCGTTATAGTTTTAGAATTAAAAGCAGAATTAGCTAAAATTAAGACTGAAGTTAAGGATCTCAAGAATCAATTAATTGTAATCTATCTTTTCCTTATTAGCGATGTTAGGCATAGTGGAGAATCTTCTCTAAGTATTAGTATTCCATTTCAGCATAAATATCATTTCTAAAATCCCAAAAACAAAAATTCATTTCTTTTGCAAGAGATAAAAATGCAAAAAGAAGTGGGAGAAAAATCTGGTGAAAAATTAATAGAAAAGATAGAAAAAGAAAATGGAGTATAAACAATACACCCTTAAAGAGTCACAAAGAATGTTCGAGAAAGAGCAAAATCCGAAAGAATTAAACAAAATTATGGGCGCTATTAGTGATAAACATGACGTTTTACCTGATGATAATGAAAAGACTAATAATGTCCAATTAGAAGAAGAAATATGTCAGTAGATGAACCTTATTAAGGTAGAAGATCTGAATGTGTTACAATTAGAACAAGTTAGAAGAAAATTGGATAAAAAAATTGATAAAATAATTATTGAAGACGAGATCAATGAAGTTGGTGAAGAACCTGATTTAGGTAAAACAGAGACCAATCTGGTTAACAATGTTGCTCCTAAACCTGAAGAATTTGATGAACTTTCAAGAAGAAATACTCATTTTATAAGACCTAGGTATGTTCAAGCATGATGTATAACCAGTTTTTCCTTTAGGTTGATCCTAAGGAAAACCACGACTTTTGAAGAAATTGGCCTTACTCCAATTAGTCAAATATGTTACATTTTAAATATAGATAGAGCTCGTAATAAAGAAGAAATATTTAAGCACTGGAAAAGAGGTATGAATAGTATTTTAAACCTAAATACTACACGGACTGCTGCCAATTTCCTAAAATATATCTATCATAACTTTTCTAGCACTGTAACTGACTGGTATAATTCTTTATGTGAAAACGGTAAAAATACTTTAAGAATGATGGAAACACCAGCTGCTATGTTCAAAAATTTATGCAAAGAAATAGAAACTGAATTCGTCGGAGCTAAATTTGATTCTCAAGAAAAAGAAAGAGAACGGCGGAGAAAAATTAACAATATAGAATTATGGGATATGAGATTTGTAGAAAATTATATTGCTGAATTCAGTCAATATTATTACAAAATTGGGCATAATGAAACTAATATTGGTATGTTCTATGACAAATTGCCATACCCGATTAATTCTACAATTAATGAAAAGTATAAGGCATGGCTTGAACGAATAGATGTAATTGATACCTTTGGTTCAAGAATCTCTTATTTAAGAAAATAGGTTAATGAACAATGTCTTGATCTCTAAAAGCAAAAGAAAATTAAGAAGCAATTCCTAACGTGTTGGGATTCACCTTATCAATGGGGAAAGGAGCCTGAAAAAAGAAGGAAAAGAAAATTCTATAAGGAAAAGAGCTTTAACAAGCAAAGGGTGAGAAATATAGAAGAAAATATTATGATAAACCAAGTTGTAAAAAACAGAGATTTTTTAGAAAAGCCGCTTATTGCCCTGCAGGAAAAAACAACTGTAAATACTGAGCATGCGGAGAAGTATGACATTATGCTAATGAATGTAACAATAGGAAGAATAACCAACTTATTGAAACCTTGGGAAGCTTAGATTACGTTGAGCTTAGTGAAGATGAGACATTGGATCTAACCCTAAGTAAAAACAAAGGAATTGTTGAAATTATATTGGATAATGAATGCGAAGAAAAAACAAGTCGTATGATGGAAAATAGCTCAACTAGTCTTAGTGATCTTCAAGGAGAAGAGTTTGTTGTAGACAATGAAAACGAAGATGTCAAAAGAGATTGGGTCCTTTCCATAATCCAAAAAGACATAATCTATAAAAAATTCATCTTTCAATTAAAAAGCACATACGTATGTGAAATGATGGAAGGAGATTTGGAGATAAAGGATTGTGAGTATGACATTGGAGAAGTTAATCTCATTAATTGAGAAAATATCCTTAAGCATAGTAAAGATAGAAAGTATAGGTATATCTATATTAGAAGTGTTCAAGTTCAAATCACTCCATTATAATATTATGTTAAAGATATTGATCCTTACGCTTTACTTTGTGACATTAGGCATACTAAATTCAATACTCAAATTATCACAGGGAAAAAGACCAATTTATGTAATGGGTCAGTAGGATTTAATTGCCGACCAGGATATTATGTGAGTCTAAAAGATGAATTTGCTAAAAATTTCTTATCTCTTACGACAAAAACAGTTATGATGAACATGAAAAGAGGAGGATCTCCTTTAAGGATATTTTGAAAAATTATCTACAAATTAGATAATACAACAAACCCAAAGACTAAAGTAACAATGATAGAAGCAGAAAAATTTAAAAGTTCCACCCCAATGTAAAAGATCCAGAGGATTAAGTCCAATCCTCAGGAGATAAAAATCGATCATTCATAGATATTTAGCTTTGCCAACCCTACAAAGATCAATAAGAAAAATATAATAAAAATTGATGAGGAGGATAAAATTACCATTTAAACCCCAATTATTAAGAAGTATGAATATAAGATTAGATTGGGGAGAAGGATCTTCATCAGCTAAAGAAGAGTTTAAAGAAGACGATACAATTAGTATAGCAAGTGAAATGAGTAGAATAAATTTTGAATCTGCAAGACCCAGTGTAGATCGAAGTATGAGTCTAGAAAGAAAGGTCATTTGGTACAAAACTAGAACTGTCAGTTAACCAATCTATAAGGATGAATTAGTCACAAATATGACTATGGAGATATGCTATAAAGCTACTGATACAAATCCTAATAGCATGTATATCCCAATAAAGGTATGCTTTGAGGGATATAATAAATATGAGTTGTGTGCCTATATATTAACTGTGATTGTTCTGTATGCTTTGGGAAAAGATCATTATTTTCAGAATTTATATGGAAAAAAGTTAAGAATCCTTTACAAGTAAGGATAGTTGATAATAATATTATCAGTCACAATAAAGCTATAGAAGGGTTATCCTTAGAATTAGGAGGAGTTCAATACATTATACTAGTTCTATGGGCTATTGATCAACCCTCTCATGATATGGTTATCGAAAATAATTTTTAGATATTATATTCTCCATACACATAGACCATAAATCAAATATTATTCACAATTAATGGTCACTCAGTTCCTATTGAAAAATTAAGTAAGACTTACACTCATTAGAAAATTGAATTTACACGCAGCCAGCATGCACTATAAAAAAGATTGCTTCCTTCCACATTTAATTTTGCTAATAACCACACTTATAAGTATAGAAACAGTAGTTCCCCACACTTAGGCTGAGTGTGGGAAGGTAAGTGTGTGGAAGTGTTCTCCACACTTAATGAAAATGCAAGTAGAGCTATATTTCCCACACTTATAAATGCGAAGCAAGTATTAATTATTCACAATTTATGTGTGGCCATTATACGCTATCCCCACTCTGGAAGATGCAAGAAGTCATAATTTTCCCTACACTTAAAAGTGTTACTAGAATTGTCTTAGTTTTTTTAAAAAAATGCTGGTAATTAATATAAAACTTATTAAGTTAAAAATAGAACAATTGTAAACAATGGTTTTTTTTTATTAACAAGTTTTTTACTAATTACGTACCAGCACGCATCACCTTACATAAATGAATAAAATTAGCAAACCGCAGCAAATTAAAGTAGATCAAACATCGATTAAATAAATTATATGTACATCAGTGCCTGGAAAAAATTAATTCCAGACATAGCAACAAAGACTGACGTAATCAAAAAGAAACATTCTTGCATTGTTTTGAATCTATCCTGCTAATTATTTTGTAGACTACACTTAGAAATAGCAACAAAGACTAACATAATCAAAAATTAATTGTAGACATAGCTGATTGAATATTTTAGTTCTCTATACTACACTTAGAAAACATAACTAACGCCCAAAAATGTATAAAAAAATCTCCATCTTTGTTTTCTTCACTAAGAGATGTTAATTAGCTCCAGAAATGCAACCTGTTAGACAATTAAAACACACAGAAAAAATTAACTGTTAGAAAAGATAACTAAAGAGATTAACTAAGATGTAGACTCAACAAAATCAAGTCTAAAGATGCACAAAATCTTAAATTAAAATGAATAGCATACTCTTACCTGCAGGTTGTTGAATAGTAGCGAACAACTTTTCGTTAAGAATCTTACTTAATAAGTCCTTGTCTACCTTTTTTTTACCCTCAATATAGGCCTACAATAAATGATTTAATTTTAGACTTAGTTAACTCAAAGTAAACGACAAATCAAACCTTAAATGTAAGAATATACAAGCATTTATATACCATGTCGCCTAGAAAACAATGAGCAAACTCTCTTCTCTTTGGATTCCTGAAACTTCTCACCGCGTTTGCATTTTCGTCGATCACCTTATCGACTAAGTTTTCTATCTCAGCATGACCACACTTGAGTTTCATTCAAATAAAATAATTTGGTGAGGATACTTGAAGTAAGAAAAACATAGAAAATCACATGCATACACGAGCAGAAATACACTGGAAGTATAGAGTCCATAATATCTTTGAACAATTATTTACCTAATTGTGTAGTGTCTTATTTGCTTGCTTTTTAGACAAATTGATACTTGGCTGAAAATTAGAAGTATCTACTTCCTTCCTCTTGTTTCCGTTGATCGGATTTTGTGCTTGTTGATTATGTGTAGTTCCTATAAGTCTCCGACAACCATCTCCAGAAATCTCATCATTCGGGGTGACACCATCATTACAAGTCCCAAATTCAACTTGAGTGCTCTTCAAATTTGTAAGGCTACGAGGCAAACGATTCATCTCCTCAGATGATGAGCGATTACAGTGAGTAAAGTTGTCCTTAAAATAATAAAAACAACCAAATAAGTTGAATAATCTATTTCAATTTAACAAATATCATATTAGAAAAAAACATAGGCACTTGCGTTGTTGCATATGGATTAATTACCTTAGAGCACATAAGTTCTCTTAAAAGAGGTGAAGGCGTAGAAGTTAAGCGGTCACCCTTACTAACTCCCTGGATGCATTTCAGCTGAATAAAAACAATAGTCAAATAATTACCAAATGCAGCGAATTGCTAAAATAATATGCACTAGAAGTATTTCACTTCCAAGTCTACTCTTTAAAGTGCTCAAATGAAAATTATTTAATGTCTTATCTGCTCTCTTTGGTCAAAATTCAGCCATCGAGCGATGTTCGATTGATTTGAGCAACCAGAAGTATTCATATGTTCCCCCATAGATGTGTTTTGATCATACGACTACATGAAATTACAAATTGAAAAGAAACTTCAATAAGGAAAAGTTAACTATGCAAGGTTTTTATATTATACTATAATGTTATGTTTATCTGCAGAAAATAATAGGACTTACTTGATTTACAAAATTATGGGGTTGTGGCATGCCAATTGTGGAATTTTCCATCCTATTTGTCGCACTTGTATGTTTGTTGCCAATTTGAGTTGTACATGACTTGTTAACTCCTTCAAGAGAATTTGGCTAAATAAAACTAGTCGTCAGATAATGATATGATTTTGTAAGACGAAATAGCTAATAAGAGCATAATTGTACCTGTCATGATTGTAAATGTCATCTTTACCCAAGTTGTACAACATGAAATTAAATGCAAGAAAACGAAAAAGGAGTGCTGGTTTTGTTCATGTGCACCTGTATGTTCTCTTTGCTTCCAACACTTCGTCTTTGCTGACTCACCTACAAATAACCAAAATTAGGTGTGACAATGTTAAAAAAAAAAAAAGGCCAAACACAAGATTTTATACGAGAAGACCACATTTATACACACATAGAATGGGAACTCACTTGGTTTAGAACATGACGAGACCTAGATGTATGAGCAACTCCATCTTTATCCCTTAATACAGTGGTATTTTTAATTTGACCTCCATCCTTAATATACACCTCATTAGTCTCAGCTAATGTAGGCGTAGCTGCCAAACTGTCTCTTATGGGTTCACCAACTAAGGTGTGTTATTCCTTTAATTCTCTTCAACATCATCGCCGTAATCACAAACCAAGTAAAGAAATTAACATCGACTTATCCAAAGTGTACATGTATTCATTATCTATTTTTAATTATGGCAACTCAATACAAAGTAATGAAAATGACATGAGATAGAACATGCGCATCATCAGTTCATTGACACTTCAAGTAAGTGACCTCTTGGCATAAGGATTGAACCTCTTTTAGCAATAAACTCACTATGCTAGAATCTGAAGGTTCAATTCTACTTTGACAATTATGTTTAGCATCAAGTTGAGTAGAGGTTACTCCAGATCCAACTCCTCTAACCCTCCCACTACTTTTAGGTCCCATCAACTTATGATAAGAAACAGTCTCAATCGGCACTGTGGCTTTAGAGAATACCACTTCTGAAGCACCCGTCTTTTGTTTGACAATATCAACAACAATATCCTATATAAATTATTGGTCATAGATACCAACATTTATCATTATGTTGTTTACGTACGTATTAATTAATGACATACTCTATGCAAATTACAATAAGTATATAAATGTATATACCACAAATTTCTTAGTTGTCGGTTCATGGTAAGATCCATCTTTATCCTGATGAGTCTCCATAAACCATTCCAAGGGACCAAGTTCTCTTTGATGCTCCTTCTCCTATAAATTATTGTATAGGCATAAACAAAGAATTCTATACATAGCCAAGTATATACAGTGTAACATCCTAACCCCAGGGCCAGTGATGTTAGTGATTTCTAGAATTTTGGAAATAAATGGACAGAATTTCCCCTAAAAATTGACCATAACTTAGGCTTGTAGCCTTACAATAAGTACCTGTAACAATAGAATATAATCAATATGTCCACCAGGCTCGACGGCTACACGTCGGATATCACAACTCCATAGCCCACATGGCTGGAGTACCAATAATATAAAGCAAACTGATTCTATAATAAATTGTCTAACACTGTCATTGTAGAGTGAAAGGATATGTAAACAAGTCCTTTGCTTGAACACTATCATGAACAATGAGAACTAAGACCATCTCTACTCCATAAAAAATAGCCAAGGAGTCAAGTACATAGGATGTTGCTTGAACACTATCATGAACAATTAGAACTAAGACAATCTACAACATCCATACCAACTCTTCATTCAAATTCAAACATGCACAAAGAAGGGCAATTTAGCAGAAGGAATGTCCTTCATATGGCAGGCAATTAACTCGCTCTGATTATTAGTTAACAGGTGACTAAAACTATTACTCACAAATGGTTTATGATATTGATATACCAACCTAGAACTAGCACCAGGATCACTTTCTTAGCACAAGCAAGTGGCTGGACTGAGAAACATGTATCACAATACCACCAGGCAACATGATGATTATCCTGGCATTACCTCAGTAGATAGTAACAGTTCATAGTAACTGATCCTAATACGACAGGTTTTTACCCGATGTTCCTGTATTATTGCCTTTGTTATAATAACAGTTCACAGTTCACAGTTCATATGTTTTTACCAGGCAACATGATTATTATATGCATCAAAATAGACAGAAAGACTAAGCACTGAGTGATGATCCTCAGAAAGATTTTTCTCATTTTTTTTCATGCTCTATAGGATGAAGGGTGTATGAGATGTCTTTTATACTAGGCCCGCCCCAAATGATTTCTTTTATGTGCTTACTCATTGACCATTTAGTCATGGGAGTAAGTGGTACATATAACGTCACAGGGGAGGTTATAGAAGATTTGGGGCCATTGAGCCACCAAATCTCTTTTATGATAGGGAAGATTGGTAATTCTAGGTAGCTCAATGTCACTAATCGTTTGTCATGTGCACTAATTTTGATTGCATACAGAAAAACTAGGGTCAAGGAAAGAGCAAGAAGAACATAGAATTTCAATTGAGGCATACTGATATCTTACCCTGCTGATGGTTTCTCAGCAATATTATACAATTTTGTTATTGCTATTCCAACTTGAACGCAAACAAAAATCCCACCATGATTGAATTAATAGTCAGTGGAAGCTTTAAAAGTGTATTCTAACAAGCTACCAAAGTAGCAGGTTGAGGGAACAAACACCAAATTATCTAAACAGCTCCACAGTCATTATCGATGGCAAACACATCCTTAAACTATATAAACAAACCAATTTAAATACAATGTAAGAAACTACCAATTTAAATACAGTGTAACACCCTAACCCCAGGGACAGTGATGTTAGTGATTTCTAGAATTTTGGAAATAAACGGACAGAGTTTCCCCTAAAAATTGACCATAACTTAGGATTATAGCCTTACAATAAGTACCTATAATAATAGAGTATAATGAATATGTCCACCACGCTCGACGGCTACACGCCGGAGATCTCAACTCCATAACCCATACAGCCGGAGTACCAACAATATAAAGGAAACTGATTCTGCAATAAACTATCTTATAGTACTGCAATTGTAGAGTAAATACATTTAGATCCTTGGACTTAGAAAATTATCCCTTTTGACTGCAAACCTTTGAGAGCCACTTGTGTATGCATGTAGTTGCTTCCCTCTTGCTCTTTTTCCATTAGTAGACCATTTCTGCATAACAAAAAGTATTATATTGTTATAAGAGATATTGCTATAAGGGTGGAGAAGCCAAACAGTCAGCAAGGCAATTAAGAAAGCACCTAAAGCACATCTTGAATATGTGTTATACCACAAACACAGTCCTGGAATGCAAATGAGATTAAGCTTGTGATTTTTCTATGAAGAATACCATAAACCATATAGCTTCACCAAAGCATCTCTAAACATACGACACCTAGACATGATGAAAACGATAGTTTTTAAACTTACCTGAAACTTCTCCAAAAAGAAATAATTGACCAAACCAACCCATATCTGGTCACCTACAGTAGATGGCCGCTTACTCTTTTCCAAATTATATAACGCCTCTTTTGTGGTATCTTCTTTAACATACTTACATCTCAAGGAATGCGTGAAACCTCGAACCCTCTCCCCAACTGACTTCAAAATTTTCTGATTGACTTGTACCCCATCTGGCAACAAAAACTTCCCCTTTCACAGCAAAAGTTCAGGTAAGTATGTAAAGTAGTTACATTTAGATAACATGCACCAACCCACTTAGACATAAATAACTGCTTACCCTAATAAACATTATAATCCAACCTCTAAAGTACTGTGGCACTAAGCACCAATCCTTATATTTAAGAGGACATAGGTTAGGTCTCTTAGCAACATCGGCAAGGAATCTATTAAATAAACTCCCTGCTTTCTTTATTGGTTACAAGAAGTTGTTTAAAGGTACCATAATCTTCTCTGAAGGAACCAATTTATAAGCCAAGTTCACATTTATTCTCCCTTCGAACTTTTTAGCATTTCCATGTTCATCTGTATAAAAAAGAATATGATCATCATATTAGCAAATAAACTGTAGCCACTTAAACCATTGCGTAAGTAAGAAGATTAAATAGGTATTAAAGATTCATTTACCTATGATTAACACCTCTTTGTCATCTTTAAAATTATTAGGTATGTTGATAAGAGAGGGATTCATATTAATTGAAACTCTTGATTCGAAAATATCCTCTCCAACATGTTCGACTTCTTCTTCTTCTTCTTCTAAATCAGGAATCATATCAATATCATCTGAAGACACATCTTCACCTGCTGCATCTTCATGTTGAACAGACTTAAGATACTCTTCTAAGGTAATCCTGGATCAGAACATGATTATGACGCTTCAAAACTTACAAGGAAAACTCGTGTTAGTTTATGACACAATTTAGGAAAAAATGGTTAAAAGTAAAATGCAAGCTATATTACAAAAATCAAACATTATCTACTAAGGGAAACAATGTAAGCAAAATAATCACATACACCTATGTACTGATATTCCTTCTTTTTACTTACTTGACCTGTAAGCTTGAAAACAGCATAAATTTAAATCAAAACATAATAATATTGGAAGCTTGAACTATTACATCAATTAGAGGTAATATGATAGCTACTTTCGAAATAAGAACAAAATACAAAGATTTGTAAATGCCAACAAATGATAATGAAAAAACTAAAATTACTCCTATTCCTCACAACCAACAGTATCCCAATTTATTGGATCTCTGAATGCATCCTCTTTTGATATATTAAGAGGCATGCATTGAAGATACAATTCATCCTCATCTACCATGGTTGCTCCTAATTGGTAACTATCTCTTGGCTTCACTCTCACAACATGAGCCCAGCCTTTGTCTTTCTCATCTTCAACGTAAAATACCTGATTGGCTTGCAATGAAAGAATATATGGATAATCCTTCAAGGAATTTCTTTTGTGTATCTTATGTGAGAAATTCAAGAGAGTAATCCCCTTTTGTCCACTTTTCTTCCCCGACTTGAGTTTACATCCACCCAATCACATCGAAATAGAACTACCTTACATTCAGAAAAGTAGTTCAACTTAATAATGTCGGTGATCTTTCCATAGTAAGGCTTTCCATCAGCTTCTACTATAACCCCATAGTTTGGAGTTTTCCTTGTCTCGTCTCGAGCTTGAGTGTGGAATCTATACCCATTGATATTAAAAGCCTTCATTCTTTTGATTATGGAGTTCGAACCCTGAGCCACAGCTTTTAACACTTTTGACTCTTGGTTATTATCATCACTATTAGTAACCTAAACAATTGAGCACTCACGTCAGTCCTTGATAGAGTTATACTACTAAAACTCTCATCATAAAGTTTTGAAGTTACCATTTGTTGCAACCAACTTGGAAAGTCCTCAAGCAACCATTTTTACTTAAGCTTATCACTAGGCTCTTGTGAATGAAATGCAAGGCGTTCCTCAAGGAAAGATCTACAAGTAATGAATTTTATCAAATTAAATGAATTTTAGTAAACTTCACACATTTACCACGAAAGGCGGTGAAGCTAATTTTACTAATCTGCGATAAAAGTCCATCTTATGAACATGTAGCAGCACATATCGATGCACTTGCTTAAGGCTCAACTCATTCAATTCCACCATTACAACCTGACCGTTAGGCTGTCCACCAGTGTAAATAAATACTTTTCTTTATTAGGAATAGAGTCATCATTCCTTTATGGATGATTGAATACAGTTTCTACCCCTTCAAAGTATCTTAAGCAAAACATTATGCACTCTTGTGCAATGTATCCTTCCGCCATTGATCCCTCTGGTAGTGCTCGATTACGGACGTATCCTTTTAACTGTGCCAAGTACCTACAATTTCCACTAATATATGATTTCTAGGGGGGAAAAAATAAATAGAAACCCATAAAATTTAAGGTCTTACCGCTCAATAGGGTACATCCATCTATAAAATACAAGCCCTCCAAGCATTGCTTCCTTCGTCAAGTGAACAATCAAATGCACCATAATGGTGAAAAAACTAGGTGGGAACATTTTCTCTATACGACATAACATGAGAACCACATTGCTTTGTAACTCATCCAATTTATCAGCATTTAGCTCTTTCGCACATAATCCCTTAAAAAAATCAGACAACTCACACACCAAATCTACAAGATTAACATCCTTAACCACTTGTAATGCAATTAGAAGTAAATCTTGCATTAGAATATGACAATAATGGCTCTTCAAATTAAACAACTTGCACTCCTTCATGTTGACACATCGAGAGATATTACTTGCGTATCCATCTGACACTTTGATGTGTTTCAAGACTTTTAGCAAGGAGGTTTTCTCAGTGACAGACAAATTATAAGGAGCTACGGGTAAATGATATTTGCCATTTGGTAACAAAACTAGGTGGAGCTCAGGCCTTATCTACATTTGTTGAAGATCTTAGCGGGCCTTCAAGTTATCCTTGCTCTTCCCTTCCAAATTCAATAAAGTTCCCAACAAATTATCACAAATGTTCTTTTCGGTATGCATTACATCCAAATTATGACGAAGACAGTTAAACTGCCAATATTGAAGATCAAAGAAAATGCTTCGCTTCTTCCATATTTGCCTTTATCCCTCTCATCAACGTCTATATTGGCTTGGCTTTTCCCATATGTAAACATAGTTCCCTCTAATTCTGTAAGTACCTGACTCCCTGTTATTGAAGTTGGAGTGTTACCAAACTCCATATTTCCATCAAATCCATCCTTATCGTATCGAAAAGGATGGTCTTCTGCTAACCATCTCCGATGACCCATATAGCAAAACTTATGTCCATTCCCCAGCCAAAGTGATTGAGTTGCTTTCCCATAAGATGGACATGCGAAACGACCGTTCGTAGTCCACCCAGACAAATTAGCATATGCAGGAAAGTCATTTATAGTAGAGTGAAGAGCACCCCGCAATGTAAATCTTGTGTTTGTGTATGCATCATATGCATCTACACTGTGCCATCACTGCACTAACTCTTTAATCAATGGTTGAAGATATACATCGATATCCATACCAGGGGCCTTTTCACCGGGAATAATCATCGATAGGATAATTGAAGGTTGTTTCATACATAGCCAGGGAGGTAAATTGTATGGAATTAGTACGACTGGCCAAGTACTATGTGTGCTACTCATAACACGAAAGGGATTAAACCCTTCACTAGCTAGCCCAGCCTTATGTTTTGAGGATCAGATGCAAAATCAGGATATTGTTCATCAAATTCGTTCCATGACTTTGCATCTACAGGATGCCTCAAAATCTCATCCTTTGTACGATACTTATCATACCAAATTATATCTTCAGCTATCTTCGATGATTTGTAAAGCCTAAGCAGTCTGGGAATGAGAGGGAAATAGCGTAATACCTTAGCTGGTAATTTCTTTTCACTATTCTTCCATCGTGAAGAACCACACTTGTCACATGATTCTTGTCGTTTCTTTTCACCCCAATACAATATGCAATCATTAGGACAAGCATGTATTTTCTTATATTCAAGGCCTAAGTCCTTAAGTAATTGCTTACAATTACTCCATGATGATGGGATGGGGTCTGCATGGGGGAAAACAGAACTCAAAAGTTGGAACAGCATATTAAATGATTTAATAGACCAACCATACATGCATTTCAAGTGGAGTAAGTGCAACAGAAAAGAGAGTTTTGAAAATTTTGAACCCTCACATAGCTCCTGTTCAACTTGTTCTAGTAGCCTTTTATATCCATCATCTTTGTCTACCATGGAAATATCATCATCATGTCTCTTATTCCCTAGCTCACCATTGTCTTCTTCATCCATATCACCCACTTGATGAAACATGTAACAGCCTGAACCTAATATCTAATTTAATTACCTTGAATCATTTTAATTACAAGTTAATCAAGTTGGGTGACGCATTTCAATTCAGCATTTTCTATATGTATGCGTATATATGTGTGCATTGCAGGTTGAAACGACGATGTGGCCTCAAAATAAATTATGCCATACTCTTAAAAAAGTCATCAAAATTCTAATAAATACTTGACCATCTACTAAAATAAATAATTCACCAACATTTTACATCCAAAGGATTTACATTTTTTAATTCAGAAATTTTAGGCAAAGTAGTAATTCAAACCTGTTTGTGTATACATATGTAATGAATGAAAAAAAAAAGGGCGGAAACCGACATTAAGTCGGGCATAATCAGGATCAAGCCCCAAAATTTTAGTACTCCCTTGCTTCCCTCAAACTTAACCGCCGACACCCCCTCTCTGCCTTCCCCTGCCCGTTTCTCTCTGCCTCACGGACGCCGGCCTGGTAGTCGATGTGCTGTCCTGTTGCCAACCGTCGGTTGTTCGTCCACCACACAGGTCACAGGTCACCGGTACCTACCAACGCCACCGTTGTCCAGCCCACGTTCGCCTCCTTGTTCTGTCACTTCTCGTGCGGCTTTGCTCGGGCTCTACCGGCCTTCGCCGCCCCGTTTCTCACCGTCCTACCCATTGGTCTCGCCCAGATGTCACCGACCAACCACCACAACCACGACTCCCTTTCTCTTTTCATTACTTTATTCCATTCGGGTGGAAAGGTGAGAAAACCCTAACCTCTTCTAATTTCGGTTTTGATTGTTGTAATTCAATTTTTGTGAAAGATGATATAATTAAAATGTTGGTCTTTCTTGAACCGTGGATGTGGAATCAAAGTGATGAAGGGAGGTTGGAGGCTGATTATGAACCTAAGTTTGAATGTGTGAGTTGAAGGCGTTTAGATAAGTTTAACCAAAATTAAATGAAATTAGTGGGTTATACACGTTGAATGTGTGGATTACATTATGATGATGTGGTACTTAGGGTTATGGATTGGATGAAAGGTTATATGTTTTGGGTGTGAGGGTTTGAGCTTGTTTATATTGTTTCGATACTGTTTTATCGAAGATTTGAATGAAAGTATTGAAACACCTGTGAATAACATGGAAGTGTTAATGTCTCAAGTGCGGTGATTTAGGGTTTACATGCTTGGGTGAAACTTGGAATTACTAGTATTGATTTAAAGATGTTTAGCATAATTTTAATAACAATCGAATGAAATTAATGGATTAACCAAGGGTTACAGAAATGTGTCGCCATGGACATGATGGTTTACAAATTTCCAGATAAGGTTTATGCTAATCATATTCGTTGTAATTATATTACCTTTTGGGTGTCTAACTAAATTGAATACGCTAATTGAAATGAAATACATGTTGGAAGGATGAGCGCAGCCATGAACGTTGATGCCTAAGTCGAGTAGGATTACTGATGGGGAGCCATAGTGAAGATTTGGGCCCTTGAAGCATAACTAAAGGTGGGGGACAAATTAATGAATTAAAAATTAACGACATTAACTAATTAGAAGTCAAGATAATGCCAAAGATCGAGTTAAGATCGATTCATGCTTGAGTGGGTTGGAGATTGATGGATCTCTTTTGTTTTACAACTCGAACGAAACAAAAGTAAACTAGGTGTAGTTCAAATGTTACAAATTCAAAATTTGAGTGGAATTGGTGGCTTAAAGGCGATGGGGACCTTGGAATGTGCCAAATCAAAGAGGATAATGATGAAGGATCCCAAGTATTTTTAAGAGTGGTTTGGGAAGTAAGGTTGCCCAACGGAGCAATCAAAGGTTGAGTTATGCGCCATTGGGATAAAGGTGTGGCGTGTTCTCTTGTAACCTAATGCAAAGAATTAGGAATCCAAAGCTATTTGACGTTTCCAACGTAGACAACGTAGGTAACGGCACTACCCTTAATAACAATAATAATAGTAAAAGAAAAAGGAAACAAAAAAAATAATAAAATCGAATAGAATCCAAATGATTTAATGACAATCATTACGCGAATAATTAAAAGTGAGATGGAGGAAATTCTACATTATTTAATCATTCAGTCAGAAAATTTAATAAAATTTCTAATCTATACTAATCGTAGAAATAACATATCTAAAGCAGGAATGAGGCTACTTTGTCGCTTCAAGCTGCCAACACGCGTTCTCCATTACTAAGGAGAGAGAATCCCAAAGACCAGGTACGTACATTGCCTGTGCTCTTCGAAAACTCACATATTTCTCAGCAGTGAAAATTAATATAAGATTCATTTAATGAACCAATTTCTACAGTGTTTTGTCACCTAAACAAGTGGCCCCGCCCAATGACTAATCATTAGGGCTTATGCCCTTCAATATACCCGCGTGCGATGTCAACTCAGGCTTCTCGATCGGCCTGGGGGGTGAGCACCTAACGTATGATCGTTTCAATATGTACGTCAATCAAGGGGTCCACTTCCAGATAATAATTAGCAAATCAATTTTTACATGTACATTCTCTCTCTCCTGTTTGCAAAGTAAAATGTTTTGAAATGCGCCCGGCCCAGCTAATTTAACATAAAACTTATTTTACTACATAGGAATGTACGTGTTGAACTTCAGCTCATCATTCGAATGTTTTTATGTTTTCTTTTTTAGGTATGGGGAGCACTAAACAGCCATCCTCCTGTAAGCCGGAAGGTAGCAAACAATGGACGTTTACTGAACATTAGCTAGTCAACGCTCACAGTGATGATAGGTTAGTAATTTGGAGATTGTGTATTGTTATATCTTTGAAACCAGAGGATAATAATGCTTAGTATTGGTACACTAAGTTATAACATGTAGTATGAACTGTATGAGTAGGCAAATGTTTATTTTGGGTAATTCCAAGCTTTAGTAATTTAGGTAGCCTTGTTCCATCCCGTAACGGCGGTAATGCCTCTAATCAAATTAATAGTCTTCCGCTACAAATAAATAACAAACTAGTGGTTAAGTTAGAGTAAGCCGACATTAGTAATTGAGGGCGTTATAGTTGTGGTATCGGAGCCAGGTTTAGCATCACTGTGAGCTATAGCGGATGCTATGAGTTATGTTGGGTGAGTGAAATGAATTCGTTGACCAGGAGTTCATATGTAAACATGTAGCATGCGGATGATTTAGGATACATTTACCCCGCCTTCATCCTTTGGTCTTAGGACCAATAACGTAGTTAAATAATAGCTTAGGAATCTCATCACTAGCAAAGAAGGATGTTGAAGCATCTAGTTAACTTCTTGGTGACGTATGTATCCCAAATAAGTATACCAAGCTCATAGCAAACCTTGTGGCATTCTGGGTTGCCATTTGAGTTACCAGGATGTTTTTAACTTAGAGGTTTTATTAAGATGTGCTGAAAATACTGAATGCTTGGGTGTTGTGAGGTTTAAAACATGGTAAGAAGGTGAAGTCCACAAACTTTTATGCTATTAATACGGTGCCAAACCACATTTAACTTAGACAGGGGAAATGTATTATGCAGTAACATTCATGGGTCGGAGCATTATGAAATAATCATCCAATAGTGCCAAAATGTGAATGCTTGAGGGCCTATCACAATATTAGGGATAATTCACACTAACTGTTTAGTATAATGAATTCGGCATTGGCAATTCACCAGCTTCTGTGGTGTTACTTGATATTATATAGATGGCATGTATCAAGCTAAGGAGTAGATATGGTGAAATAAATATTGGGAGGTTGTGGATATTGGTGCAAAGAAATATATTGAGAAAAATTTATCATGGAGTAATTTGGTGTACAATGGCGCCAAAATAAGATCATTTAAGGGGAAATGAAAATTCATGGACTTTCATGGAACTTTTAGCTTGATTAATGGGAAAGCAGAAGATAAGTACACACTTTGGGAGCTTGTTTATGAACTTAGAATCAATCATGGATTGTTCAAAGGAAATGACAAGTTTAGTGAGCTTAATAGCTTCTATTAGGTTCAATGACTTTTTGAGGTGGAATTCTATATCTAATGAATTTATGAAGGAAACAAGGGAAGTAAGGAGAATTGTTGACTCAAACCACATTTGTCAGGCTAAGTTTATGGCCAATCTTATTATTAATGATGAACAACGATTTTGTGTTATTTTCATCTTCCAGCAGTTTCAGAGTTTATAGGTCTACTCAAGACTTTCATTTACTGCAGAAATTTCCCTTCTGGTGGTGTTAACCCTCATCTTCATCACTTTACTTACATACGGGGATTTTAGGACTTTTCAAAAGTCTCTTTGGTAATTTGTTAGACGTCTTCACCTCCAGTACTTAATACTTCCTCTCAACTTCATAACATTGATCATTTACTTTACTAGTATGACCATTATGAATCAACTTCATGTCTTGCATATGCCGGTCATTTATATGCCTTGTCTTTCGCATTACGAATCTCTGTATTTTCATTCATTCAGCTTACTTGCCGGTTTTGTATAACCAATAAAGAAACATCGTTGCAAGAGTGGTTGGGCCGATAATGTCCACACTTATTATGAGGTTAAAACAATCTCTAAGGACATTCTAAGGACATCTGGAGATTATTAGGGGTGCATTTTAGCTTTAAAAATATTCATATGGGTTTCTAAGGAGACAGTATAAATATTCTTTTTCTCTTATTATCATGAGGTAACTCATGGGTAGTGATGTGTCAAACTATACTCCTTTGATGGTGTAAAGTAAATTTAGTGGGGAAGATTTTACTTTGTGGAGCAACAGGTGCTTTGACAAGTGAGCTCTTTAAGATTGACAAGGACTGGGAAAAAAAGAAAAAGAGCAACGAGAAGGGCACTGGGACATTGGAACCATCAAAGAAGCGAGAGTGATGGCCCACAGCTTTGAGTATGCTCATCTTGGTGACGAGACGATAAGCTACAGAAGTGAAACTATAGGGAAAAAGGCCTGGAGATATGCCAATAGGTCCATGTGTTCATTGCTTTTGCACATTGGAAGTTTTAGAAGTCATAATTTATATTTTCGGTAGGAGTCAATAAGATTTTGGGAGACAAATAATTCTTAGGGAAAGTATAATAAGTATAATGGTTACATGAGATTCGACTTAGAGTAGTTGTTGTGGCATTGCAGTTTATGTTGGTAAGAAATTGGTAGTGATGATTTGAGTATATACTTCTATATATTGCGTGGATTTTATAGAAGGATCACCAGTGATTTTATGAGAGTGAGGTGTCAAATTCAAAAGAGCATTATCATAAGATAATTTCAGGTATAATAATAAAGTATTGTGGGGTATTCAGATCCCTGAGATATTTGCATACCAGTTAAAACCTAGGCAACTTTCTTTTGAGCTTTTCAAATCCTAGAAACTTCGTCTGCACGAGTTCTTTTATTAATCCAAATGAGTTTACAGTGACCTTTGGTCAACTAATACTAAAGCCCCCTGTCAGATCTTGTTGCATAACTTAGCACCCTTCCTGACCTTTTTGGTTACCACCTAGAACTAGCTGCCCTTTTGTTATGTAATAACACAATTCAATTTGTCATTCATGTTTATTCACATTCAGCCTGCAAACCTTTTCACTGTTGCTGCAACCATCCTTGATTTCATACCTTTTCTCTCATTAGGCATTTAAACCATCCAAAGTTGTTGTTAAACTCATTAACCTTATCGTTTAATTAACTGGTACTCATTCTCTTCCAGCCCGCCTAATGCTTGTTGAATGTAACCAGACCTTCTGGTCTCTTTAAGCTGCTGGGTAAAGAGTATAGTCTCATCCTATTTACTGTTCTATAATCCTTCTTCTCCTGTTGCCACTAAACATCATCTGTATCTCTCCTTAATTCCTTTGAATTTGCATTTTACTCACCTGGGTGTATCAACCCTTGAACGCAAATCAAATCTGAAAAAAAAAAACTACTACTACTACAAACAAGCGTGAAACAACAATACATTGGAATAACTCACCTTCTAATCTAAGTTTCTTGACCATTCATGGCCATCTTTACTTTAGCCATCCTATGATAATTCCTTCTTTCCTAATAATTTCTAACCTCACTGGTTGTTTCTTTTATGGGCAATGACTCACTTGACTACCGTCTTTCATCACTTTCATTTGTTGATATTTTCATCTTTAATGTCAAATTTAGACTTTGCGAACCTTGGCTAGCCCAAGGATGAAACACCAAGCATAGGTTGAACACAATAATCATTACTCAATCTTGCGTCTTTAGAAACCTTGAAAATGACATACATGAGAAATAGTTCACTCCCCTTCTATTTCCCTTTTCCCCATGTTTCCGATGTGACAGGTAAAAGTCGATATATGTATGCCAAGTTGAAACCATTTTATGATTCGAAAAGGGGGTCATATGTGCACATGTAGTAGTGGGATGGTATGTTCTGCATATTAACTTGAGAGCTAATTACATATTGCGATACGATTCGAGTTCAGGAACTTGTATAAGCCAAATACTGAAGATTTGCAATGTATATTGTTCATGGGTTGTTCTAAAGGCCGTGTGAGCCACTTATTGTTTATTTGTGGGATGCAAACCCTAGTACTCCGGATGTGTGATCCATTGAGTTGCACTCTTAATTTCCTTTCTAGCATTGAACTTATTGAATGGGTTGCTCCGGGCATGTGGCCCGTAGAGTTGTGGTCTCCGGCGTGTAGCCGTTGAGCTTGATTTGGCCTCCTTTTGTACTTAGTTTCAATGCAGGGATTTCATGTAAGACTTTAAGACTAGGAAATTGTCAGTTTTCAGGGAAAACTCTGTCCGTTTCACCCCAGAATTTAGGAACATATTTTTACATCAATTCATACCTCAAGCCTTTGAGGGAGACCAAAATTTGGATCCCGATTTTGGCAAGCACTACAAAAAGCTTTTGCGACCGAGTTAAATTTCAGTAGTTCATACCACGGTGAGATTGATAAGCAAACCGAGCCCAGGATATATTGAACCTATGAGATCATTGAGGAGTAAAACCCTGTAACTTATAGATTGGATTTGCAACAAAACTAGAACATGTACACATCTTTCACATCTCACAATTCAGGAAATATGTTTCATATCCACATCATGTCATCATAACAGTACCAATACCCGCACCTATTCAAGGTACGGTGAATGTTTCTTTCAAACTGCAAGTTTCGAGGACGAAACTTATTTTAAGAGGGGAAGGCTGCAACAGCCTGAATCTAATATCTATTTTAATTACCTTGAATCATTTTAATTACAAGTTAATCAAGTTAGGCGACGCATTTCAATTCAGTATTTTCTATATGTATGCGTATATGTGTGTGTGCATTGCAGGTTGAAACGACGATGCGGCCTCAAAATAAATTATGCCATACCCCTAAATAATTCATCAAAATTCTAATAAATACTTGACCATCTACTAAAATAAATAATTCACCAACATTTTACATCCAAAGGATTTACATTTTTTAATTCAGAAATTTTAGGCAAAGTAGTAATTCAAACCTGTTTGTGTATATATATGTAATGAATGAAAAAAAAGGAGGGAAAATCGACATTAAGTCGGGCATAATCAGGATCAAGCCCCAAAATTTCAGTGCTCCCCTGCTTCCTTCAAACTCAACCCCCGACACCCCTCTCTGCCTTCCCTTGCCCATTTCTCTCTGCCTCACAGATTCCGTCCTAGTCGTCGGTGTGCTGTCCCATTGCTGACCGCCGGTCGTTCGTCCACCACACGGGCCACCGGTACCCCACCAACGCCATCGTTGTCCAACCCACGTTTGCCTCTCTATTCTGTCACTTCTCGCGCAGCTTTGCTCGGGCTCTGCCGACCGTTGCTGCCCCGTTTGTCGCAGTCCCAGCGCACCGGCATCGCCCAGATGTCACCAACCAGCCACCACAACCACCACTCCCTTTCTCTTTTCATTACTTTACTCTGTTTGGGTGGAAAGGTGAGAAAACCCTAACCTCTTCTAATTTGGGTTTTGATTGTTGTAATTCAATTTTTGTGAAAGATGATATCATTAAATTGTTGTTCTTTCTTGAACCTTGGATGTGGAATCAAAGTGATGAAGGGAGGTTGGAGGCTGATTATGAACCTAAGTTTGAATGTGTGAGTTGAAGGCGTTTAGATAAGTTTAACCAAAATTAAATGAAATTAGTGGGTTATACACGTTGAATGTGTGGATTACATTATGATGATGTGGTACTTAGGGTTATGGATTGGATGAAAGGTTATATGTTTTGGGTGTGAGGGTTTGAGCTTGTTTATATTGTTTCGATACTGTTTTATCGAAGATTTGAATGAAAGTACTGAAATTCCTGTGAATAACATGGAAGTGTTAATGTCTCGAGTGTGGTGATTTAGGGTTTACATGCTTGGGTGAAACTTGGAATTACTAGTATTGATTTAAAGATGTTTAGCATAATTTTAATGACAATCGAATGAAATTAATGGATTAACCAAGGGTTAGAGAAATGTGTCGCCACAGACATGATGGTTTAAAAATTTCCGAACAAGGTTTATGCTAATCATATTCGTTGTAATTATATTACCTTCTGGGTGTCTAACTAAATTGAATACGCTAGTTGAAGTGAAATACAAGTTGAAAGGACGAGCGTAGCCATGAACGTTGACGTGTACGTCAAGTAGGATTACTGATGAGGGACTAATTAATGAATTAAAAATTAACGACATTGACTAAATGGAAGTCAAGATAATGCCAAAGATCGGGTTAAGATCGATTCATGCTCGAGTGTGTTGGAGATTGATCGATCTCTTTTGTTTTACAACTCGAACGAAACAAAAGTCAACTAGGTGTAGTTCAAATGTTACAAATTCAAAATTTGAGTGGAATTGGTGGCTCAAAGGCGATGGGGACCTTGGAATGTGTCAAATCAAAGAAGGATAATGATGAAGGATCCCAAGTATTTTTAAGAGTGGCTTGGGAAGCAAGGTCGCCCAACGGAGCAATCAAAGGTTGAGTTATGTGCCATTGGGACAAAGGAGTGGCAGGTTCTCTTGTAACCTAACGCAAAGAATTAGGAATCCAAAGCTATCTGACGTTTCCAACATAGACAACTTAGGTAACGGCACTACCCTTAATAAAAATAATAATAGTAAAAGAAAAAGGAAAACAAAAAATAATAATAAAATCGAATAGAATCCAATTGATTTAATGACAATCATTGCGCGAATAATTAAAAGTGAGATGGAGGAAATTCTACATTATTTAATCATTCAGTCAGAAAATTTAATAAAATTTCTGATCTGTACTAATCGTAGAAATAACATATCTGAAGAAGGAATGAGGCCACTTTGTCGCTTCAAGCTGCCAACACGCATTCTCCATTACAAAGGAGAGAGAATCCCAAAGGTCAGGTACATACATTGCCTGTGCTCTTCGAAAACTCACATATTTCTCAGCTGTGAAAATTAATATAAGATTCATTTAATGAACCAATTTCTACAGTGTTTTGTCACCTAAACAAGTGGCCCCGTCCAATGACTAATCATTAGGGTTTATGCCCTTCAATATACCCGTGCGCGGTATTAACTCAGGCTTCTCGATCGGCCTGGAGGGTGAGCACCTAACGTATGATCGTTTCAAGACGTACGTCGACTAAAGTGTACACTTCCAGATAATAATTAGCAAATCAATTTTTACATGTACATTCTCTCTCTCCTGTTTGCAAAGTAAAATGTTTTGAAATGCACCCGGCCTTGCTAATTTAGCATAAAACTTATTTTACTATATAGGAATGTACATGCTGAGCTTCGGCTCATCATTCAAATGTTTTTATGCTTTCTATTTTAGGTATGGGGAGCACTGAACAGCCATCCTCCTGATAAGCTGGAAGGTAGCAAACAATGGACGTTTACTGAACATTAGCTAGTCAATGCTCACAGTGATGATAGGTTAGTAATTTGGAGATTGTGTATTGTTATATCTTTAAAACCAGAGGATAATAATGCTTAGTATTGGTACACTAAGTTATAACGTGTAGTATGAACTGTATGAGTAGGCAAATGTTTATTTTGGGTAATTCCAAGCTTTAGTAATGTAGGTAGCCTTGTTCCATAGCGTAATGGCGGTAATGCCTCCAATCAAATTAATAGTCTTCCGCTACAAATAAATAACAAACTAGTGGTTAAGTTAGAGTAAGCCGACATTAGTAATTGAGGACGTTACAAAACATGTCATTCCCATGGTTTTTACGCATTCCAAAACTATCATTAAGTATTCTCATAGTATCAATGTCACCAAAACCACTTTTTGATTGGGTATTAGTAGTATTGTGGCCTTTGTCACAAAAAAATGAAGAAGGTTCAGAAATTTCCTCCCCATGATGCACCCACTCTTTATAGTATGGCCAAAAACCATTAAACATGAGATGATGTGCCACTTCTTCTTTTGTGAAGCAAAGATTGTGCCCAACTTTGTATTTATTACAAGGGCATACGATCAGTTTACTACCCCCAGCATTGCAAAAAGAAAATTCCAAAATGACTCAACCCCATTCCTATATTCAAGAGAAGTTCTATGCATATGAATCCAACTTTTGTCCATTATAATTTCTACCAACACACCTATAAGGTCATCACATAAGTCAATATAAGCATTATAACTAAGCATTGGCAATCAGTAACGGACGAGGGGAAAAGAATCACAAGGGTCACAATAACACATCAAATTCATGTGCTTAGAGCATACTACGCCATAAGAACTAAGCAAATTTAAATCACTAGCTACAAATCCAATCATATTAACAAGCTGAAGATGAAAATAGTTCTTCAACTTAATAATATGCATTTAGACATTGTTCAAGGCATAAAAATCACTGAGTAAATTGAAAAAAAAAAGGGAAAATTTCATAACAATTTCGCTGAGTGGATTGGATGCTCATTCACTCAATGACATAGGCCTGTTTCCTACATACAAAGGTATCTTATCATTCTTAACTCCTCTTCTTGATGAGGGAAGATATAAATCAAGGGAAGAAGCCTTTTAAATTTTTCAATGTGTGGACTGAGCACTCTAACATCAAACAAATAGTATAGAATGCATGGCTGATCCAAGTGAAAGGCCACAACAGTTTTAAACTCTGGAATAAGGTGAAGCATATGTAACTTCAGTGGAGATCTTAGGCAAAAGAAGTTTTTGTAAAGTTAGCCAATAGATTGTACCGCAAATACTAAAATAGATAACATTCAAAGAAAGCTGCAAAATGAGTTATTCAAGTAGGGGTTGAATATGAAAGAGTAGTTGCCGCTTCAGCAGATACATAAGCTCACTGAGATTGAGGGGGAAAAAAATACTTAAACAAAAATTAAGGCAAACATGAATTAAAGTTGGAGATGCAAACAGGAATTCTTCTATGCGAGTATAAAGCCAAGGAGAGCACATAGAAAAATTGCACATATAATAACAGAGACAAGGGCTCTAATCCAAGACAAATAGCAGATAAAGGACATGTTAGGCTCAGTAAAATTAGGTTTAGCCACAGCACAACAGAAAGGGAGAATCAGACAAAACCGTTTCTAATTAATCCTACACTTTTTGTCCTTAAACAACACATGTTAGGTTCAGCAAAATTAAGAACAAGTCATTAAAACAACCCAAAAAAAAAAATTTTAATTGCCAAATATGCATCATCAAGAATGAATAATAGTCCATAATCCTTTATGTGCTTCCAATAAAATCTACACTACTTTTACATAAGTGGAAATCAACATTACAAATCAGAACCTGCACTATATATATATATATATATATATATATATATATATATATATATTATATATATTATATATATATATATATATATATATATATATATATACATATCTATACATACATACATATATGTGCATCTTACTATTTCATTCACCCCTTCCTAACCGCATTATTACCGTCTTAATATTGAAATCTCTGCTTTCCAAAAGGCTTCACTAGCTGCTTATTTTAACAGAAGACACACTCTATAGTTCCCTTCTAACAATTTTATATTACATTCTAAAGTCAAGAGGAATAAAATCAAATTCTTGGACCAAATTTTTCTTTCCAAGAAAACAAATAAAAATCTAGAAGATATGTTGAGAATAAAAAAATCTAGATTTGTGGTAAGTGGTTAAAGCTAGACCTAACTTCTATCTCCAGAGATTGCTTTCTAAATGAAGCCCATGAATTACCATTCAAGTGGAGTTGGTTTCCTATATAAGTATTTTTTTTCTCATGTTACTAAAATCAGCCCTTTCCCCATCAAGTTAGCTAGCACGCTGATTCTCTATAGCTGAATATGGTTTACAGTCTTCTTGCTTGGCACCTCATATCTTGAGCCCAACAACTTTTGGGTCGAAAGTGGAACAGAATGCTTATATAGCTTCTTTTCTAGAGTTTTATGTTTTCTCTGCACTGTTCAATTTTGAAATACCGGCATGTTATACTTCCTCTCATCTCAATAAGCATAGAAGATGTATTTAATCATGTGTCTCACTAAGAGTTCCAAAGTAATTTATTGTGAGCTGCTTACAATTAACAGGCTCACATCTATGGTTTCTTCAACAACAAATGTATTGTCCTCTATGACATATTGCTTCAGCATGTCGGCTGTGTACTATTTCCCCCCCAATGGCTTAATAATGTTTATTTCAGTAGGTGAGGCAGAGGGGAAAAAAGCCCCAAATGAAAATGCCTAAATAACATGAGATTGAAGAACCAAACAAAATTAAATTCCAGAAAACTGAACTATCAAATCCTTATCAAATCATAACCTAAAAACACAATCTACCCTAGAATTAGATCTCTAAATGAAGAGATCGAGCAAATTCTTCTGATGGACCAGTGAGAGTTCCAAGCACCATCAAAATTCACAATCAAACGTCACTCATTCAAAGCCTTGTAGAAAACAAACACACAGGGAATTCTTCTGACTTCCCATAATTTAATTGAATTCAGATTGACAATTGAGGCTTACCTTACAACGACGACGTGTATGAATCCCTGCCCAACTTCAGAGAAAAATGTAAATTCACAGAGCCCTGAATTTCTTCAACTCGCTGCCCTACTTCCACCTTGATTGTTTGATAGAATTCGCTATGTAAGGGTGGGGAAGTTTTCGTTGCCTAGAATTTGCTACCCAGATGAAGAATGAATTGAAGAGTTCACTTTCACTACCCAGATTAAGAATGAAGTGAGGAATTCGACTTCTGAGGAAGAATTTACTGCCTAGAATTTGCTACCCACATGAATTTGGGGAAGGAATTAAGGAGTTCAGGTTTGCCTGCTACACAGATAAACGAGTTATGTGAATTCTAGGCCTAGGGATTGCTTGAGCTTTTGCGTTTTGGGGATGGAAGGCGGGCAAATTAAAGTACCCGCTCAATATTTCATATATGGTAATTTTATTTTGCTAGGTATTTGTGTATTTTTTTATTTTTTATTTTATTCCTTTGACTAATATATTTAAATATAAATATTGAAATATTTTATATAAATTACCTCATTAATATAATAAAAAGTAATTATAAGAGTTCAATTTAATTCCTCATACTTACTAAGTGTAGGAATAGGTTCATAATTTACCCACACTTGTTAAATGTGGGATTGAGGTAACTACTAAATCTTATCATTTTTCTCCCCACACTTTACTTAAGTGTGGTGATATAAATGCGGGAGGATGCATTATTTTTTATAGTGGTAGTGTGAAGACAATGCCAGCGCAATGTGAGATAGCATTAACAATCTCATTACTTGAATTATCAATAAAGAGCATATTGTTCAACAACAAAAAAAATTATGCAAATAACTCTACTCTGATAATCCACTAGAATTTTGGGATGAAGATAAGACATTTGTAAAAATTACTCTGTTAAATCCCAATACTATTATCCAAGTCAAACAAATCGTGTATACACACCAAGATATCTAAGAATTTGATAAACAAATCAAAGAACTTCTGGATAAAGGATTAATCCGAAACGGCAAAAGTCCTCACACTAATCCCGCCTTCACGGTAAGAAATCATCCAGAAAAAAAGAGGAAAACCAAGAATGGTAATCAATTATAAAAAGCTTAATGATAATAGTATCTTTGATGGTTATTATATTCCTAGCAAAACAGTCCTTTTCAACAGAATTCAAGGAGCCTCTTGGTTCTCGAAAATGAATTGTAAAAGTGGATATTGGCAGATAAAAATGGATGAGGAAAGCATTCCTCTAACTACATTTAGTGCCCCACAAGGACATTATAAAGGATAGTAAAGTCATTTGGTCTTAAAAATACACCTCAAATATTCCAAACAAGAATGGATAACATCTTCAAAGACCACAACCATTGCTGTTTAGTTCACATCGATGATATCCTTGTCTTTTCTAAAACCATAGAACAACATAAAATGGTGTCTCAGCTGTCACCCAAATATGCATTGATACTGCGAGAGAACAAGTGCATTCATGCTACACAAGAAATTAAGCTCTTATGTCATAAAAGCATATTCTGGAAAAAATAGAAAATGTTCCTAAAAAGAATGAAGATAGGAAGCAACTAGAAAGGTTTCTTGGATGCCTTACCTATGCTTCAGATTTCATTAAAGATTTAGCTCAACTAAGAAAGTCATTGCAGCAGAAACTCAAGAAAGAAGTCAGCTAAACGTGGAGGACTAATGATACAAAGATTGTTCACAATTTCAAAAAAATGTGCAAAAAATCTTCCTGTTCTTAATTTGCCTAATGAAGGAGATGATTGAATACTTAAGACAGATGCCAACAATGAGCATTGGAGTGCAGTAAATCAAAGAAGGAGAAAAAGTCTGCAAATATTGTAGTAGAAGTTTCAATAAGGCAGAATGCAACTATCCCATGATGAAAAAAAAAATCCTTACAATTATAAGGGGAATTTAAAAGTTTTTAATCTTTTTAGCGCCAAAACCTTTTCTTCGAACTGATTGTAAAGAAACACTTGGTTTTGTGAAAAAGAATTTATCAAATATGCAAGCGCAAGGACAACTCCTGCATTGACAGTTATGGCCTAACTAGTTTTCCTTCTCTATTAGGCATATGCAGAGATCGAAGAACTTTCTGGCAAATAGTTTAACTCGAGAATTCGCCAATAGTGATCATCAAAGCCGACTCCTACCAGAAAAGGAGAAATCCATAATGCAATACCATTCCTACTAGAACGGATTTCTTCTTCTAGTAAAGTCCTTATTGATAACCTGAAATTCCATACAAAAGGTAGATTACGCTGTGGTCTGCTATCTTCAGCCTACCTAATAGCCCAAAGATTTTCCATTTTAGAGTTACAAGTTAATTGCCTTTGATGTCCTTATGATATCCAAGAAAAAAATAAGCTCTCATATTCAAGAAAAATGGTTCAATGAATTATATGTAGCCTGTATCAATTATTATCATAACTATTCTTACAATATTTGGGAATCCTGGAGTATAATTATCTATTTTCGTGATAAGTCTGAAGTTGGTGGTGTTAGTTTCCTAACAAATTCAATCTCTCCAAATGACCTCCTCATTAAAGCCTAGGAATACGGGATGATAGTTTACTTTATGGAATTTCCGGATCCAAAGTTTCCCATTTTTTCAACTCTGACCAAATTCCAACAATGCATGTTTAAAAAGATCAATTGGATTATTACGTCTCTTGAGGGTCCAACAAAAATTCTATATTGTAGATCCCTATATTTGGAGGTACATTGTGCATTAATCAAATATGAAAATGGAAAGACAAAACCAGCCTATTATCTTGTTCTGATCGTTGATTACGACGATCCCTATGATCAACGACAAGAATTGTTTATAGAACAAGGAGGATTTGTTACTAATCCTGCTTTAGCAAGAGCCATCGATTTTTACAATATTTATTATCAAAGTTGGGCACTGATTGAACAAGGAAAAAGGTTAATGCATTGTAGAAACGCTACTTTCGCCTATGACAATGAATTTAAAGAATACATGACGGTGGAAGGAGCAGTCTCAGAAGATATCTTTGATTATTCTTTGATGTTGGAGCTGAAAAGTTCTTCTCAAAGAAAGGGAAGAAATGTCTTCTTGAATTATTTGAGAAATGGGATCCAGAGCATCTTAAACAACTTGATGAAGATTTTGATGATTATCTAGATAATGATGGTCTGAAAGATATAATTTGAGATGAAGGCATGCAGAATCTTAATAATGATGACTAGTCTTGTGTTAGTCTTAAAATGTGTTACCGCAAGTGCACGGTGCTAGTTATAGCTAACAACGGCAAGTACGGGTCGTGTCCACAGAGAACTCGGTTTCAACCACCGAACCAACCTATAACACTCTATTTAGGTCAGAATCTACTAAAATTGG
This sequence comes from Carnegiea gigantea, assembly GCA_029747015.1. Lineage (NCBI taxonomy): Eukaryota > Viridiplantae > Streptophyta > Magnoliopsida > Caryophyllales > Cactaceae > Carnegiea > Carnegiea gigantea. The sequence goes on from JAKOGI010000378.1 coordinate 264,386, forward strand.
TTTTGATAAAATAACAGTTCTATTTTGCTGAAGACTACTGCTATTATCTAAATTAATACTAACAATAGTCCTAGATAGGGGTTCACCATACTATTGTGCTCCTTGGACTATAAACTAAGTCATGCAATGCGATCCACGTAGACAACTAAAATGGAATGATTACCAATTAAAGTGCATCTACGCCTTTTCTCGAAAGTTGTTAGACTGGTTACGTGATCCTAATTATCTATTTTCATGAAATAGGAATCAACAAAACCACAGGATTAAGTAACCGCTATTCCCAATCGAACTCCTAACTATTTTCATGTTAAGAAATTAAATTGCTCACAAAGTAGCTCTAAGTAAAGGATTCAACTATTGTTAATCTCCTAAACCCTAATCTTAAGAACAGGAATTCGACTCTTTCAGGTAATTCATCGAACACTTGGTGCGTTAAGGGAGAGTTCAGTCATAAACATGGACATTCATTCCCAAAACCTAGAACATGGTTCTAATTCGCACAATAGGGGCTACGCCCAATCTAAGATAACAAATTTAGCCTCTAATCATCATTTCAATCACAATCACAATCAAGAACGCGAACATGATTACAAGTACTAACTTTGAACTAAAACACAAGAGAAAAAGGGAAAGGAATGTACCTTTTATTAACTGCAGCAATAATCTACCAAATGCATAAATCAATCCCAATCCAATGCTTTGAAATCAAAAACAACAATTCAGATTTGAAAAACCTAAAGTCGCCGTTTTTAGAGAGAGAAGAAGAGAGAAAATTACATAATGCCTAATTACAATGTGCCATCGTAATTAACTGGGAATCACTGAAATGGCACGGTCATGCCACATGGCACGGTGCCACCGTGCCACTTTGGAGCCTCACTTGTTCTTGTTTCCTGGGGTGGCGCGGTCACCTTGCCTGGCATGGTGCCCCCATGCCACTTCCTCTTGACTCAAAATCTACCTTTTTGGCTCCTGTTTGACGTGGCATTAGCTTGTTTTCCTCGTTTCTTCTAATCAAACTCCTGAAAATACAAAAACACATCATATAAGCGGATTTGGGTTAAAGAATGCCTAATCAACCTCTATAATTTTGAAGTTTTATCGAAAACCGTCGAAATAAGAGGTAAAAATCAGGTCTAACGGAGGAAAAATAGAGGTTTATCAACTCCCCCATGCTTACCTCTTGCTTATCCACAAGCAAGATTGTCAACTAACAGGATAATAGGGTGAGACACCTCAAATTGTCACCCTCCTCAGGCAAGCGGTGACAACTAAATCAGCAGTCATGGTGACCCTTAGCTCAGTAGTACAACAAGGGCAAAACCTTTTTTTGCAAAAATATATGTTGTAAAACATAAATTGTGCGGCTATGGTACAAGAGTAAACACCCTATCTGGAACCACTTAGAAGCTTACTGCTCTCCCCTGAATCGTTGGTGAGCTAGTTAGATCGGTACGCTCTCACTTTAGGAATAAGAGATGAAACACTCCTTTCGTGTGTTTAGGGCAGAAAACGATCACTCAAAATCACCCTCAATGCACGCATTCTACCATAAGCTTGGCAAAACTCTCAATTCTCCATCAATGGAGGCAAAATGTGCAGGTGTCAATCATAAGGACTTTTCAAGGGTTGTAATGGGGTTATGGCTAGAGGTAAGGGATGATAGAATATAGAAGGGATGAGCTAAAAAGCCAAGTAGATAGTAATGACAACCATCTCCTCACAAGAAATACACCATTACCCATATCCCAAAACTCAAACCACAAATGAAAAAGGGAGTTGAAATCACTTCTGTTTTTGCTAAATCTCTTGACCACACATCTTATTCATGCACTTTTCTTCTTTGTTTGTCTGTTTTTTTTTTAAAAAAAGAACGTGGCAAGAGAATGGCTACAGTCTAAGGACTGCTTCAACTCCCAACCGTACAACACTAATAGCTAATCAAAGCCAGCTACTGAACGCACCAGCAACCATATTACCCAAACCAAGTAACTCACGACATTGCTCTGCTAACTTGGCACAGGATAGGATTATTCATTTCAGGCCAGGGTTATGTAGAGGGTTTATCAAATGACAGGGGAATAGCTCAAAGGGGGTGACAAACAGATCATACTAGCGCAGGGTGGCTTTTTGGCTCATGTGGCTTACAATGAATGGATGCCTTAATCATATTAACACCATGCACATACTAATCGTGACCTCGAAGAGGGTTAGGCCAAGTTCTAGAGAAGTCTATGCAAAGGGGTGAACACTCATGAAAGGATGTTCAAGACTATGGAAAGTGAATGGTCATTACAGGCTCAAAAATCTGACTGGGTCTTTTACCAAAATCATGAGCTTAGATTTAACAACCAAGGTTCAGTCAATTCACATCACAGCAGTCATCAAGAGTAAATACACAAGCAAAGCCCAACAGTCAAAATCATTTCCAAAATAGTTTCACAAGATATTAGCCCAAATTGAGCCTCATTTGCCACAAGCTACCACAACTAACCAATCACATCATCACCCCTTGAATGTCATCATTAGAGGGGTTTTCACAATCATTTCATAACCTCTTTTTTTCCCAAAGCAGTAAAACTAACGAGAAGATCCATAAGTAGATAACTAAAGAGAAGGGTAAAAAGGGTTACCTCATGGTCTTGTACCACCCTATTCATCATGTTCTCGCTTCAAATCAATGGTTAGGAAGGGAATATGTACAAGGCATCATCTACCTAAATGGGATGTCCGATATGCCTACCTAATGCATGAAATAGAATGAAGACCTAAGAATGACCTAAGAATGCCGCTAAACTAGAATGAAACCTAAAGTGCTAAATGCGATAAAATATATACAATACACCCCACTAAACAGATATAAACATCTCCCCATGCTTGGACCCTTCATTGTCCCCAATGAAAATGTGATAGATAAGAAAAGAAGGGGAAGGAGGAATACACTTACAGTCACTGGGTGCCGTCGGGCCCTGGAGGTGGCCAGAAATGCAGAGGAAATGGAAGGAAGGTGGAGGGATCATAAGATGGACAGGAGGAGGAGCCGCCCTGATCGCCCTGAAAGAAGCGTAAACGGTCCTCTATTTGTCGAATAGACTCCGACTGGCGCCAAAGTAACTCGTTCATCTGCCGGTGCTCCTCGTACTCCTGGGCTTTTGTTATAGCCCGTTCCTCCTCTCTTTGAATCCGCCACTGCTCCCACTCCTCCAGGCGGTCAACGAAACCCAAATATAGGAGACTCCCTCCTCAGTGGAGTCCATGCGCCCGGATAGGAGACCGAAGTCCGCAAGCATGCTAGTGAATCCCTCCCGAAGTCCTGAAATCTCTATTTAGAGGTTGGAGAAAGACTGGAGAAAGGTAGGATCGAGCGGCATGTATGCCACTGAGGAAGAAGACCCACCCATCTCATGGGTGAACGGTGGGTAAAGTGGTGATGAAAGTGGTGGGATGGCCACCTCCTCAGCACGGCTAGCCTTGGGCTCAGGCTCTCCTCGGCCCGCATCAATGTCCTCCTCCTCCTCTTCATCATACTCATCATCTCCCCTCTCATCAAACTCAATGTCATCATCAGCCGCTAACTGTTCTTCTCTAAGTAGAACAGTTGCCCTAATAATCCTCTGGTCGCAGTTCTAATTTCTTTTGTTAGCGACCGTGGTACGCTTAACACTGGGAAGGGTGAAAAGGATGGCTTTGTGGTGGGGGTACCCAATGGTGTCACCTCGGGTGTCTATAACATGCATATGGTGGAGGGTGCCGAGGTCGAGGTGACCACCTAGGAAATGGGGCTCGAGAGTAGAGAGCCTTGAGCCGTAGTCCAAGGAATTAGCAATGGCGGTAACAGTGCCGCCAAAACTAATGACATTCCTGTTGCTGGTCTTGGCTACTTCCGCTAAATGGCGGATTATGAATACCCCCATGTCCATGGGGGTGCCTGACAGGGCGAACCAGATAATAAACAACTTGGCCTTTCGATAACAATTTTGGTTGTCGTTATGCCCGAAAATGATGTTGGCGATTAGGCGCCGAAGGTATTGTAGGTTGACATTACAAATGTCGGTTGCTTTGGCTTGTCAGGGATCAAAAATCCTAGGTCACCTCCACCGGTCAGTGTACTCCTTCTGTTTGGAGTAGGTAATGCTCAGCTAGACGGGATCAGGTCGCTACAACGAGGGCACATCTCTAAAAGCCCCGTCAACCATTAAGAATCTAAACAGTTCATTAAACATCCTCAAGTTCATCCGGTGGTCGATGTTGAACATACAAAAATAAATGGCTACCTCATGACCACCATAACTACCATCCCAATCGACATATAGTGAACTCAAAAACTCAATCATAAGACGGTTATAGGATGTACATTACATGTTTATGTACTCAGTCCATCCTAATCTATCAGTCAGAGTCAACATGTCATCTAACATTCCCAAAGACCTCAACGAGTCAGCATGAAAATATTTTTGCAACTAGTGTTCCTAGTGGCTAAAAGCTCATATTGTGACTTTTATTCATCACTGACAAATTGCAAACCCCTAGTGCTAATAGGTAAAATGAGAGGGTATGCATCCTTAATACCTTCAGTAGAAGTGGTTGCAGGTGAAGAAGAGGTTGCCCTTGATGATTTCTTGGGATGGGATGGGGCCCTTGAAGCCTCTCCAACTCGTTTCTTACCCATTGTATGAATGAACAACAAATCTGGACCCAAAAATAGAGATAGGAGCTAAAAATGGCAAGAGAAGGGACAATTTCTTTCTCTACAACCTTCAACCTCAACAATGGAGGTTACGGTATTAGAGAGAGAAAGTGGGTTGTGGGGAAGGGTGTATTTGGTTGAAGCGGTGAGAAATTTTAAGAGGAAAATGGAGGGAAGTGAAGGAATTAAAGAAATTTGGGAAAATTTGAGAGAATTTGAGAGTTTTGAGGGAGGATTTGACTGGATAATGGTGAGGGAGAGAGGGGTTTTCATGCTTATAGAGAGAGAAAGGAGAGAGCTTGAATGGGGAAGAAGGAGGAAGGAGAAGGAAATCGGCTATTTTGGCTGATTTTTAATATGGCACGATCATGTCATCAGGCATGGGGCCACCGTGCCACAATGCTGCATGGGTTCTGTAAGTACAAAACGTGGCACGGTGCAACCGTACCAATTTTTTGAGCATTGATCCATGATTTTCTTGCTTCCTTTTTTTTTCTTGAAGTCTTGAGGGGGGTGGCACGGCCATTTCGCCCGACATGGGATGCCCACACCAACTTGCTGCCCTCTAAGTCATCTCCTTCTAAATCTGTTACTTCTTGTTCTCACTTATTTTTTTCCTAGAATGATTTCCTCTCATATGCTCCTCTTTTTTTTTTCATTTTCATTTTTTTTCTTTTTTTTCCGAAAAGCAGTAAAGCTTGGTTGTCTCATAAGAAGTGCTTGTTTTAAGTCCCGAGCTTAACCTTGAGAATCTCTAGGGAGAAGAGACATTGGGGAGGGCACAAGTAACCTTCTCCTCAAGTGATTCATCAGTGGTGTAGTGTTTTAGACGAGACCCGTTCACCTTGAACGAGCCAATGGTCTCAATGCCGATCTCAATAGCCCGTATGGGTACACCTTCAACACCTTGAAGGGCCCTGACCATCTATAATGAAGCTTACCCAGAAAGACCTTTAAGTGGGAATTGAACAGAAGAACTGAGTCACCTTCTCGAAACTCGCGGCGGTTGATAAACTTATCATGCCACCGCTTAGTTCACTCCTAGTAGAGTCGAGAATTGTCATAGGCATCCAAACGGATCTCCTTGAGTTCGTTCAACTACAAGATCCTTTTCTCCCCCGCGGACTTCAAATCGAAGTTCAGGTTCTTGATGGCCTAGTCGGCCTTGTGTTGGACCTCCACGGGCAGGTGGCAAGGCTTACCGTAGACTAACCGGAACGGAGTGGTTCCAATTAGGGTCTTGAATGCATTCCGGTAGGCCCAAAGAGCGTCATTTAGCTTGTTCGCCCAATCCTTATGAGATCTCACAATCGTTTTCCCCAAAATAGACTTGATTTCCCAGTTGGAGATCTCTACTTGGCTATTAGTCTGAGGGTGTTAGCCACGTCCATACTTGTGGTGCACTCCATATTTCCTCAAAAGAGCTTTCAGTTTCTTCTCTATGAAATGCGGCCTATTGTCACTTATTAACACCCTCGAGACTCCAAAACGAGGGAATATAATCTTCTTGAAAAGTTTAGCCACTACCTTGGAGTTATTGGTAGGGTAGCCACTGCCTCCACCTACTTGGAGACATAATCCACGGCAACTAGGATGTATTTGTTGCCCATCGAGGACAGGAAATGTCCCATAAAGTTGATGCTCCAAACATCGAAGATTTCAACTTCAAGGATGAAGTTAAGGGGCATCTCATTCTTCCTTGACAGATTCCCCATCCGTTGGTAGCGATCACAAGTGCAGACATATGCATGGACGTCCTTTAAGAGTAAGGGCCAAAAGAACCCCGCTTGGAGCACCTTAGCGGCTGTATTGGAGGCGCTCAGATGTTCTCCACATGGACAGTCGTGACAATGGGAGATCACACTCTGAATCTCCCCCTCAGGAAGGCATCGCCTGCAAATCTCATCCTTACACAGCTTGTAAAGGAAGGGCTCCTCTTAGAAATACATATTGACATCATAGAGGAATTCTTTTTCTGGTGAGAGGATAAATCATGGGGGAGGATTCCCGAAGCTCAGTAGTTAGCATAGTCACGAACCATGGGGCTTGTCTCAAGGTGATGCCCTTGAGATACTCGTCAGGAAAAGCATCATCGATGTGGATGCCATGGCTCTCAATAACGAGCTTAGAGACATTCTCGGCCCCGACATTCTCGACCCCTGCCTTGTCTTTGATCTCCAGATCAAACTCTTAGAGTAGCAGAATCCACCGGATGAGGCGAGGCTTAACATCTTTCTTCTTTAGAAGGTGCTTGAGTGCAGAATGATTGGTGTACACGATGACCTTAGAACAGAGGCGATCAGGTCAAAACTTCTCCATCGCGTACACAACCGCAAGCAGCTCCTTTTCAGTCGTAGTGTAGTTCTGGTACGCCTCATCTAGTGTTCTAGTAGCATAGTAGATTACCACTTGCTTCTTATCCTTCCTTTGTCCCAGGACTACCCCCACAGTATGATCGCTAGCATCACACATGATCCCAAAAGGGAGATCCCAGTCTAGTGGTTGTATGATGGGGGTAGAAATTAGTGCCTATTTGATCCTGCAAAAAGCCTCACGCACTCATCAGTAAAGATAAACGGGGCATCCTTGGCAAGTAGCTAAGTTAGAGGTTTAGCGATCTTGGAGAAATCCTTGATAAAGCGGCGATAAAACCGCGCATGACCAAGGAAACTCCGTACCCCTTTTACCGAAGTAGGAGGGGGCAATCGCTCAATGACGTCTACCTTTGCCCTATTTACCTCGATGCCCTGATCAGATATAACATGACCTAGTACTACTCTCTCCTGTACCATAAAGTGGCACTTTTCCCAATTCAATACTAGGTTGACTTCCTCGACCTATAGAGTACCTTGGTCAGATTTTCTAAGCAAAGGTCAAAGGTAACTCCATAGACAGAGAAGTTATCCACAAACACCTCTATAATGTTTTCAATAAGGTCCGAAAATATGGCAGTCATACAGCGTTGGAAAGTGACAGGGGCATTGCACATTCCGAATGGCATCCTTCGATAAGCAAAGGTACCATACGGGCACGTAAAGGTCATCTTCTCCTGGTCATCGGGATGGATAGGAATATGAAAGAAACCTGAATACCCATCCAAATAACAGAAGAAGGAATGTCGTGCGAACCTTTCCAACATTTGGTCAATGAAGGGGAAGGAAAAGTGATCCTTCCTGGTGGCTTGATTCAGTCTACGGTAGTCAATGCACATGCGCCACCCAATCACAGTCCTGGTCAAAATGAGCTCATCCTGCTCATTCTTAATAACAGTCATCCCTCCCTTTTTAGGGACTATTTGAACAAGACTCGCTCACTCACTATCTGAGATAGGGTAGATGATCCCAGCGTCAAGTAGTTTAACAGTTTCCTTTTTCACAACCGCTTACATGTTAGGATTTAAACGGCGCTGAGGTCATCGGGAGGGACGATACCCACCATCAAGAAAGATGTAGAGCATATAAAATAAAGGACTAGGTCCCTGAATATCATCAATACTATAATCAATGGTGCCCTTATGCTTACCAGCACATCCAACAATTATTCCAACTGTGGGCCATTTAGTTTAGCATGAACAATAATGGGAAACTGATTGGAGGGGTCGAGGAATTCATACCTAAGATGGGAAGGTAGAAGTTTTAGCTCTACCATCGGTAGGGACTCCTCTTCTTCCTTGGAGGTGGGCTCCTCCACACTAAGTACCCCTCTACGGGACTGCCTAGTCATATAGGTGGTAGACTTATTGAGGAGTCCAGCGTACTCCTCCTTCTCTCCCGAATGAGAGTTGGTTGCATAGTAGCCAACCAACTCAGCCTCTAGTGGATCTTCTATAAAATATCGGGCCTTGGCCTCCTGGTTAAGGGCTTTCTCCAGCACATCGACTTACAGCATGAGTCACTCGAGGTGGGGGAGGCCATAAATTATGGCAAGCTAAACTTCACCTTTTCATCCCCTACTTGAAGGGCGCCATTCTTCACATCTATCATTGCTCCCGCAGTGACTAGAAAAGGTCGCCCAAGTATGATAGGAATGCAAGAGTCTTTCGCCATCTCCATAACCACAAAGTCACATGGGATGAAGAACTTCCCCACTTGTAGTGCGACATCCTCAAGAATACCTAAAGAGTATTTGACGGATCTATCATCTAGCTGCAGAGAGATAGTAGTGGGTTTCAGCTCCACCACTTGCAGTTTCTTGCATATAGAATAGGGAATGAGGCTCACGCTAGCCCTAAGATCACATAATGCCTTGCTGATAGTAACATCCACAACTGAACAAGGGATGGAAAATCTTCTTAGATTTGAAAGCCTAGGAGGCAGTTTGTTCTAAATAATTACATTGCGCTCCTCAGTGAGTGCTATGGTAGTATTTTCGAGCAACCTCCCTTTGTTGGATAATAAATCCTTCAGAAATTTAGCGTAAGAGAGCATGTCAGTAATAGCCTCCAGGAAGGGAATGTTTATGTGGAACTTTTTCAGCATTTTGAGAAACTTTCTGTACTTGTGCTCCTCCTTAGCCTTTACTAACCTCTGAGGATATGGAATAGGAGGCTTGTAAGGTTTCACTGGAGGTGAAACAGGCTCATCTCTAACCTCCTGGGTCCTTTTAGCATGGGCCCTCTCACTGGAAATCTTAATAGGGGCCTCCCTGATAGCATCACCCTCATTATTGATCTCCCTCCTTTTTTCCCTCATAGGGGTAGGAGGACTCTCTAACTCCCTACCACTTCGTAGTGTGATAGCAATCATTTGACCCTTAGGGTTGGTCTCAAGTTGACTTGACAGATGTTACTGGGGCCTGGACAAATGGCTCACCTGCTGTGCAATATGGGCTATCTAGTTCTCTATCATCTTTTGGTGAGTGGTTATAGTTTCAAATTTGGCTGTCAATTCACTGACTGACTCATCTAATGCCTCATTGATCTTGGTTTGGGTCGCTATGAAGCACTCCATAAGACTCTTTAGATTGGATTTTGGTTGGGGTGGTTGCTGTTGAGGAGGTGGGGCATAGGGAGCCCTGTATTAGAAACCAGGAGGTTGTGATTGGGAAGTGTTGGGTAGCATGGGATTGTTATTGCAATAAGAGAAATTTGGGTGATTTCTCCAACCGGGGTTATATGTGTTTGAGAAGGGGTTATTTTGCATTGTATTGGTATGCTCAACGCCTGGGAAAGTGGGTTGACACTTAGCAGCGATGTGGCTTTGAATGCCACAAATCTCACAAAGGGCTCTAACCTCAAACATTACACCAGACGAACCTCCCACTAAACTCCCTAGAGGAGGAGTTCCAAGCCTGTCAAACCGCTGCATCAAAGCATTAACATTGCTAGCTAGCAAGTCCACAATGTCAACTCCATTGATCCCACTGCTCCTCTTTGGGGCTATCCTCTCGCTGCATCAATGGTAATTGTTAGAGGCCATCTCCTCCAACAAGGCCTTCGCAGCCTCTATTAACTTCCCCATAAGTGTGCCGCCAGCGGCGGCGTCAATAGACATCTTCAGTAACTGGTCTAATCCATCGTGGAAGGTTTGGATTAGAAGCTAGTCGGGTACTTTGTGGTGGGGGCATTGGCATTGAAGATCTTTGATTCTTTCCTACACCTCATAAAGTGACTCATCGCCTCGTTGAGAAAAGGAGGTGATTTTTGCTCTCAACTTAGCGGTCTTGCCAAGGGGAAGGTACTTGCTTAAGAATGCAGTCGATAGGGCCTCCCAAGTTATGAAGGAGCTAGGCTCTTCATTAAGGAGCCAGTCACTAGCTCTGTCCGTCAGCGAGAAAGGGAAGAACCGTAGTCTGATTGCATCGGCGGAGACCCTGTTGAGCTTGATCGTGTCACACTTCACTAGGAAGTTGTGAAAGTGAATATGAGGGTTCTTCGTGGGTCGCCCACTAAACTGATCCTTCTCCACAAAGGATACAAGAGCAGGCCGCAGTTCGAAGTTGTTCGTTTGGACGGCCGGGTTGACAATGGACGAGGTGAGGCTGGTGGCCTGCAGTAGGACATAATCCCGCAACGCCGTAGGATTTCTCTCGGCCATGATGACTTGTTGCTATTGTCGCTTCCTCGCATCACTTTGCCTTCGCGCAGTGGCTTCTATCTCAAGATCAAAGGGAATGAGTGGTCGATTCCTCTGACTGTACCTGTGCATACAAAGCCAAAAACTATACCAAGCATAAGCGAGTCCAAAGGAAGCTAAAAGAACAAGGAGAAAAGGGAAGACGAAAAGAAAAGAATGTGCCTAATCTAGACCGTTTTGAATCGTTTTGGATGTCAAAATAACCAAGTTCCCCAGCAACGGCGCCAAAAACTTGTTGTCTTAAAAATGTGTTACCACAAGGGCACGGTGCCAGTTGTAGCTAGCAACGGCAAGTACAGGTCGTATCCACAGAGAACTCGGTTTCAACCATCGAACTAATCTATAACACTTTATTTAGGCCAGAATCTACTAAAATTGGTTTTCACTAAATAACAGTTCTATTCTGCTGAAGACTACTGTTGTTAACTAAATCAATACTAACAAGGGTCATGGATTGGCGTTCACTATACTATTGTGCTTCTTGGACTACAAACTAAGTCATGCAACTCGACCCACGCAGACAACTGAAATGGACTGATTACCAATTAAAGCGCATCTATGCCTTCTCTCGAAGGTCGTTAGACTGGTTAGGTGATCCTAATTATCTATTTTCTTGAAACAGGAACCAACCAAACCATAGGATTAAGTAACCGTTATTCCCAATTGAACTCCTAACTATTTTCATGTTAAGAAATTAAATTGCTCACAAAGCAGCTCTAAGTAAAGGATTCAACTGTTGTTGATCTCCTTAACCCTAACTTAAGAATAGGAATTCAACCCTTTCAGGTAATGCATCGAACACTTGGCATACTAAGTGAGAATTCAGTCATAAACATGGGTATTAATTCACAAAACCTAGTACATGGTTCCAATTCACACAATAGTGGCTACACCCGATCCAAGACAACAAATTTAGCCTCTAATCATTATTTTAATCATAATCACAATCAAGAACGCGAACATGATAAAAAGTATTAACTTTGAACTAAAACACACGAGAAAAAGGGAAAGGAGCATACTTTTTATTAACTGCAGTAATAATCTACCAAATGCATAACTCAATCCCAATCTAATGCTTTGAAAATCAAGAGCAACAACTCAGATCTAAAATCCTTAAAGTCGTCGTTTTTCAAGAGATAAGAAGAGAGAAAATTACATAATGCCTAATTATAGTGCGCCATCACAATTAATCGGGAGTCACCAAAGTGGCACAGTGCCACCGTGCCACATTGCTGCCTCTCTTTTTCTTGTTTCCTGGGGTGGCACGGTCATGCTGCCTAGCATGGTGCCCCTATGCCACTTCCTCTTGACTCAAAATCTAACTTTTTGGCTCCTATTTGACGCGGCATTTGCTGGTTTTCCTTGTTTCTTCTAATCGAACTCCTGAAAACACAACAGTACATCATATAGGCGGATTTAGGGTAAAGAATGCCTCATTAACCTCTACACTTTTGAAGTTTTACTGAAAGCTGCTGAAATGAGAGGTAAAAATCAAGTCTAAAGGAGGTAAAATAGAGGTTTATCACCTAGCTTGCTCAATCGACATGTATACTGACTGGCTAAAACAACTTTAGTGAACAAGTCAGCCAGCTGATTCTTAGGATTAACATAGCATGGCCTAACTTGACTAATCTTGAACTTATCTCACATAATGATAATATACCTTAATAGGCTTTGTCCTTTCATGGAACATGGGTTACTCACTATGTGAAGCGCAACTTGATTATCACAGAACTGTTACACAGGTAAAATTGGCTCTACATTCAAATCTCCCAGCAAGGCCAACAACTAAGCCAGTTCACAGCAGGTGTTAGCCATGACTCTGTATTCCCTTTTTGTAGTAGAGTGAGACATAACTCCTTCGTTGACTTCCAAGAAATCAAAGAGTTTCCCAGTATAATAGCATAGCCTATCATAGATTTTCTTAGCTTAGGATAACGTCCCCATTCTGAGTCATAAAAAGCTTTCACCTAGAAGTTTGAGTTGTTGGCAAATAGCACACCATGCTCAAAGGTTGCTCTGAGATACCTAAGCAAATGATAAACCTCCTTCATATGAGCATCTGTAGGTGAGCTCATAAATTGACTTAAAATTGAACAACATAACTAATGTCACGCCTTGTGATCCCAACTAGCCTTCTAAATCTATTGAGATCTTTAAGAGGCTATCCTAAGTGAGCATACAACTTCAAATTTGGCATCAATGGTATCTTGAGTGCTCTGCAGTTGTCTATTCTTGTTTCTTTAAGAAGATCCTTAGTATATTTCATTTGACATAGAAATATACTTCAATTGTCTGAAGTACTTCTAACCTTAGAAAATAGCTTAGTTGTCCGGGTCCTTTATGTGGAATTGATCACTAAAGTAGGCTTTTAGCTTAGCTATAGTCTCAGCATCATTCTCAATAATCATCATATCATCCACAGAGATAAGTACAATAGTGAAAGCCTTCCCATTCTTTTTTGTAAAAGCCTCAACATTATTCCCAGTAATCACCATATCCTCCACATAGATAAGTACAATAATGAAAAACTTGCCATTCTTCTTTGTAAACAAGGTATAATCTCCTTTGGATTGATGAAATCAAGGCACTAAACAATTTTTCAAACAACTGTCTAGGGGCTTGTTTGAGTCCATAGAGAGACTTCAGCAACTTACACATATATCTCCCCCTAGATGCTAAAGGTTCAAGAGGTTGAATTGACTGACCAAAACCTGCATGGCCTAGAGTCATGGTCATGTACACTTCTTCCTCCAAATCACCATGCGAGAAAGCATTGGAAACATCCATTTAAACTAAACTCCACTATTGAGTAGCAGCCATTGCTATTAAAGTCCTGATAGTGGTTATTTTGGCAACTGGGGTAAATGTCTCCAACAGTCAACACCAAACTTTTGTCTATAGCCAAGAGAAACCAATCTAGCTTTGCACTTGTTTACATTCCTGTCTAATTTAAATTTGGTTCTATAGATCCACTTGCATCCTATGGCTTTTTTACCAAGCGGCCATGTGGTGATTTACTAAGTACCATTGTCTTCCAAGGCTCTTAATTCTACATCCATTGCCTTATACCACTTGATGTCCTTAATAGGTTCAAGGAATGTCATAGGATTATGAGTATTCCAAATGGAAGCAAGAAATGCTCTGCATGAAGGACTTAATTAGATAATAGAAATAGCACCAGTTATAGAAGCATCAGTCTGGTCAACTATGGAAAGTTGATTAGTAGACACTTAAGTAATGAAATCAGTCATCCAAGCAAGAGTTTTCTTAAGTCTTGTATTCCTTCTCACAAAATGTTGAAGAGGCTTTGGGCTATAAGATGACATATTGGAATCATAGGTTATAGGAGAAACCTATGGTATATTAGGCTGTGTTAATACAGCAGGAGGAAAGCTAGGCTGTAGTGACATAGCCATATCCATCATGTTTGAAAAGTCTATATTAGTGTTACCCATTTGCTGTAAGACATCATCTAAACATGTGTCATTGCTTTTGGTGATTGCAGTTGGGATTAGCGGCATGTATTACTTGTAGCTATCCTTATGATATGGAAAAATATGTTCATAGAATTGAACATCTCTGGAAACAAAGATCTACTTAGTTTGCAGCTTCATCAATTTAAACCTTTTTAATGACTAGGATATCGTAGAAACAAACAAGGGACTCCTCTAGGATCAAGTTTATCATGATTTCTAGAAGGATTACTGGCCATAGCTAAGCAATCAAAGACCCTCAGATGATCATAAGGTTTATCCTTTAATAGTATTTTAAATGGTGTTCTAGTTTGGGAATAGCAGATGGCAGTCCGTTGATTATGTGCACAACAGCTAGTACATAATCTCCCCAAAAATGTAATGGTAACCCAACTTGAGATCTCAAGCCTCTGGATATTTCAAGAATGTGTTTGTATTTTCTCTCCACTCTTCCATTTTGCTGGGGTTTTTCAACACAAGAGGTTTGATGAATTATTCCACGCCTGGAAATAAGACTTCAGAAGGGCTTAAGTCAAACTCCAATACATTGCCTGGAGATGGCAGTCTGTTGATGATGTGCACAACAGCTAGTACACAATCTCCCTGAAAATGTAATGGTAACCCAACTTGAGATCTCAAGCCTCTGGATATTTCAAGAATGTGTTTGTATTTTCTCTCCACTCATCCATTTTGCTGGGGTTTATCAACACAAGAGGTTTGATGAATTATTCCATTCCTAGAAACAAGACTTCAGAAGGGCCTGAGTTAAACTCCAACACATTATCTGACCTTATAGTCTTGATTTATTTGTCAAAGTGATTGTACACATATTGCCAAAACTTTTACAATATCGTCAAGCTTGTGATTTATACTGCAACAAATATACCCAAGTGGCTCTAGAGTGATCATCAGCAAGAGTAGGAAAATATCTATATTTTCTATGAGCAGGCACCCTGTAAGCACCCCAAGTATCAATACGCATAAGCTCAAAAGGTTCAACTGCATGTGATTCACTCATATTATAAGGAAGGTTTGCAAATTTAGCCATTGAGCATGTCAAACATACCTCCTTACCATCACTGGGCTTAGCAACTATAGCAATATGTCTCAGCTTTAACATAGGACATGTCCCAATCCTTTATGCCACACATCTTACTCTATTTTCTTGTTTATAGTGTTAGCAAAGAAATGAGGATTGCATACATCAAACAACTGATTCATGACCTTGTTACTAATGCTCAGAAGTTTTGAAGAGATTTGCTTCAATGGTGAGTTCACCAAGTGGCAGAGTCCATCTCTGTGCTCACCAAGGCCTTTTAGTCGTCTTGTCGCACAGTCCTGAAACAAGCATATTTCATCATGAAATATGGCTACACAATTACCGTCCTCACACAGTTTACTCACAGATAGTAAATTGTACTTAAAGGCAGGGACCTTCGATTTCTCTTTTAAAACTAGGTTATTGCATAATTGCACATCACCTACATGAGTGATAGGCACCTGAATGCCATTTGGTAATGATGTCATATGATCAGTTGCTCATATGTCAATT
Organism: Carnegiea gigantea; assembly: GCA_029747015.1. Classification (NCBI taxonomy): domain Eukaryota; kingdom Viridiplantae; phylum Streptophyta; class Magnoliopsida; order Caryophyllales; family Cactaceae; genus Carnegiea; species Carnegiea gigantea. The sequence goes on from JAKOGI010000378.1 coordinate 280,175, forward strand.
ACCCAATTTGTAGTTTCTTATTCTGCATGAAAACAAATAGCAGTACCTATGAAGCTATAGTCAATCTCCTTATATGTTTCCTCTGAATGGCCCACTGAACTGGAGTTATTGGAAGATGTTGCTAGCAACAGTTTGAGTAACTATTCAATATGCTGTGCAGTCATGCTTGGAATTGTATTTGCTGTAATTTTAGCTTGGTTTGCAGTTTAGAGTCCTGCTCCCTTTGTTCCAACTCCATTGCCTTGGTTTTGTTGTCTTTGCTTGATTGCACCAAATTTCTTTTATGGATTCTTCTTGGATCTAGGATGCCAACTGGGATAACTAATGATTTGCCAACATTTCTCCCTTATATGTCCTCTGTTACCATAAACACTACATCTTACTTCAGCATTCTTCACATAACATTTTACTTGGCAATGCTGAGGACTCAATCTAAATGTGAGTATCTTCCAGAACTTGTCTTTGTAATTCTTGTTGTTGAAGAATTAAGCACACATATTCCACCAATGGTAAGGGATTCATCAACAATATATGACTTCTTTAAGTCGCATATGTTTCATCAAGACCATTCAAAAATTGAAAGAAATTTTGCTATTTAATTTATTTAGCCAAAGCATGCAAGAAATTAGTAATTTCCTCATTCATAGTCGTGAATCACGGCAGATCATTCATAGCACTCAATTCTTTCATATTCCTCTCATTTTTATGTAATGGTCATTGACTGGAGCTCTATTTTGTTTCAAATTGTAAATGTCCCTGTTGAGCTTATACTTCCTTAAACCATTGCTTATTGAAAACCTCTTCTGCAGTTGTTTCCAAATAGCAATTGCAGATTCAATGTACAATATTGATTCTGCTGCTGACTCAAATATAAAGTTCATGATCCAATCTATCACCAAGTTGTTACAAGCATCCCACTGTTCTCCTTTGATCTGATCATCTATAGGTCGTCCTAGGGTTCCATGAACAATCAGTAGCTTCCTCTTGGTGGACATAGCAATCTCCATAGCTCACTTCATGATTTGTAGTTGTTTGAACTAATCAACTTTATTTTGACATCCAGTGATCTAAGTCCATCTGATGGACGAACAAATAATGGATTCTGGATTTTAGAGAAATTGTTTCAGTTCCTCCCAGCAGGCATTTCTCAATTTGATTTTTGAAATACGATCAATGATGAATCGATCAACTTATAATCAATCATAAATCAACCTGTTTAGACTTCAATTTGAATCATCAACTCAGTTGTCATCATAGAGCTTTGATACTATGTTAATTTTTGAGGTCCTCCATTGATGAATACAAGTTGAGCTTAATAAGAGATATAATGTAAAGAGAGAGAGAAGGCAACTCAGAAAACATTGGAGTGATTTTCTCTGATTATTTCTTCATGATTGCTAGTACATATACTCAACTACAAGTGGCCTAATAACTTACTATCCGTTATAACCGCCTTGCATCAAAATATGTCAGCTAGAAAATAACAGAATAGGAAAGACTTATTTTTCCAACTCATACTTCCTCAATCCACCTCAACTCCAGCTCGTGCACAACGTGTATGTCAGCTCAGCAATCCAACAGTTCATCATCTACAACAAAAATAGATCTTTGTATTTACTTTCATCATCTCTTTTTACTTCTTATATCGATATCCTGAGCGTTTAAAATGATTTTGATCTATCAATTCAACATTGTAATTTGCTAGTCCAAATTAATTTAACACACATATCATTAATCTAAGTTCCTACAAGCATGCAACCATCCTTGGAACACCCTTGGTGGAGCTGTGGAGGTGCTCCCAGTAACAATCAACCGTGATGTTGAAGAACACGAACTTTATGGTACAACTACAGTTGATGATGATAAGGATACTGTAACTATTTACAATGTAGCATCTGAAGATGCAGATCAACACCATATGCTTAGATTAGAGCTTACTTATATCCAATAGAGACTATGCAATCTTGGCCATTTGTCACTTCATTGTGCATTTTGATCTCAAGGATAAGATGAAGGAAGATGTCGAATTCATAGTAGGGTCATTCTTATGGTATTTAACAATGGATGGATGCTATGACAAGTGCCTAGTGTCGAAAAGGTCAAAGGGAAGCTTGGTTTAGCGACGATGTATTCCACTATACATAATGTCGCAATAGAAACAACCATCATGGTTAAATTTATCGAAGGAGAAATTGAAGTAGAGACTGTAAAGAATAGCCTTGATATTTATGGAAGACTTCTTGCTTGCCACAAGAATAGGTATGATAGGGATGCTAGTAAGGATTTAGAGGATCATTCTCAAGTTAAAATATTGGAGGACAGTTTAGGAAAATTGGAGAAGGGGGAGACATTTATTTTCAATAGGTCTATTGTGCGTTTGCCTCCCTATACCTCCCAAAAGATTAGAATATACATGCAGTGTGTTGAAGATGATGAGGTTCTTTTCGATGATGAAGTGAAATTTTCAGCAATAAGCATTACGTACCAGGGTGCACATCAAGAGATTAAGGTCACATCTGCTGTTATTGAGGTGAGGGTTCGCTCAATTGATTATGCACAATCTTCATTTTCGAAAGTGCAAGATCTCACAAACTGGCTGCGAAAAGGTCGTTACTTGCCTCAATGTTAATGGCTACTCCTTAATATGCTTAATAGGGTGCAGGTAGACTTATCAGTTTGGGCGGACGGGGTTAAATATGGGTTGAGTTTACTTAAGTTCGGGTAAAATATGGGTCGGGTCTATTTTGGGTTCGGGTAAAATATGAGCTGACATATTTAGGTTTTACGGGTTAACCCAACGGGTTCGGAGCATTTTTAGTGAGTTATTTCTCTTTTTGTCAAAATCAAAATATTAACATATTTATCATTTAAAATTGTCTGTATTTAGTAAACAAACATTCTAATTATAATTTCTTAAAAACATAAAAAAATATTCAAACTTTTCAATATGATATATGACTGCCATGTGCTGGTGGACGATGAATTGCATTTGAGTGGGTTGGTCTATATATTAAAATATTAATAATAGGTTGATCATTCATGTGCCGACCCATCTAAAACATGATAAAGAGTTGGAGTGGTTCGATTTGTTAATAGCCCATTCAATGATTCGGTATTTTATTAATTAACCTATCATTACCTAATTAGGTATGCTTTATTCATGGATCAATCCTAACATGAATGCAAGTTGGTCCATTGCCCAACACTGACATCAAGTTCCAGACCAATTAGAAGGAAGCCAAATGAAAAAATATTATAGACATACAAGATATTACAATTATCCATTAATTATAACATCAAAATTTTAGATTGTTACAGAGTAATATCATTTAAAATACGATGAGATCCATTCATTTCACTAAGAATATAATGGTAGGACTCGTACACTTTTAATACTTCCGTTACTATAAATTGATTTTCATAAGATTAGATATTTTATGTCCATTTTCTAAAATTGTTCTATTTATATGTTATAGTTGACGTTATTTTATAGGAATGAATTTCAAAAAGAACAGGTACCATCATCTAATTTGTGAAGGGATACGATAGTTATACAATGTTTCTGTAAACGATTCATTATAGTGAAAAACTATTATTGTTAAAGGGACAAAATTAAAGGAAAATAAAAAATAGGACTACAATATTCAGGTTGAGTGAGCGGGTTCGGGTTCAGGTCAGGTTTAACCCAAAAATTACAAATTTTTGGAGTTTGGGTCAAGAAAATTATGTTCAAGACCGAAAACTTTCGGGTGGGTTAGGGTCGGGTTTTCGAGTCGGGTTAGTTTTTACCAATACTAGGTGTAGGATTAGGGTGAAAAGCCTAGTTATATGGCTTATCTGGGTTTTCGAATTGAACACCACCCAAGAAAAGCATTTTTTTATGAAAAGGAAACTATTTTGATGTGTATATATCATGACAGTCACAGATAACCTGTTCCCCCCTTCATGTAAGCAACCCAAATGGTTAGGGAATTCAATGACAAGGTATCAGTTTAAGTTGCTTATATATCTATAGTAAACATAATAGTAATCCTTTAGTAACCACTAGTTCCTGAATTCTCATTAATATGAGATTATTAGCTATGTGATTTGTATGACAAACATATAACAACTGTTGATTTGCTTTAACAACAAAATAAGAAATAAAAAAATAAATCTTAAAACCCCCTTCCCACATTACAACACACCCCTCTCTCTACCATCCCTATAGTCCGCTTTCTTCTCTCTTTCTCAATCTCTATCTTTCCATTTCTTGTCTTTCTATGGATTCCACTAGTGAAATTGCCATAGATGCATACCTAAAACCACATAATGAAATAGTTTTGAGAATCAAAGTCTCTATCCTTACCCATTAAAGTTCCATCTCAAGATCTAATTCTATGTGCATGAGTTCTACCATGGTAGTGTGCTCGAAAATTGGGGGTCGAAATGGTTGTTAGGCCACCAAAAAGGCCTAAAATTGGGTACGCCATGGTAAAACGTCTTCAACTTTAGCAAGAGTAGTGGTGAAAAAACCCTCTGCGCATCCTCACTCTCATTCTCTCAAGGTTTCTTGTTTCAATTCTTTTTGATCCTCTCTGGCTACGTCTTTTATAGTTTTGACTGGGGTCGTTTGTCCATGCCTGAGAGTTTGAGATCGAATTGCCCACAAAGGCTCCAAGTGCAAGGTACATATTGCTAATCTTGATGGAATTTTAGCTTTAATAGGGGAATTTGTTATTTAATTTCAGCCATGTTAATAGTTAGGTTATGTGAATTTGGTTTTTGACATTCTTGAACATTCTGATAGAAAACGAGGCATTTCTTTTCTATAATTTGATATTTAGGGCATATTTTGCACTTTGTTTGGCATAATTTGATGGGGGTTTGTGCTATTAGTGTGTGATATAAGCCTGCACTTTTGTTGTCGATGCAAAATCAGAGAGAAAAAGACACTTTCCTGTGTGATTTGGTCAATTTAGTTGTCTATCATTTTAATGTTTTGGTGCTAATTATTTGTGATGATTGAGAATAATAATTGCTAATCAAGTTTGCTTAGTAAAAATTCTACTAATTAGATTATTATTTTTAGGGGTAGGTATGGGCTACCAACCACAAGGATTGGTTTTTCAACCCCAATCCATACACCTATTCAACTACCCCCTATGCCCTATTCATTTTTTCCATTAGGACAAGCAAGAAGGACACATCTCCACACACCCCAAAAAAAAAAAAAAAAAGAGATGATGAAGATGGATGAAAGTGCATGGCCGACTAGTGCATGGTAAAAAGGGGTAGAGGAGTTATCTTTGGTTACACCTCTTTTCCACCTTTTCCCTCCAATTTCTACTACTACACCAAGTTAGGAAACTAGAGCCAGAAAGTGGTAATTTTACTCAACCAACTTGCTTTGAATTTTTCCTAAAGATCAAGGAGCTAAAACGAGATTAAGAAGCTAATTTAAGGTGTGGGTTCTTTAGATCCCTTATATAAAAATTAGTTTTAAAGCTAAAATAGTTTATTATGATGTGTGATTATGCTATTGATTTGCAAGAGTTAGAGTGTTTTTTTGCATGTTTAGCTTATTTTAAGAGTAGCATTTTAAGTTATGCATACCATGTCTTACTAAGATATATGTCATGATCGTTGAGATATATTCTTTAAAGTTGTTTTTCCTAAGTTATCTTGTATAAATGGTGGTATTAGTAAATATTTGAGTTAATAGTTGTGAAAAAGTAGTCTTGGCATGATGTTCTGGTTGATGAATTAGAATGATGAAGTTGCTCGCTTTTCTTACTAGACATGTAGATTATGATTTTGCAATGTCCCCAAAAAAAAAAAAAAAAAAAACATGAAGCATTGTTGAGTTATATGTTATAGTATGACTTTTGTAATTGATTCTTGTGTGGGTTGTGATGTTAGGAGATGTTTTAGAAGTTGATTGAGTTAATGTGGTTTGGTATGGTCTTTTTGGATGAATTAAACAGTTAAAGTATACTATTCAAACTTAGTTAGATATGTGCAAAGAAAATGATAGTTTAGTATTTTAATAAAATCATGCATGTACTCTTGATGTGGTGGTGTAATATTATGCTTGGAAAAAAAAAAAATTTGAGAATAGATCCCAAGTTTTTTTAAAAAAAAGGGAGAGAAAAGACTATAAGGCCAAGTTGGGACATTGTGCAAGTAGTATTTTATATAATATTTGGTATGGCCTTAAAATGATCATTTAGCACGTGTTGTTCATAAAAAAAAGGGGGTCATAGTTGAAAGATTATTTTTATGTGTCCCAAGTATCCTTTTAATCGGGTTGAGAAAATTATGAATGAAAATTATTAAGATTTGTACATGGCATCGTACGAAATGGTCATAGCGTGATATCAAAGAGCATATGCACTTTTAGGTTACAAAGCCACTTGGTTTGATTTTTGGGTGTCGGACTTCAATAAACTAGCATTTAAAGAGACGAGCCATTATGTATGTCCAAAGTGGGGATTTGTCGCCAGATTCCGACTAAAGTCTAAATTTCCACCTAGCGGTAGATTTAGCAGTGGCAGATTCCACAGAGTGGCATTTTTCTACTAAGAAAGATGGCAGTGTTTTACCCCGACGAGGATATAAGTTTTCCCATCATTTAGACGTTAGTCCTTCCGGGTATGCAGTCTGTTAGTCAAGGTCATTTCCAATCTCACTTTCACTTACACGAGAATTGACTTTGGTGAATAGTGTGTACTTAACACATTTCTAGTCCAGAGGGAGTTTGGATTGTGGGAAAAAATCTATTCATGTGAAAAATGTGCACATTTCCCTTCTTTTAGCTTTTCACGCCTAATTGTGTTGTTCATTGGAATTGTAATAATGCATTACTTATGCTCCGGGAAAAAAGGTTTGTGATGATTTGAAGGATTTATATATTTGTGATAATATTACTATTAATACTACTATTGGTACTATGACACGTTGTGTGTAAAAACTATTTTGGTTTTGGGGGGGTGAGAACTCCCATTGAGCAGTGGTTGCTCACCCCCTTCTAAAATCTTCCCTTTCAGATTCTCAACAAGTTTGAGGTAGGTGGCAAGATGTGTTTTTTTTTTTTTTTTTTGGAGGCCGATGCTTGGATTTGAAGATGTACCTTTTGCAACTTGCATGGATTGTCTTTATGTAATTGGAATGTAATGTAATATTAGTAAATTGTAACATTTTGGCGCATGTAGTTTGATGCTCTGAATCGGCCTCGGTGGCCTTCCACCAAGACTCACATATTTTGTTATGTTGCTTGTGATGCGGGTCATAAGGATCCCATTGTAGTATAAGGTTGTGAGGACCTAAGGTCCAGTTCTATTAGACTTCATAGTTAGAGTATGAAGCTCTTTGTTTAAAAAAAAATATTCACTATTACAGAAGATTTGTCTTATATTTAGCTTTAAGAGTCCTTTCAAAGAATTTTAGCGATATAATGCTCTTACCATGGGGTAAGGGCGTTACATTTGGTGGTATAAGAGCTTAGGTTTGCATGCTTTGATGAAAATGTGCATATGATTGAATGTGTACGACAAGCTGTGGGTGTTGCATGTGAAAAAAGGGGGGTGATAAATTGTTCTGAGTAAGTGAATTCATGTTAAGAGCACTGTTTGTAGGTGATGGCATGGAGCTAGCCTAACCAGGTTATTTTACCTACTAATCCTTCAAGTTCCTTGATTTTAAGAAACCATGGTGGAATGCAGCGTTTTTTTACTTGATCTTATGTCGATATAATGCGCAAGACCATCATGAACTTCCCCACACTGAGTGGGTTCGAGTATTCCTGAGTCTTCTTTCTATTGGTGGAAAATGGCGGGAGCTTCGTCGCCAGCTTTTGGCTAAACTTCCAAGTGAGAGGGAATGGTGCCCTTATACTTTCTTAGAGTTAGCACAATTCCTTAAGCATGTAGAACGTAAGATTGGAGACTCAGATTGGGAGAAATTGTGCCTTATGAATCGAGGATATCGAGCTAAGAAGTGGGTAGAAGAGGACTTGATAGGAGATAGTGTGCTTTTAGAGCTCAGTGATGATGTGGATCGCCTTACCCTAGAAAAGAATCACATGAGATCCTTCATTAACTATACCATAGAGAGAGATGGACATGATCTAGGCCGCAAGTTTAGGTGCATAGTTGATGCTTGGCAAACATCCATGACTATTCCTCGAGACCAACCAGAGTACTTATTAGAGGCTTGAGTAGAAAACAATGGCGTTTGAGGACATGTTGAGAGGAACCCCACCCAGATTTTAGTACCTCAGATACCAACTTTACTGATCCGGAGTATGATCTTGTAGATTCGAGAATAGAGTTTCATGCCTTAGATAAAATCTTTGATTCTGAGGCTAAAGATGATGATTTGGAGGGGGAATTCGATGATGATAAGCTTGGAGAGTTCGCTGCTTGGGAGCCTGAGTGGTTTGATGAGGATGACCCTGAGGGAGACTTTGAGCTTGATTGGGATCCTAATGATGACCCCGAGATGAGTGACTCTGAGAGTGGTGCTGACTCAGGAGAGTGCCCTAGGGATGATGATGGTTCTGAGGAGGATTAGCTACTTACTTGCCTCACTTTTGTGTAGTACCAAATAGTTTCATTTCGTAAGCTTGTATGGTAATCTTAGTATGTGTATTGTGTATGTTAATGGAACTAGATGTACTAAGTATTAGAATGTAAAAGGTAGGAAGTACTTGTAAGCACCTACCTAGCTAATTGGTGACCATGAAGTCCCAAATTTTGTACCTAGAATGTGAATGAACTATGTGATCGATTACTATGTACACTCGGCTTATGAGCACTAAATATTTTGTAAGGAATGTAAAAAGTGAAATGCGTTTTAGCTTCTTGTTGTGTTGTGCAATTGGTTATGACTACTTGTAAGTATCATGCAATACATGCTTATTTGGAACTATTAGGAATGGGACCCATGTTATTAAGTTGGCAATAAGATTAATAATACCCAAAATTATATAGATATAGATATAGATATATACATATATATATATATATAAAAATTCAAATAAGAGAGCTTAATATCGTATAATTACTAATTAATTACGGTGACCTAATTCTCGACAGATGCCTCTACAGGTCATACTTCCACGAATAACTGTCATGGAAATATTATGCAACTTTCAGAAACTAAAGCTACCTAAGTTTAAGGGAGGTCTTGACCTCTAGTTTATGAGGATTGGATTCGTAAGATCGAAGATTTGCTTGAGGTGATGGAATGTCCACAACAATTTAAGGTACGATTGACTTCCCACCAATTTGAGAAGGAAGCAAACTTTTGGTAGGCTATCATCAAACCCTAAGCTGGACAACCTCAACTGACGTGGTAGCAGTTCAAGGACTTATTGGATGAAAAGTATTATCCTAATGATGTGAAGTGGGCTAAGGAACAAGAGTTCCTTCATCTTAAGCAAGGAAAAACCATATCGGTCATGGAGTATGAAGCCAAGTTAAATGAACTTAGTCGATTCACTCTAACTCAAGCGGCAACAAAACAGGCCAGAATGAATAGATTTAAGCATGGGCTTGACCATAGCATCAAGGGGAAGTTTGCAGCTATCACGTTCACTAGCTTTCAGGATATGTAGCAGTGGGCTTTGAAGGTAGAAAGAGTAAACAAAGATGCGGATGCTAAGTATAAAGCTCGGATGCAGGGTAAGAGAAAGATGGGAGTGGGGAACTCCCAAGGTGGACGCTTTAATAAGAAGCCTTTTCCATTCAAGAACGACGATGAAGGAAGTCAAGGCAAACCCTACTGCCATAAGTGTAAGACGCATCACCATGGCACGTGTAACTTCCCCACTGGGGCATGCTTTGGGTGTGGCAAAATGGGGCATATGATTGCCCAATGTGCTAAGAATTATCCAGCAGCTCAAGGAGCACAGGGAGGTGCAAGTGCTCGTCCACTAATATCGGCAGCTTCAACCCAAGCTAGGGGACTGCGATCTAACTATGGAGGACGGGACAAGAAGCCTCAGAATCAAACTCGGGTTTGTGCCATGACCGCAAAGGATGAAGGCCCTAATGCTGTGATTTCACGTACATTGTTATTAGAGAATATTTATGTTCATGCCTTGTTTAACCCGGGAGCCACTACTCTTTTGTGACCCTGAGGTGGCTTCCTAGTTGTCGTGCGTACCTGTAGAAATAGACTATGAGTCATGTGTTTCTACCCTAGTCGGACTAGCAATCACATTTGAGGCCATGCTTAAAGATTGTCCGATCATAATTAGCGAAAGAAAGTTTGCTACTAATCTAGTTCGTTTGGAAGTAAAGGACTTCGATGTCATACTAGTGATGGACTGGTTAGCTAGACATCGGGTCTCAGTCGGTTGCCATAAAAAGAAAGTTTCCATCAAGCTCCTAGATGGTGAAGAACTAGTTTATCATGGCAACGAAATACGAAAGCCAACTCTAATCATGTTTGCAATGCAAATGCGCAAATTTCTAAGAAACGGATGCCAAGGCTACCTGTGCGCAGTCCAACAAATTAACCCTGAGGAGCCCAAACTTGATGCAATCCTTGTTGCTCGTGAGTTTCCAGAAGTTTTTGCCGAAGTCCCAGGACTACCACCTGATCGTGAGATAGAGTTTGCAATCGATCTCGTACCCAGGACTACACTGATCTCTAAAGCACCATATCGAATGGCACCAGTTGAGTTTGCTGAGCTCAAGCTGCAACTCCAAGAGATGCTTGACAAGGGGTAAATATGCCCAAGTGTTTCACCATGAGGAGCTCCGATCCTATTTGTGAAGAAAAAGGATGGTAGTCTCCAACTATGCATTGATCACCAGGACCTTAACAAGGTGACAATCAAGAATAAGTGCCCTTTTTCAAGAATAGAGGATTTGTTCGACCAACTTACAAGCTCTGCTATTTTTCTAAGATCGACTTAAAAATGGGGTACCACCAACTGAAAATCAAGCCAGAAGATGTTTCTAAGACAGCATTGAGGACTCGAAATGGCCATTATGAATTCTTTGTATTACCCTTTGGTCTCATTAATACCTCCGCAGTATTTATGGATCTCATGAATCGAGTTTTTGGGCTGTATCTAGACAAGTTTGTTGTAGTTTTCATTGACGACATCTTGATCTATTCAAAGAGTGAAAGGGAGCACGACAAGCATCTCAGAATTGTCTTGGAGACTCTTAAATAGCATCAATTGTATGCTAAATTCAAAAAGTGTGAATTTTGGCTTGATAAGGTCAATTTTCTTGGTCATGTAATTTCAAAGGAGGGTATTTCGATTGACCCGATGAAAATAGAGGCTATAGTGAATTGGGCAAGACCAACCAACGCAACTAAGGTGCGAAGCTTCTTAGGAATGGTCAGCTACTACGAAAGGTTCGTTGAAGGTTTCTCTAAAATTGCTTTGCAAATCACAAGACTTATTTGAAAAAGCACCAAATTTGAATGGTCGGACAAATGTGAAAGAAGTTTCTAGGAATTGAAAACAAGACTAGTTACTGCACCTGTCTCAGTAATGCCCGATGGTGGTGAAGGGTTTGTCATTTACGGTGATGCATCTAAGAAGGGACTCGAATGTGTGCTTTTGCAAAATGGAAGAGTCATCGCCTATGTGTCACGACAACTCAAGCCATACGAAGAGAACTATCCAATACATGACTTAGAGTTAGCCACCATCGTATTTGCGCTAAAAATATGGAGGCACTATCTTTATGGCGCCAAATGTGAAATCTACATAGATCATAAGAGCCTTAAATACTTGTTCACTCAAAAGAAGTTGAATATGAGGCAAAGACGGTGGTTAGAGTTGATAAAGGACTACGACTTAGAAATTCACTACCACCCTGGGAAGGCAAACGTGGTAGCAGATGCCCTTAGTCGAAACTCGATTGGCTCTATGGCATGCCTTCTTACCTCGAATAAGAGGTTGTTGAAGGAGTTGGAGGACTTACAGATCGAAGTGGTGTTGTCTTCAAAAGCAAGCATGATAACTGCCATACAAATTACCTCTTCACTTGTTGAGAAAATAAAAAGCACCCAATTTCAGAATCCAGAATTGGTAAAAATTAAGGAAAGTGTAGAGAAAGAGAGGATAAAAGATTTTGAGCTAGTTAATGGTATGCTCAAGTTTAGAGGGAGATTATGCATACCTAATGTGGAAGAAATCAGAAAGTATCTGCTTCATGAAGCACACCACTTAGTATATGCTAGTCACCCTAGTGGTACTAAGAGATGTGGCTAAGGTTGTGTCCAAGTGCCTCACATGCCGACCTGTGAAGGCTGAGCACCAAAAACCAGGAGGACTTCTCCAACCTTTATCGATTCCGGAATGGAAGTGGGAACACATAAGCATGGATTTTATCACAGGTCTATCAAGAACAGTGAAACAACATGACTTGCTGTGGGTAATCGTTGACAAATTGACTAAATCTGCTCACTTTCTAGTGGTCATGATCTCGTATACCTCAGAGAAGTTAGTAAAACTATACATTCAAGAAATTATTTGACTTCACGGTGCACCATTAAGTATCGTCTCGGATCGTGATTCCAAGTTCACATCGAAGTTTTGGAGAGGCTTTCAAGAGGCCATGGGAACAAAACTCAACGTCAGCAATTCTTTTCATCCTCAAACTGACGGACAGACCAAGAGAACCATCCAAACAATGGAGGATATGTTACGAGCATGTGCTTTGGACTTCAAGGGAAGTTAGGATCGCTACTTACCACTCATTGAATTTGCGTACAATAATAACTACCAAGCAAGCATTAAAATGGCACCATACGAGGCACTCTATGGGCGACATTGTAGATCACTTTTTTGCTGGCATGAAGTTGGAGAAAGAAGAATCTCAAAGGTCGAGTTGATTGATGAAGTGGCAGACAAGGTCAAGATTCTCAGAGAAAAACTTCGAGCAGCCCAGAGCAGACAAAAGAGCTATGCAGACCTAAAGAGGAGACCCCTAGAACTCAAAGAAGGAGACCATGTCTTCATTAAGATGTCCCCACTTAAAGGGAGTGTTCGATTCAGCCAAAGAGGGAAACTTAATCCCAGATAAATAGGACTATTTCAGATAATCGAGAGGATAGGTCCAATAGTATATAGAATAGCACTCCCTCTTTCTTTACAAGGGATACACGAGGTGTTTCACGCGTCAAATCTGAGAAAGTACATCTCGGATCCTGATCACATCATTGAGTACGAACCAATAGAGATTAGAAGTGACCTTAGCTTTTCTGAAGAACCGATTCAGATACTCGAACGACATGAGCATCGACTAAGGACAAAGACAATTCCTTACGTCAAAGTCCTATGGAAGCATCACAAAGTTGCAGAGGTGACATGGGAGCTAGAGCATGAGATGCGGGAGAAGTATCCAAACCTTTTTGAAGCAGGTATGTAAGTTTTGAGGATGCAACTTTTTTTAAGGGGGGAAAATGTGATGATTAGGAATAATAATTGCTAATCAAGTTTGCTTAGTAAAAATTCTACTAATTAGCTAATATAGATAATTTTTTTTAGGGGTAGATATGGGCTACCAACCATGGGGAATGGTTTTTCAACTCCATCCATACACCTATTCTACTACCCCCATGCCTTATTCCTTTTCCCCAGTTGGACAAGCAAGAAGGACACACCTACACACATCCCAAAAAAGAAAAGAGATGATGAAGATGTGTGAAAGTGTATCGCCGGCTAGTGCATGGTAAAAAAGGGTATAGGAGTTATTTTTGGTTACACCTCTTTTTCACCTTTTCCCTCTAATTTCTACTGCTACACCAGGTTAGGAAACTAGAGAGAGAAAATGGTAATTTTACTCAACCAACTTGCTTTGGATTTTTCCTAAAGATCAAGGGACTAAAAGGAGATTAAGAAGTTAATTTAAGATGTAGGTTCTCTTAATCTCTTATATAAAAATTATTTTTAAAATTAAAATATTTTATTATGATGTATGATTATGCTATTGATTTACAGGAGTTAGAGTGTTTCTCTGCAAGTTTAGTTTATTTTAAGAGTGGCATTTTAAGTTATGCATACCATATCTTACTAAGATATATATCATGATCGTTGAGATATATTCTTTAAAGTTGTTTTTCCTAAGTTATCTTGTATAAATGGTGGTATTAGTAAATATTTGAGTTAATGGTTGTGAAAAAGTAGTCTTGGCATGATGTTATGGTTGATGAATTAGAATAATGAAGTTACTTGCTTTTCTTACTAGACATATAGATTATGATCTTGCAATGTCCCTCCCCCAAAAAAAAAAAAAAAACATGAAGCGTTGTTGAGTTATATGTTATAGTATGACTTTTGTAATTGATTCTTGTGCGGGTTGTAATGTTAGGAGATGTTTTAGAAGTTTATTGAGTTAGTGTGGTTTGGCATGGTCTTTTTGGTTGAATTAAATAGTTAAAGTATATTCTTCAAAATTAGCTAAATATGTGCAAAGAAAATGATAATTTAGCATTTTGAAAAAGTCATGTATGTACTCTTGACGTGGTGGTGGTGTAATATTATGTTTGAAAAAAAAAATTTGAGAATAGAATCCCAAGTTCTTAAAGAAAAAAAAAAGGGACAGAAAAGACTATAAGGCCAAGTTGGGACACTTGAGCAAGTAGTATTTTATATAATATTTGGTATGACCTTAAAATAATTATTTAACACGTGTTGTTCACAAAAAAGGGGTCGTAGTTAAAAGATTATTTTTATGGGCCCTGAGTACCCTTTTAATTGGGTTGTGGAAATTAGTGAATAAAAATTATTAAGATTTGCACATGGCATCGTACGAAATGGCCAAAGAGTATATGCACTTTTAGGTTACAAAGCCACTAAGTTTGATTTTTGGGTGTCGAACTTGAGTAAACTAGCATCTAAAGGGACGAGCGGTTATATATGTCCAAAGTGGGGATTTGTCAGCAGATTCCGACTAAAGTCTAAATTTTCACCTAGCGACATATTTCAAAATGGCAGATTCCACAGAGTGGCAGTTTTCCACTCAGAAATGTGGTAGTGTTTTACGCTGACAAGGGTATAAGTTTTCTCATCACTTGGACATTAGTCCTCCCGAGTAGGCAATCTGTTAGTCAAGGTCATTTCCAATCTCACTTTCACTTGGACGAGAATGGACTTTGGTGAGTAGTTTGTACTTAAGAAGTTTCCAGTTCAGAGGGAGTTTGAATTGTGAGAAAAAGTCCATTCATGTGAAAAATATGTACATTTTTCTTCTTTTAGCTTCTCAAGCCTAATTGTGTTGTTTATTGGAATTTTAATAATGCATTACTTATGCTCCAGGAAGAAAGGTTTGTGATTATTTGAAGGATTTATATATCTGTGATAATATTACTATTAATACTACTATTGGTACTATGACATGCATGTAAAAACTATTTTGGTCTTGGGAAGCGAGAACTCCCACTGACTTGTGGTTGCTCATCCCCTTTCAGAATCTTCCCTTTCAGATTCTCAACAAGTTTGAGGTAGGTGGTAAGACGTGTTGTTTTTTTTTTTTTTTTGGAGGCCGATGCTTGGATTTGAAGATGTACCTTTTGTAACTTGCACACATTATCTTTATATAATTGGAATGTAATGTAATATTAATAAATTGTAACGTTTTGGTGCATGTAGTTTGATGCTCTGAATCGGCCTTGGTGGCCTTCCACCAAGACTCACATATTTTGTTATGTTACTTGTGATGAGGGTCATGAGGACCCCATTGTAATATAAGGTCGTGAGGGTTTAAGGTCTAGTTCTATTGAACTTTATAGTTAGAGTATGAAGCTCTTTGTTTAAAAAAAAAAAATATTCGCTATTACAGAAGATTTGTTTTATATTTAGCCTTAAGAGTCCTTTCAAAAGATTTTGGTGATGTAATGCTCTTACCATAGGACAAGGGCATTACATTATTCTCTTTGGAATCGTATCTATTGATACTTTTTTTTCTTTGCTGATGGGACCAGGGGTTTGGGTCTCATTTTCGTTGATGAATTGATGGAGACTGAAGGTAATTTGCTTCACCCTTGTTGGATTTCCATACCTATTCTCTGCAAACTTTAGCATAATTATGTCATGTAGAAATTAGAAAAAACAAATCAAACCAAGGTAATTGTTTAAGGTTTATAGTGATGTATCACTCTTATGGCTATAGTAGATTAAACATTATTTGCTAAAATGGATTCAAACTTTATCTTTCGCTTCCATTTTCATCAAATATTTTTTGTCATATTGTAATTTAATACCAACCATGGTGAGACGTGTTTATAAGTTTCATAAATATAGGGTGTCTTGATCTCCAAGGGCTGAGGATTTTGAAGGGTTAGAGAGCACTAGTGGGGTTCAAATGGTCCATCCATATATTAGCATATGTTCACACTTTGATCCTACTTAACAAGCTTGATGTATATGATTTATGAAATGTAGTTTATAAGCATATCGCAACCCAGTGGCGAATCTAGAAATTAATTCAAGCGGGGTCGGACTCCAATGATTCAGTAGCCAATTTTTTGAAATATCTTTGTATTTTCAATTAGACAAAAAAGATTTAATTAGGCAAGTGAAGGATATTTAATAATTATAACTAATCAGAAGAGAATAGTCGAATTGAACACCACATACAATTACAATTGACAAATGATTTATAGTCAATTTTATCAAATGATTTCAACAATTAAAACTAATCTAACTATCTAAGTGGGTGTTTGACCTAGATTTTTAAAGTGTTTTTAGAGTCCAAAAGTTGAAATTAGGCCAAACACCTATGTTTTTGAAAAACAAAAATTGTTTCCCAAAAGCAGTTTTATGTAAAAATCACTCCATAAGTAGAAGCAGCATTTTGCTGCTTTTGATTCTCATTTCTTGCGACCCGCACTCGATAAACACGGAGATTGTTAATGAAAGTTTTCTTCCGGACAATTATGCCCCTAAAAATTGGAAACAATCTCGCAAAATACCTATATATACCCACGCCACACCTTTAGTCTCCTACATTCCCTTCTCTCTCCTCAATTGGGAATTAAATCGGTGTTGTAGATAATTGTTCGCAAAGAGGGGGAGAGGGACTATCAGTAACATCTTGATTAGGAGAATAACTTCAATAGCATAAAATGGGAGGTGAGAAAATCAACGGCAAAGACTCAAATGACAAATGAATTACCACATTATAATTAATTCACAATATTGATTAGCTTCCCACTCTGGCTTTGCTTCATCGAAAATGGGTTCGGAGTTTCCGAACTTTAGTTGCCATTTTTTTGATCCAATAGCTAATTCCGCTTGGCTAGAATTCTTTATTTTGAATTTAGTTGGGGGCGGTGTTTGGATGGAGACAGAAAGCAAACAAGTAATCATTATCAGATTAATCAATAAGTTGAGCAGTGCCGTTGGTCCTTCATTTCTCATGGCTTAATTAGAAATATTCTTGTTGATGTAGTCAAATATATTGTATAGGCACTATAACAATCCATTTCACTGTGTCACAATGTATAAGATCCTTGGATAATTCTCCAATCGAGATAAGATATGTAGTACATTGTTTTATACCGTGCTTTTTTTTTTATGGGCGATTAATTCACAAGGTTTTATTTTGAATCTTATATTTTAGTTATAAAATTCTTTTTTAATATATGTAATGTTGTTTCCAAAGTAGACACATAAAAATTGATAGCTATGAAAATGGGCAGTGTTATACTTCAGTGAAGATAAAAATAAGTTGACATAAGATTGATAAATGAATAAATTTGGGCAAAAAGTAAGACTAAAAATAAGAATCATAACACAAAGGAAAAAAAGGCAATGCAAATAAAACTAAAAACCAAAAAAAAAATCTCTTCCAAAAGCAAGGCCAAACAATCCCAATTGATAAAACAATTATGCAATAAGTTAGGCCAACATTTTATAATTTTTTCAAAAACAGCTTTTAGATAAACTACTTTTAAGAAAAATAATTTTCTAAAAATTAGGCCAAATACCCTCTAAATAATTAAAGAGTAAACAATCAAAAATTTGACAAAGAAAAACGAAAATTAAAATTATCTGGGATTTTAGAGTTTGTACCTTCAAAATTCAAATCGGTGAGGGGAAGGGGAGAGTCTCGCAGAATTTAGTCCAAAACTTGGGCCAAAAAAAAAAAAAAAGAAAAAAGAGAGGGAGAGCTTGTGAATGTAAACACCAATAGCAAGATTCGAACCCGAGAAAAAGAGAAGGATGCTCAATTAGAGTTCCATGCCCACTCTACCACCACAGCAACCTTGTTTTGATGCAACTAGTCCATCACAAACTAGCTATATATGTTAATTGTTTTTTAAATTTACATCCGAAACTTGGGCCAAAAAAATCAATAGATAGCTTGTGAGTGCATATGCCAGCCGCAAGGCTCGAACTTGGGATGCACGCGGAGTGCCAGCCAAAGTTCCACACCCTTCCCACCATCAGAGCAATCTTTCTTTCATGTAATTGGACAGATCACAAATTATATATATCTCTTATTTATTTTTTAACTTAACTAATAGATTTCTTTTTTTTTTAAGCGGGGTCGGTTGACCCCACGTGACCCCACCGTGGCTCCGCCCCTGTCGCAACCTGATCATGGAAGTACATTGGCAACATGGCAAAGCGTTTGCTTTGAACAAAAGGTTGGAAGACCCCTGGTAATGTAACCTTCTCTTTATCGATGCATATTTTGGTCGCATAAGTTTATATCTAATAAGGATGCTACTGTTCGATTTTATGTTTTAACTAATTGTCTGCATTAGTCTCTCCCTCATCGTGTGCGTGTGCTTTGGTATGTGTGGGTGTTCAAATTTAATTCTATTTCCATTGTTGTTGTCATCTTTTCACTTAAATCTTTTAAATATTTGTAATTGTAAATGTTGTCCGATCATTTTTCAACTATGCTTAGATACCTCAATAGTTCATAATTCGCTATCAACTTTCTTTGTAGTCACTAGGCAGTAATGTAATGGCAGTGCTTGTGGTTACCAGATACAAAATTGGATAGAGATAGAGAGAGAATGAGTGATGTAAGTTGCAGGCGGTACTAGGGATATGAATGTTTCAAATCCAGAGAGAATACATGACAAATGAGAATTCTATGTGGCATGATCATGATATCTAAGATAGGTAGCAACCTAGAGAGATGATAGAGAAAGTAGAAAGGAGCACTTTGAGGCGGAAGAGGGGATTACCTGTGTCAGGATAGGTCAGTGTGGAGGGTGGATTTATTCTTTTGCTTTTCACCCCCTATTAATGAGAGCCATTGGTATTAGTTTTTACTATTCTACGGTTGAAATTAGCGCAGAGTTTTCTTTTTTGATGAATGATTGAACTTGGTGTTGATACATTTGTGAGTTTGTATTTGTCTGTGCAAGTTCAATTTGCATTCGTTTTGTGGCACATTTTTAGATGGGTATGTCAAGCATGTATTTTCTTTTTATTAGTTGCATGTTATTATGATTAATGCGCAAATTTCAAGGCCAGATGTTGACGAAATTCAACGTTCTACCAACTAGGTGAGCCTTTCCTTTCATTCAATAGCATAGGACAATTTCTTTTTTTTTTTTTTTTTTTTACATAGTATGTCTCTTTTGTATATTTCAACAAATCCCGTTGGCTTCTTGCTTGGTCCCCTCCCCCCCCCCCCCCCCCCCCCCCGAATGATTGTTGCAAAGGGTATAGCAATATACATTATAGGAGTCTTATAGGAGCTGCTTGATTTGCATCGATTTGTGCACCTATTAGATTATAGCCATTATCTAATTTAATACACGTGAATGTTTATCCTAAGATTTGAGATTGCAAGGTAGTGTATTAGAATATGTATGGTGGCAGAGTATTTCCCTTATTATTTGGTCCAAGTCTCAATCTGAGGTGCCCAAAGTGTTGCTTCGTCAACCCCTCTCATCCCCCCGATGGAGTTCAACTTGATCTCAAGTTCTCTGTCTAATCCTATTTTGATATTTGTTCCTTTTCCACTAAAAGAACTTCAACGTTGGATATGCACATATACTCATACACAGTGAAAACTCTGGATTATGAGATATATTGGGTTTACCTTTACAACTTTGTATTCTTTTAATACGACAAGCGTCAACTTCAGTGATTTTGTAAGAAAACATAAATTGCGTGTTATTTGATATTTCATATTGAGGCTCCAACTATGTAAGTTTAGGTTTTTGGTATCTGTTTCAATGAAAGGATGATCTGATATGTTACGATGGTAATCTCATCGTCTATCTTTCCTCCTCTCTCGACAGTTTTTTTTTTTTTTCTCTCTCTCTCTCTGAATTTGGGAAATTTCCTCTCTGCTTTTGATACATTGTATAGTCACATACTATGTAGGTGAATTGTGACTATGAAGCGGCTGGATAAGTACGTAGCATATCAACAGTGGCATGTCAAGAATAGTCGAGGAGATGGGGGCGCTTGAGGCTTAATTGTGGTAAGTTATTTTAGTTTTGTTTTGATCTATGCTTGCTAAGTTTGTTGGGCTTATATAATTGGTAACCACTCTCTATTAATCAATGTCTACTTTCTAACATTGTTGGTAAGACTTTTCAAGGTTTTGCCCTATGATTATTCTCCTAAACTTGCAAAATATCTTCAAGAATATGGTGCATTTTTACATATATTCACCTATTTGCGTTTGTTGTTTAGTTGCAATATATTCCCTTTGATTTGTTGCTTAATTTCTTCATTCCGTTCTTACGTTAGTCATGATTGTCATCTTAGTAAAATGGTATTTGGTGGCCCGCTGCTTTTAATATTGTCTTCTTGTTCTACGGGAACCTTAATGTTGATCTTTATTACTTTTCTTCAAAAAAAAAAAAAAAAGACACAATTGTTAAACTGACACAATTAGGACTGATGAGTACTCCTTGAGATATTGTAATTAGGGCCTCAGTATTACATGTGGGTCTTTATTATTTTGTCATGCATGTATGTTTTACATAAATTAATTATGGTCATAAAATAAATTCAATATTACTTTGTGAATATAGTTGGCATCTTTAAGAAAATTGTTTAATTTTGATATGATATTTACCCCATTCTTTTATTTTTTTGGGTATAAACATTCTATTAAAAATTTAAATAACACTAAATGTCAAGAGCTTTTTGAGTGTAGAAATATGTAAGCTGGAATGATTTAACTATGAAGTTACAATTGTACCAATGTATAGTTTTCATCAATGACATACAATAACAAAATATAAAATATGCTTTGAAGGAGTGATTTTCATATATTATTATTTTAGTTCCAAAACAAACATAATCCAATTTTTTAAGAAAATTTTTCAATTAAAAATATTATGCATAAAATATGGGTCTATACTAGCATAGAAAAAGAGAAAAGGAATAAGTTATTCATAACTATATATCACCATACATGACTACACGTGGTTAAAAAAAAAAAAAAAACAAAACAAAAATAGCCGCATGTAAGCCTTACTGTGGGTCACATCTGAATGTCCACGACTACAAGTGTTCAAAAAAACTAACCGCACGTGCGCTTTTCCACAAGTAACGACAGTCAAGACTCAAGAGCCGATAGTGCTTTGTTGACAATAACTATTGAAAAAACGAAAATGCTCTAGGGCGCCACAAATCCTCACTAGTTTGATACTGGAACCCCAATAATGGTACACCGCTTCTCAGGCTTTGGAACGTGATAACCTTTTATGTTCATCCATGTCGTCCAAAAATCACCTAAATTATCCCATATTTGGTTTAACAATGCGCGAGAAATAAATCAAACCACACCTTATGATAACAACCAACAGCTGTATTATTGATCAATTAGACATTTTTTTTGAGGGGGTCTAGACCTATCGATTCAAATGTTTAGGTTAAATACATATTGGGTGTGTCCAAATTCAGGTAAAATATGGGTCTGGTGTATTTTCAGTAAGAGTAGAACATGGATAGGCGCATTTTAGTTTTACGGGTTTCAAAACGACGAAGGATTTAGAGCGCTTTTTCGTTGGTTATTTTTCTTTTATCAGAATTAAAAGTCAGCGTAGTTATTACCCAAAGTTGTTAATACTTAATGAAAAAGTAAAATAAAATATTCAAACTTTTCGTTATCATATATGGGGCGTATTCGGCAACAGCGTTTTAGATAGCGTTTGACGTTTTGACTAAGTTAATACATTTATTAGGTAATTTTTAGTGTTCAGTAATATAGTGTTTTGTTTAGCATTTCAAGTAACGTTTAACATTTTAAGCAGCTTTCCAAAAAGCTAATAGTATTAACGTTTGGCATTCATCAAAATTAGTGTTGCATAATTTTTAACCAAAAAATGTCCTTTGGAAATTTCATCTTTGGAAATTATCTATATCTTTTTATGTCAATTTACATTAATTAGCTAACCCAACCGCTAAATTTACTGAACACATTTATTTCAACTATTCATCTAAATATCTATCCGCTAACAGCTAAATTAAAAACGTTATTTGCTACCTAAACAGCTATCCGCTACCTAAATCGCTATCTGCTACTTGAACCGTTAATTTTGCCGAACAGGGCCATAAGCCTCATATATGGGTAGGAAAAGAATCGAACCCCCTTTGGGTACGTTGGGTTGGGTGGGTTGGCCCGTACGTTAAAATAAGATCAATAACGCATCAGGTCATTTATGCGTTCAACCTGTACAAAGCATGTTAACAGATCGGAGTGGTTCGGCCTGCTAATAACTCATTTAATACTCTGATATTTTCATTAACTAACTGCCATTGCTCAATTAGGCAAACTTCACAAATAGGCCAACCCTAACATGAACATGGCCAATTCTTTAGGACCAATTAGAATGAAACCAAATAAAAAAAAAATAGAAAAATACAGGGTATTATCTTTTAGTTATAATATCAAAATTAAAAATTTAGATTATTACTAAGTAATTTATTGAAAATATGATTGGACATATTCATTTCACTAAATATATATATGATGTTACGACTTACGCAGCTTTAATACCTTGCATATGCTGAATTAATTTCTCTGAATGGTAGATACTTATTTCATGACATTTTGTACTCATTTTTAAAGTGGTTAGTTGTGTATGATGTTATTTCATGAGAATAGAATTAGATAAGAAAAGGTACCATTGTTTAATTTACAAAGGGGTGTAACAGTTATATGACATCTCTCTAAACTAATTAATATATGAATAACCATTATTTTTAAGAGGGATACATTAAAGAAAGATCAAAAAATAAGGATATAATATTCAGGTCGAGTGAGCGAATTTGGGTTCGGGCGAATTTGACCCGCTAATTTGCGGATTTTCGGGTTCGATTTTTTTTCAGTTTCAGGTTAAGAAAATCATAATCGAAACCAAAAAGTTTCAGTTGGGTTTGAGTCGAGCTAGTTTTTTTCCAGGTCTATGTACAACACTCGGCTTATTAATGTGACACACATTTTTTGTTGATACCCGACCGTAGAAGCATTATGGCGAGATGGATTCTTGGAAGATGACTTGTTAAATGTGTTGATTTTTGAAGCCATCAATAGCTTAATTTAGAGTGACTTTTTAATGTATTGGTAACTAACAAGAGTAACTTAGGTCCTATTTGGCAAACAGCTGTTAGCTGTTTGTATTAGCCGTTAGCTGTTAACTGTTTGAGTTAACTGTTTGTATTAGCTGTGCTGAATTAGCTGTTTGTTGAAAAACTATTTGATAAAATTAGCTATTCTCTCATTAAACTTTAAACACATCCAATTTTTAACCCTCACGCAAAATTAAATACTAATTTCATCCATAGAAGCATACATGAAAGACTCATCAAGGTGCAGCCACGAAAGAGAAAACTTAACTCATCCAACTTTAGTCTCCCTCATTCATGGCTAGTACCTCTCAAATAATTCTGTCACTGTTCATTTTTTGTCCATCAGATCATTTGCTTGTGAATTTTGGCAACTAATACTAGGTCACAAAGTTTCAACAAAAATAACAAGCTTTTTTGTTTTTCACCTCTAGCATTATCGAATCTTTTTTATCTTTAAAAAAAAAAAAAAAAAAAAGACATCCTTTATGATTCACCGATTGCCGTTAATGTGGAAAATCTAAATGCCAGTAGAAAGTCATGCGGCCTTGATTTGATAATGCTAAAAGCGGAAAAACTGTGACTATACTTGAACGTCGAAACACGTATTATGTTACGTTTACTATACTTATCTCAAGCAAGGTCTAAACCACATTCACTTGCTGATACTGTATTGTCCTACAATTCCTTTGAGGACATTGTCAAGCCGAGTTACCTTTACTTCGATCTTCGATGTGACCATAGTTTCCCTCAACCACTAGCATTAAACTCAACAACAGAAGTATGCAATGTCACTCATAGCTTGGCTGCATGGAAAAGTGAGCGGAAAGAATCGAGATATATAGAAGGCTGAACCAACGGAGGATCATTCCTTGTAAGAAGCATATCATCAACATATGATAGAAGCACAAGAATGTGAGATGGACCACGATAAACAAACACGAATGAATCTACTTCGCTGTAACTGAAACCTTTAGTCGACAGGAACAAATTAAACTGAACTAATTGAACCAAGCTCGAGGGGATTGTTTAAAGATGTGCAATGACTTTTTGAGTCGACAAACAAAGTTAGGGAAATGGAGATGAACAAGACTAGGAGGTTGTTTCAACGCACCTCGTCATCAAGATACCATGTAAAAAGACATTTTTGACGTCAAGCTAACAAATAACCCAATTATAGGAAATGACAATGGAACAAATCAAACAGATAGTGGATGGTTTTGCAACAGGAAAATGGGGATTTAAGTACTGTATTACCTGCGAAGTTAGGAAATCGTGGACATTGTAGAGCACTATGACATGCAACAAAACAGATTTGACCAACAAGGGAAAACGGGGCTGAACCCAAGACACCACATTAAGAGGAATTGCCTGCAAAATGAGAGTTAGTAGGGGGGAAAAGTATAACTAGCAGAACACGGCAAAGTAGACTTACTTTCACAAGTACCTGTTGGCATACCCAAAAAGAGTTGGAAGTTTGATTCAAGTTATTTCAATTATTATGCCAGCCACCCCATTGCCCCAATGCGGGGTGTCCTTACTCTTACGCATGCAGTAGCTTAAGCCTTTGCTCCTGAATGAGAAGTCTTAGATGTAAATCAACAAAACTCAAGTTCAATTTATGGGAATGTGAGTGAGAGTACTAACTAACGTCTCATATTCTTGACCAAGACCAACTAAAGTGTAATGAACTAAATCTTGTTATGGGACATGATAATTGACAGATGTAAAATCATTAACAAGGGATTTAATTTTACACAAATAAGCATCTATAGATTGACTTTCACTCCTTTTAATATTAGTGAAAATGTGTATCAATTCCATAGAACGAGCCATACTATAGTGCATCGATCGTTCCCATACATGAAAAAGAAGTAGAATGACAAAAATCTAGGACTTGACACTTTGATTGAGCTGCAAGCATTATTGAAATTCTGGACTCAATTTCATGTATTTTTTCGAATATTTATTGCATTCTCTCCAAAAGATATTAATTTCTAAGTCGGAGGGGTTTTTCCTTAATATTTTTATGATATGGAGAAATTTGTTCATGGTAATTTCCTTCACAGAAGGTGAATTGCTTACAGTAATACGCTTAATCTAAATCTGCAGGTTGATTATAATTTTATACTCAATGTTAAAAGGTTAATATGATTGTTTAACCTCAATCAACTTGAGGAAGATGTTAGTGTGTATTCTATAAACCTAGAATTTTATTAATGTTAGAAAAGTTCTTATTATTCGATCCAGAGAATTCTAAAGTTCTAAATATTGTATATTGTGCTCTTACTATTGATATTTATAAGTTTGTCTCATATTGTGATAGTATAAAGGAGATTTGGAAGACTCTTTATTATTTATATGGTACTAATCAAAATGTGGTGTTAAGCGAATTTGTGGCACATGATGAAACGATCATAGATAGAAATGTTAAGCAAGTGGAGGATCATCAACTATATGAAGAGTAAGAATATGAAAGTCGTGATAAAATTCAAGACCTCATACATAATGATATCAAGCATGCCCGAATTGAGGAGTTGCTTGAAAATGGTGAGAAAAATAAAGATTCTTGGTATTTATCTATTCTCCAAAGTGGTAAATGTGAGGTAACATCTATGCTTGAATTTTCAAATAATAGTTCATCTCCAAGTTGTCACATTTTTGATGATTTAAATACCACACCAAATTTTCAACTTTCAAAAATTTTTGATTGTGGTCTTAAATCAAGCAAATATGTCAAGATTGAGGGGAAGAAAAATTTTAACGCATTAATTCTTCTTACTTCTAACAATTTTGAACCCAAGAAGAAAAAGGTATCAAGATTTGGTTGAAGCGCTTCATTTTTGAATTGTGGGAAGTTATTAACTCCTCATTTAGATACTAATAATGAATTTTTAATAGTATTTAATTCTCTTAAAAATTCAAGTGGACAAGAAAAAAATTGAAGCTTTACAATGGCATATTGTAAGTTGTGGTTTGTCAAAAGTAAAAATAAGGTAAGCTTACTTGTTTTATCATTACTCAGATTTTAAGATCCTAAAATATAGTCCAAGGTCTTGAAAATTAGGTAGAGCCTAAGGTATTACTGCCTGTAAATAACTAAAATTCAAGGGTTTGAATTTTTATGTCAATATCTTGAATGGTGGTATTAGGTGGATTCTTGCTAAACATATGGCGATGGTACTTTGCATGATCTACTTCCTATTTGCTGCATTTTGATTTCAAAATTTTCAAGTTCAATTTACCTAACTATCTTTGGAATGTGAGCATCATTAATATTCCATCATATTCTGTTATGATATGTAATTATTTTTGTGCTTAGACGATGTCTTGTATATGATCTTTTTTTTTTGGATCCATAATTCTTATGATCTCTAAAATTTACATACATGATATTGCTTATTTTTATAAGGGAAGAATTACATGGCTTTATTATTATGCTATAACCTTGATTTATTCTTGAAGGGGGAGAATAGTTGTATTAATATGTTGATCCCGTGCAATGCTCAAGAGAATATCAAGTCAATGCATGCATGTTAAGATATATGATTTGATCAAAATGTTAGCATTTAATTCCTTATATTGTTTATATGTGTGTCATACATTGAGAGGGATCATCTTTATATGTCATTGATTTGTCAAGGGGGAGCTATTTATGTTTGCCATAATTTTTACAGGTTTTGGTTTTTCTTTCGCCTTCTTACATTACCTTATTGATGAAATAAAAAAATGGCGAGAAGTATTTATTAAGTTTTCATGATGTATCATTCAAAATTATATTGATATATTATTTTGGGTTTTGTCTTTCATCATAAAGGGGGAGATTATTAGCTTTCTTGAAGCTCACAATGTGTTTATTAATATATTCTGATGAAAGATAAAAAGAGATTAATTAATTGGTATATTCATCATGTTATATTTGAATTATCTTAGTATTTATATTGTTTGAATATGTTATAATTCTAAGTGGATATTGGCATGTTAGTATTGATTTCATATAAGGTGTCAAAATCTTTGAGACTGTTTAATATTCAAATCTGAATATATGATCTTTATGATATTATATTCTGTGATTCAAATTTGATTATGTGATTTTGAGATAATGATATTTGATTTGGTAAGATTATTTGAGATCATATTTTGAAGATTGTTGCTTGCTTAAAATCAGCAATTAAATAACATGATTAGCAAGATCTTCAGCCTAAAATCAAGCATGTAGCCATTGGAAATCAGGATTATGACCGTTGAGTAAACTGCAAGGATTCAAGGGCTTGAAAGTTGTATTTCAAGGCCTTGAAATCATATTGAAGATTATCTTTCCTTTTTTAGATGCAGTGGTCACTTTCCTTAATGACCTCCCAACATCTCCAACATCATTGTCTATAATAGGGAGACATTTGTAATTGAAGATGATATAAGAGAGAGTACAAGCAAAGAACAAGAACTAAGAGTCACACTTGTAAATATGATTCTCTTGTTCACTTGATTTATTGAGTTATATTACTCTAATTGTAATTGGGTAGGATTACAAAATCAAAGGGTCAATTCAACCAAGGACATGTTGAAGGATCAACTTGTAACTTGAAAGTTAGACTAGCATGTACTCTAGAGTTGTGTAATCCCTCCTAATAAAATTAAGTTAACCCTAGAGTAAGGAAACTCTAGGTAGGGACTAAGTCTGGTTGAGGCTAATTTTGTTAAAAAATACACGTGTCTTGTTCACATTTACTTTTCTGCATTTGATTATTTGTTGACTTTGATCATCACTCTATTCACCCCCCTCTAGAGTAAACTAGCCAAAATCAGGTCAACATTCCTCATTTGATTTCACTTAAAAAGCATGGAAGCCTTGACTTTTAAAAAGAAAAGGAATCATAATCACTAGTTTGTATAAAGGAGCAAAAGTTTGAAAAGAATTCAATTGCCCTTTGTTTGGTTAAACTCATGCATGTAATAATAGAATCGAGAACGTCTATAGTTGGAGGGAGTTAGATTGTTACAGTTCATCCACTTCGCGGTTTTTTCTTTTTTTTAGCAATTTTTTTCTTTTTTTAACTGCTAATGATTAGAATAAATTCTTTAACAGTTTAAAATCTCAACCGTTAGATGGATAGACTATACGATTTCAATCTCTGCTAATTACATAGGATACTCTTTGGAAATAATATGGTTTTTGCCAAAGTGCAAAACTTTGACAGTAGGTGTGAAACTGAACCCTGTGGTGGATGTAAATGCTTGTGATTAACATGGCATCTATTTGATATCTAATGCTTCTTTTTTGCCTTTTTAAAGAAGGGTGGAGGGTAGCAAGTGGCAAAGGGAGGAGAACTCTCCCCAGTATTCATTTGGTGCTATTTCAACCTAAAGGCGAACACAACGCACGAGACCCGTCAAACTGCTGAAATATGACGACTTGACTTGCCACTGTTTGCCTCGAACTCAATGCTTACATATAGATGACCCAACTTTAGAGGGGATTGATATTTCAGAAGTCACAACATCAGTGGCTCGGCTATTAAAAATGAAAAAAAAAAATCAATATTGTGAGAATTTAGTGAAACGAACCAATACAAGTTGGTTCAAACGATTTGACACTTTCTCCTCTTAAGCAAGATCTTAGGTTCGAGTCTTATAAATAGAGAAAATCTGTTATGAGAGAGCTGTACCTCTTATTGGACCAACAGTAACTCCACTCCAGTAAAATAGAGGATCCAAGACCAAAATACAAAAAGCAGAAGGTATCTCACAAGAGCTTCTACCACATTTGTCTTATCCTTAATTCGCGAATTCATATACTAGTGTAACATTATTTTGCAGAAGAGAAAATTAATTAAAATGATCTAATTAAATATCTCATTTTGTTGATATTATGTATACATTTTAAGTTTTGAAGGTACAATATTTCTAAACGTCAGCTAAAAAGTTTAATCTCTTAAGAGATATAATACTTTTTAATAATTACAATATATTTAGATCTATTATAATTTGTCGTCGTCCTACAATTGAAAATCTACCATTGCTAATACATTGATTTGATGAGCGCTAGTGTTTATTTAAAGTTTGATGTATAATGAATTTTATATACTTATTTTACACATTAATCTTACTAATTTGTTGTGTAAATGCGAAACTTGTTGAAAAAAAGTTGACTATGCATTTATGAGCTAAAAATTCGATTTAGTCAGTATTAAATTTATATAATAATTATGGGTAATTCTATAATTGATGTAATAATCAAATTGTTACTTTGTTATGATTATTTTAATAAAAAATAAATTATGCAACATTTTGTAAAATTTTCAGCAAATATTTCGATAGAAAATATGTGTAAGTCGACTTAAAAATTAAAACTCGAAATGAATCCATGCATACCATGGATCCTAAAATAGTAAAAACTAGCATTAAAATCATACTTTGCATAGACATCTATAGGCTTCTATATTGTATTTTCTTTTTAAAAAAATGTAAAAATTAAGTAAGAAATTTTTTAACGCTTTAAGAATACAACAAATTTGACAAAACCAACAATTGCATGTCAAGTCCTTATAACATAGAGTTAGAAAATAATAATAAGGAACAAACAGTTCAATAGTCCGATTGACACTAATTGAAATATTCTTTTTAGAAAATAAACATATCAACTATAATAGTATGGTTGATCTCTTTAATACAACTTTATATCAGTATTCAGCAAACATTTCAAAAAGTTTCTATTAAGCGAAATAGTTTAATTATTTTATAAATAATAGATTAACTAAAATATATTAGTTTATATATAATAAATTTAACTTAAAAAATTTAATTGTGAAAAGTTCAATAGCCAAAATTTTCAACTATGCCTCTTATTTAATGGGATTCACAAAATTGTAATTGCAATTTTGTTGAAAAACATACTATTCATTATTATTAAATGATTAATTTAATTTATTATACATTAAAAAATAACTGTTACCCATATATAACGTTTCCATTAGATAGTGTAAACTAATAATCTAGTCATACTAAAAGTTTTAAACCATAATTTGCAATCAATGTTTGAATTAATGACTTTCCAAAAACATTTGTTTTAGTATATATGTTGTTTTGTTATCAAATTACATTATTTCATTAAAGTGAATTAATCATAGCTTTGCATAATTGCATTAGCCAATCATACGCAGACATTTGTCGAAAGCATATTATTTAACTTATTTTTAGATATATTTATATAGATAAATAGATTAATTTGATTGTTATTAATGGAGAAATCTTTGTTGAGTTAGCAAACTTGAATACAATTGTGAATATGGTAGAAAACATCACCGAACCATGTTGTTTTACGTTCCCTCAAACAAGGCCATAGAATTGCGTCAGGTGGTACAAGATGAGGAACCAGCAGAAATGGAGCACGATCTGAAGGAAATCAAAATTCCCTTGTCATGGTATGTTGTTGCCGTGCTTTCAAGATCTTGGCTTGTTATTTGACCAAATTTGTTGATCACTATGGAGATTGATTCTCAAAAATCTTTGACCCAAGTTCTTAGTGACATCGCGTACTTTTCTGCTGAATTTATTGCGAGTGGAACAACCACCCAGGCTTTTGAAGGAAGGTATGATCGCATCGAAGTAAAGGTAACTTGGTTTGATGATGTGTGGAGCAAGTATTACAGGACAAGATATCAATAAGTAAGTGTGGTTTAGGTTTTGTTGTAGTTGCTTGTTTTTGTTTATGTATGTAGCTACAGCCTTCAGGTCAGACATGTTTTTTCATTTGCATAATAAACATAGTACATGTATTTCGACTAGTATAGGTGCCAATAATCTTCTGAATAAACATGGATTATGCAAATGAGTACTACACATTGGCAAATCACACTTAAGATTAAGGGCACAAGAGTTTCTAATGACATTTGATTTTCCCCAATGCTTGGTCCATAGAGAAGTTGGTGAATTATAAAGGACATCTTTTTTCTTTTTAAAGATTTGGTAATGCTAAAATTGAAAAAAAAACTATATGTTACTTTGTTGAAATTTTGGCTAAATTTATTACTAGAAATGAACGGCGAGTGATCTCATGGACATTACAAACAATGGAGAGTTGTAACACAATTATCTGAGGGCCCCCAGCATGTGTATTGGGAAACCAAGTTGGATGAGTTATGTCTTTTATTTGAGGCTCTCTAGCCTAATCCCTATGTTTTGATGAGTCTTTTGTATTTGTTTACGTAGATGTAAAATATGAAATTGATGTAGGGTTTTAATTTGTAACGAAAAATACAACAAGGTGATGAATGCTTGCTAGGGGAAATTCATTCATGGTAGTTTGCTTTACAAAATGTGAATTGCTTGCAGCAATATGTTCAATCTAAATATTGCAGGTTGATTATAATTTCACACCTAATGCCAAAAGGTTAATCTAATTTTCTTTATCATTGTTCGGCTTGATGAAGACATTACTTACTAGTAGAGCTAGAAAAAGCTGACCCGACACCATTGCCGATCCGAACCCGATACGAAGTTAAGTGGGTTTGGATACAAATTTTCGACCTGTTTAATTAAATGGGTTGAATTATAATTTCACACCCAATGCCAAAAGGTTAATCTAATTTTTTTTATCATTGTTCAGCTTGATGAAGACATTACTTACTAGTAGAGCTAGAAAAAGCTGACCCGACACGATTGCTGATCCGAACCCGATACGAAGTTAAGTGGGTTTGGGTACAAATTTTCGACCTGTTTAATTAAATGGTTTGACACGTTCAACCCATTTAATTAAACAGGTTAGGTTCAGGTTGATATTCTCGACACAAAAAAGTACATATTTAACCCGTTTAATTAAATGAATTAAATAAGTCAACTCATTTTTCCATTTGTCATTTATCAGTTTACTTTTTATTAGACAATTAAGAATATAAAATTTTTTAAAAATTGTAAATTATGACGAATCAGGGAAATTTTAAAGAGTAATTATTTAATGCCATATGTAAACTTAATTTTTAACACTCTAATTAAGTATTAATTGAAAATATTAAATGTGTAAATAGTCAATTAGGCGACTGAACTTGACCTGTTTATGTTAAACGGGTTAAGCGGGTCAACCCGTTTAAAAATTACATGAGTACAGGTCAAGGTTTTTAAACCCGTTTTATAAACGGGTTAGGTTCAGGTCAAGGAATTCTTAATCCGTTTAAACTCGATATGAACATGAACCCGACCCGACACAACCTATTACCCAGCTCTACTTACTAGTATATAATTCTATCAATTTAGAATCTTATTACTATTAGAAAAGTTCTTGCAGTATTTATATGTGACCTGTTTATAGATATTGATAAAATATGAAGAATAATCCTGGGAATAGACCCACGTCTCACATTTTTGCATCGAGATTCATAAGCTCCTTTGTTTTTGGCCAAACTAATTGACTAATCTGTCATCGGCCCCTCATTTTTGGTTCAGATTGATTAACAAAATTCATCTCCCTCAGTCCATTTCACTCAAAAAATACAGCTGCCTTGGCTTTTAAAAAGAAAAGGAATCATGACTAGTATGTAAAATTGAGCAGTAACTTTGAAAATAATTCAATTGTCCTCCCATTTGTTTGTTATCTACAGAAAAATGTGGCCGTATCAAAGAGAACAGCTTTGAGAGTGAAATGTCAAACAAGTCCTTGGTGACTATAAATGCTTGTGACAATTATTTGTTTGTTTTTTTGGTTCTCAAGTCTCAGCTAATGCACAATTTTTTTTCTTTTTTTCATTTTCCCATTCTTTTAGAATGTTTTTTTTTGGGGGGGGGGGGGGGAAGGGGTTGGTAGGGAGGGGTAGAGGGACAAAAACTTTCACACTATATTTCTTTGGTGCTATTTGAATCTAATCTGATGTTTGATTGAATTTAGTCTAATGCAATCAATCTAATAATGTAATCATGATTATATAATTTTTGATAATTATAATTATAAAACAATTGTTATTTACAAAAATCTCTAACAACCAAATAAAACAATAGAAGTAAAATTTAAAAATTCATTTACATTATAAAGTTGTTTATATCTAACTAAACATCATCTAAGGATGGGCACAAAAGTCCTAGGACTCACTTGACCAGAAAAATATGAAAGCTTGGGTTTTCGCTTTTTGTGCCTAACTCGACTTGATGCTCACATGCCAAGGACCCAACTTCAGTGCTCTTTTGATGTGTTGAAAACTAACTTGTTATTAACGGAAAAGTAATTTATTATGTGCCTACTGTAGGCTGGAAGGGGAAGAAAAAACCAAAAAGACTAAAGCCAAAAAGACAAGAGGCTAAAGCGAGTCTTTATCACCATTTTTTCTTTTTTCTTTTTGTACTTTCTTTATGTTTTTTCCATATTTTAAAAAGAAGACTAAATTGAAGCAAATAGATACAACCTACGAAAGTATATTATAAAATATTTTTCTCAATCTATTAATACTTAGCCATATAATCATTTAGCTCATTAGGTTTCTTGACATAATACCGAAGTTAGTGAAGAAGTCTTCGAAATCATATCTCAACAATATGTCATCAATTATAATCTAAGGTGCATAAAAATTTCATTTGGTAAGTATATAATCCAAGGTATAAAAAATACACATGCAGCATATAAACTGATATACCTCCATTTTTACCTCTTTCAAGCTCAATTTTGACCCCTTCTTTCGGTGATTTTTGGGTTAAACTTCAAAGCACAGAGGTCCAATAGGCCTTCTTTACCCTAAATTTGCTCATGTAAGGTGTTTTCATGTTTTCAAGAATTTCGATTGAAGAAAAGAAAAAAACCCACCAATTTTGCGCGAAAGAACGGCCAAGAAGGCAAATTTCAAGCAAAGAAAGAGGTTGTCAAGGCCCAAAAGACTGGCATGGGGACCCCATGCCAGGAAGCCCGACCGTGTCAAGCCAGAATGCGAGGAACATTATTCCAGTGAAGTGGCACGGTGGCACTGTGCCGTGTGGCACGACTGTGGCACATTAGTGCCCTGCGCGATTAAGTTGTAACGTCGCAATTACATGGCGATATCTTGTAATTTTGCTGAGAGCTCTCAAAAGTGGCGATTTTTAGGTTTTCAACTCTAATTACTTTCAGTAATTCTTAAACATTAGATTGAAGTTTAGCTGAGTGCAAATTTGTGCTACTGCTCTTCGAATCAATTGAAGTACGTTTCCTTTCTTCTTTCCTTTGCGTTCTTAATTAAAGTCTGCATCTTTTGCGATGTTTTCTAGATTCTTGTTCTTGATTGTAATTGTTAGTATGATTATAGGATAAACTATTAGTCTTGGATTGGGGTAGCCCTTATTATGCGAAATTCAATCATGCTTTAGGTTTTTATAAATCGTGCCTATGATTGTGAATTGAAGTCTTGCCTAATACGCCAAATAATGGTTGGATTACTTGAGAGAGTTTAGTTCACTGTTCTTAATTAGGGTTTAGGAGATCAACGAAAGTTGAGTCATTTATCTAGTGCAACTTTGTGTGCGATTGATCTTTCTGACGCGAAAACATTTAGGGTTTCAATTGGGAATACTTGATTGCTTAATCTTGTGTCCTTTATGATCTTAGTTTCATGAAAATAGATAACTAGAATTAATTCAGTCAGTCTATTGACCTTTAAGAGAAGGCTTAGATGCGTTTTAAATTGTAATCCTTTCCACTTTGATTATTTTCATGGGCAGGTTTGTATGATCTAGTTTATGATTGATATAATGTAATAGTTTGGTGAATCCCAATCCATGACCTCTGTCATTATCAGATTAGATAATTCTTCAGTTTTCAGCAGAATAGTACTGCTAGTTAGAAACAATCAACTAAAGTGAACTTTTGCCTGAATTGAGTGTTATAAGTCTAATTTGGTGATTGGAAACAAGTTTCCTGTGGATGCGATCCGTACTTGCCAGTTCCTAGTTATAGCTAAGCCGTGCACTTGCAATAATTTTAAGACAATAAGATTTTGGCTCCGTTGCCAGGGAACTTGTTTATTCCGACATCGGAAATGACCAAAACGCTCTAGATTAGGCATTTTCTTTCTTTTTCTTTTTCTTTTCCTTTTTCTCCTTTGCTCTTTGAGCCTTGCTTGACTTGCTTATGCTTGGTATAGTTCTTGACTTTGTATGCACAGGCGTAGTCAGAGGGATCGACTGCTCATTCCTTTTGACCCAAAGATAGAAGCCACTGCATGGAGACAAAGCGGTGCGAGAAAGAGACAACAAGCACAAATCATCATGGCCGAGAGAGATCCTAGGGTGCTGCGGGACTACGTCTTACTGCAGGCAACCGGCATCACCTCCTCCATTGTGAGCCCGGCCGTCGAAGCAAACAACTTCGAGTTGCGGCCCGCTCTTGTATCCTTCGTGGAGAAGGACCAGTTCAGTGGGCGTCCCACGGAGAACCCCCATATTCACCTTCGCAACTTTCTAACGAAGTGTGACACAATCAAGCTTAACAGGGTCTCTGCTGATGCTATTAGATTGAGGCTCTTTACTTTCTCGCTAACGGATAGAGCCACTGACTGGCTTCTTAGTGAAGAGTCCAATTCATTCACCACTTGGGAGACCCTATCACGAGCATTCCTTAGCAAATACTTCCCCCAGGGCAGGAATGCTAAGTTGAGAGTGGAATCACTTTCTTCTCTCAACAAGGCGATGAGTCACTATATGAAGCGTGGGAAATGTTCAAGGATTTTTAACGCCAATGCCCCTAACATGGAATACCCGACTGGCTCTTAATCCAGACCTTCTATAATGGATTGGACCAGTCCCTGAAGATGTCTATTGATGCTACAGCTGGCGGTGCACTCATGAGGAAGTTCTTTAGGCGTGATGTTTGATGTTGATGCTATGGATTTGCTTGCCACCAAGGTTGATGCTTTACCACAACAATTTGATAGGCTTGGGACTCCTTCTTCAAGGAGTTTAGTAGGGAGTTCTTTAGGTGCGATGTTTGATGTTGAGGCTCTTTGTGAGATCTGTGGCATTTAAGGCCATATTGCTGCTGAGTGCCAATCCACTTTTCAGGGTGTTGAGCATGCTAATGCCATGCAAAACTATAACCAACGCCCATAAAATAATCCCTACTCAAACACTTACAACCCCAGTTGGAGAAACCACTCAAATTTCTGCTACTGTAGTAACAATAACCCCATTCCACCTAATGCCACTCAACCTCAACCCTCTGGTTTCCAATACAGGGCTCCCTATCCCCACTCCACAACAACCACCTCTCCAACCCAAGTCCAATCTGGAAAGTCTTATGGAGTGCTTCATAGTGACCCAAAGCAAGACCAATGAGGCACTTGGTGAGTCGGTCAGTCAATTAACTTTCAAATTTAAAACTTTGATCACTCACTAGAAGATGATAAAGAATCAAATCACCCAGATTACATAGTAGATAAGCCATTTATCTAGACCCAAGGGGCATCTACCAGGTCAACCTAAGACCAATCCTAAGGATCAGATGAATGCCATCATATTGCAGAGTAACAGGGAGTTAGAGAGTCCTCAGATGCCTATAAGGGAGGACATGAGGGAAGTAGACAATGAGGAAGATATTGAGAAGGAGGTCCCCATTGAGACTCCAAGTGAGAAGGTCCATACTGAAACGACCCAAGAGTTCGAGCTGAGCATGTTTCACCTCTAGTAAAGCCTTACAAGCCTTCCATTCTATATCCCCAGAGATTACTGAAGGCTAAGGAGGAGCACAAGTATGGAAAGTTCCTCTAGATGTTGAAAAAGTTTCACATCAATATTTCCTTTTTTGAGGCTATCACTGACATGCCCTCCTATGCTAAATTCTTGAAGGATTTGCTGTCCAACAAAGAAAAACTACTTAAGAATGTTATATTGGCTCTCACTGAGGAGTGCAGTGCTACCATTCAAAACAGGCTACCTCCTAAGCTTTCAAATCTAGGAAGCTTTTCATCCCTTGTTCAGTTGTGGATGTTACTATCAGCAAGGCATTATGTGATCTCAAGGCTAGCGTGAGCCTCATTCCCTATTCCATATGCAAGAAGCTGCAAGTGGGGGACCTGAAACCCACTACCATCTCTTTGCAGCTAGCTGGTAGATCCATCAAGTACCCTATGGGTATTCTTTAGGATGTCCTACTGTAAGTGGGCAAGTTCTTCATCCTATGTGATTTTGTTGTTATAGAGATGGAGAAAGACTCCCGTATCTCGATCATCCTTGGGCGACCCTTGTTAGCTACTGCGGGAGCAGTGATAGATGTAAAGAATATCAAGCTCTTCAAATAGCAGATGAAAATATGGAATTCAGCTTACCACAATCCATGGCCTCTCCCGCTCCAGTCGACTCATGTTGCTAGAGAGAGCAGTTAATCAGGACGCCAAGACTTGCTATTAAGTGGGGGATCTACTGGAGGACACTTTGATTGGCTGCTATGTGACCGGCTCCTATTCGGGAGAGAAGGAGAAGTATGCCAGGCCCCTCAATGAGTCCACTACCTATATGCATAGGCAGTCTCCTAAGGAGGTTCTTAGCATGGAGGAACCCACCTCCAAAGAGCAGAGGAAGTGCCCATCAAAGATAGAGTTCAAGTCTCTACCTTCCCATCTCAGGTACGAGTTTCTTGACTCTACTCATCAATTTTCTGTTATTGTTAGTGTTAAGTTGGATGGCCTCCACCTGGAAAAATTGTTGGATGTGCTTCAAAAGTATAAGGGTATCATTCGTTATAGTATTGATGATATTAAGGGACTTAGTCCTTCAGTCTGCATGCATCGCATCTTTCTTGATGAAGGTCTTCAACCCTCCTGATAACCTCAGCGCCGCTTAAATCCTAATATACAAGAGCTTGTGAAAAAGGAGGTTATCGAACTACTTGATGTTGGGATCACCTATCCTATCTCAGATAGTGAATGGTTGAGTCCAGTTCAAGTAGTTTCCAAAAAGGGTGGGATGCCCGTCATTAAGAATAAGGGTGACGAGCTCATCTCAACTAGGACTGTAACCAGGTGGTGAATATGCATTGATTATCATAGATTGAATCAAGCCACCCCAAAGGATCATTTTCCCTTTTTCTTCATTGATCAGATGTTGGAAAGGCTTGCAAAGTATTCCTTCTTCTATTATTTGGATGGATATTCTGGTTTCTTTCAGATTTCTATCCATCCCGATGATCAGGAGAAGACGACCTTCACATGCCCCTATGGTACCTTTGCTTATCGAAGGATGCCTTGCGGGTCATCCAATGCCCCCGCCATTGATCTAAAGTGGAGACGTGTTAAGTAGGGTTGTACGAGACCACGAGGTAATCCTTTCACCTTCTCTTTATTTATCTACTTATTGATTTGTTAGTTAGGTAAATTGCTTTCAAAAAAAAAAAAACTTGACATCCTTTTTGAAAACCGCTCTAGTGATGACATTCAAGGGGTGATGATTTGGATGGATGATTGTGGTAGTTTGTGGCAAATGAGGCTCAATTGGGGCCAACATTTTATGAACATGGTTGTGGAAATGTTTTGATTGCTAGGCTATGTATGCTTGCGTAATTGCCCCTGAGAATTGCTGTGATGTGAATTAGTTGAAACTTGATCGTTGGCCAACTTTCTGAGTTAGTTTTTGATTTTGGTAGAAGACCCAGTAAGATTTTTGAGCCTTAATGACCATTCACTCTACATGGTCTTTAACATCCCTTCATAAGTGTTCAACCCCTTACATGTGCATCTCTAGAACTTGGCTTAACTCTTTTCGAAATCACGTTTGGCATGTGCATGGTGTTAATATGATTGAGACATTCGTTTATTTTTAAGTCACATGAGCCAAAAAGCCACCGTGCATTATCATGATCTATTTGCTAACCCTTTTGAGCTTTTATCCTATCATTTGATTCACTCATATCTGCTCAACCCATGGCCTAAAATGAATAATCCTACCCTATGTCAAGTTAGTGGAGCAATGTTGTGAGTCATCTTTGATGGGAAATTTGCTTGTTGGTGCACCTCAGTGGTTGGCTCTGATTAGTTGTTAGTCTTGCATGATTGGGAGTTGAAACAATCCTTGGACCTTGGCTATTCTCCTTATTGCTTTCAAGAAACAAAAAAGAAAAGAAAAAAAAAGCAAACAAAGAAGAAGAAAACATGTGAATAAGATGTTTGGCCAAGGGAGTTCCATTTAGCAAAAAGAGAAAACGTTTCAACCCACTTTCTTTGTGCTTAAATTGTGGGATAATGGTAACAATCGTGTTTTGGTGTAAAGATGGTTTTGATTACTCTCTACTTGGATAATTAGCTCCTCCCACCTAAATTTTAACCCCCTTACCTTTAGTCCTAACCTCGATACAACCTTGAAAAGCCCCTATGATTGACACCTGCGCATTTACCTCTATTGATGGAGAATTGAGAGTTTTTCCAAGCTTATGGTACATAGCATGCATGCATTGAGGTTGATTTTGAGTGATCAAATTATGCCCTAAACACATGAGATGAGTGTTTCCGTTCTTACTTCTAAAGTGAGGATCTACCAGTCTAACTAGCTCACCAACAATTCAGGGGGAAGCAGGACACTTCTACGTAATTCAAAATGGGGTATTTATTCTTGCACCATAGTCGAGTGATTTACATTTTGGAACATGTGTTTTTGAGAAAAGAGCTTCGCCCTTATTGTGTTTCTAAGCTATGAGCTGCCATGATTATTGACCTAGTTCTCACCGTTTACCTGAGGAGGATGGAACTTCGAGGCAAATCTCTCCCCACCGTTCTGTTAGTTGATAACCTTGCTTGCGGACAAGCAAGAGTTAAGCATGGGAGAGTTGATAAACATCTATTTTTACCTATTTCAAAGTCAATTTTGACCCTTTATTTCGGTGATTTTTGGGTTAAACTTCAAAGCACAGGGGTCGAATAGGCCTCCTTTACCCTGAATTTTGTCATGCAAGGTGTTTTCATGTTTAGGAATTTTGGTTGAAGGAAAGAGGAAAACCCACAAATGTTGCACGTAAGGAGGACCAAGAAGGCGAATTTCAAGCGAAGGAAGAGGTTGTTAAGGTCCAGAGGATTGGCATGGGGACCCCATGCCAGGAAGCCTGACCGTTTCAAGCCAGAATGCGAGGAGCATCATTCCTGCGAAGTGGCACGGTGGCAACATGCCGTGTGGCACGACGGTGCCACATTAGTGCCATACACGATTAAGTTGTAACGTCGCGGTTACATGGGGATATCTTGTAATTTTGCTGAGAGCTCTCGAAAGAGGCGATTTTAAGGTTTTCAACTCTAATTACTTTCAGAAATTCTTAAACATTAGATTGAAGTTTAGTTGAGTGCGAATTTGTGCTACTGCTCTTGGAATCAATTGAAGTACGTTTCCTTTCTTCTTTCCTTTGCATTCTCAATTAAAGTTTGCAGCTTTTGTGATGTTTTCTAGATTCTTGTTCTTGATTGTGATTATTAGTATGATTAGAGGCTAAACTATTAGTCTTGGATTGGGAGTAGCCCTTATTATGCGAAATTGAATCATACTTTGGATTTTTATGAATGGTGCCTATGATTGTGAATTGAAGTGTTTCCTAGTACGCCAAATAATGATTGGATTACTTGAGAGTTTAATTCACTATTTTTAATTAGGGCTTAGGAGATCAAAAGTTGAGTCCTTTATTTAGTGCGACTTTGTGAGTGATTGATCTTCTTGACGTGAAAACAGTTAGGATTTCAATTGGGAATAATTGATTGCTTAATCTTGTGACCTTGATGATCTTAGTTTCATGAAAATAGATAACTAGAATTAATTCAGTCAGTCTATTGATCTTTGACGAGATAGGAATAAGGTCTCAGATCTCAGATAATCGGCCTTGTAATTGTCTTTCGGTTGTAGTAGGGCAAGTTTGGGTGTGGGTTTCCGTGTTGTTGCGTGGTTTGCAGGTAATGCTCATTTCTGGGACGACTTATTATTTGCTTACCTCTGTTAAGGTATATTTCCTTCCGCTGCTTTATTGTTCCATGGTTCGGTTAGTTTCAACCCCTTGTTTTATTCACACAACTGTAGTTTTCCATTTAATATTTCCTCAAAAGCCCTCCTCTACAAAATGTTTGCACAAAAATCTTGTTTTTGTGGGCATCGTGGAATCAGCCTCTCTACGGGCAGAGATGTTGGTAGAGGTAAGACTGCCTACATCTGGATCTCCCCAAACCCCGCGAAAGCGGGACCCACACTGGGAGGTGTTGTTGTTGTTGTTGTTGTTGTCTATTGAATTTTGAGAGAAGGCTTAGATGCGCTTCAAATTGTAATCCTTTCCACTTTGATTATTTTCATGGGCAGGTTTGTATGATCTAATTTATGATGCATATAACGTAATAGCGTGGTGAATCCCAATCCATGACCTTTGTCATTATCAGATTAGATAATTCTTCAATTTTCAGCAAAATGGTACTGCTAGTTGGCAACAATAAACTAAAGTGAACTTTTGCCTGAATTGAGTGTTATAAGTCTAATTTGGTAATTGGAAATAAGTTCCCTGTTGATACGATCTGTACTTGCCGGTTCCTAGCTATAGCTAAGTCGTGCACTTGCGGTAATTTTAAGACAACAGAAACTTTAAGTCCAAAAAGTAATTTGTATGAGGCTCATTAAAATGTGCGACAAAATATACTTCCTTTGTCTCTTTTTTTCCCTAATCGTTTTTTTTTTAAAAAAAAAAAACCCTTTTTAAGAAGGTTAAATAGCAGCCAATAGGGAATTACCAAAGTAATGCTAACATTATAGATGAGTAGTACATTCAATGACCACATCTATGAAATAAATTTTGGGACAAAAATAATTATTAAAATAGGATGATAAAAATGAGATGGAGAAAATATTTCTTAACCTTGAACATCAAATTTCGAATTTCGGTTAAATAAATCATTAACACATTCGATTAGTGCATAAAAGATTAATAATTAGCTGCTGAAATTCATGGAATGGCCTAACCAGCATTTTGTGAAGTCCATGATAGAATGAGAGAAGATGATATAATAATGAATAATGTAATTGATTAGTAGGAGATGTGACTAATCTAATCGGAACCAGTGGCACTGGCAGACACGGCTAAAGGAGGATTAAAAGAGTTGATTGGCTACCA
The DNA here is from genome assembly GCA_029747015.1 of Carnegiea gigantea. Taxonomy (NCBI): domain Eukaryota; kingdom Viridiplantae; phylum Streptophyta; class Magnoliopsida; order Caryophyllales; family Cactaceae; genus Carnegiea; species Carnegiea gigantea. The sequence continues at coordinate 322,750 of JAKOGI010000378.1, forward strand.
AAAAGCTAAGGTAGGCCTGTAAATTGGTCAATCTCGCGTGCTAATAATTGTATATGTGTCTCATACTCATGCAGATCCTGCAGAATACATATACCCTCAAACATGTCTCTATGCTATACTGTATAAAGTATCATATCATATATTTATAAAAACACAAACATACAAACCATGGTTTTTTTTTTAAAAAAAAAAATCCTATACCAATTGCACAGGGTGGCTCAACTTGTTCGAGATTGCTTTGAGTAAATAAAATTTCGGATTCAAATTTTATGAATGAAAAAACCTATACGGTTAAAACTCAATCTCTTATACATTGACAGCAGTCGTTGTTAGTTATTAGTTTCAAATCCATAAAAGGTGCATCAAAAACCAAGAGTTGGCGTTCTTTTCAACTGCTCAACATAGGGAAGAGAGGCGAATCACTCCAAAGGGCAAAGGCGAGCACCCTTATAAAAAGGATGAAATGTTTGCTGCCGGGACAAAAATTACTATTAACTAAAAACTGCGCATTTTGACATTATGAATCTGTAGCCATATTTTTTTGACGCATTTCAATTGAAGCAAATCGTGCCCATAGTTACACGGAGTATTCAAACCTATCAATATATGATTCAAATTCACATTTTATGAAAATAGACATACTACATATTTCAACGTTTATACCTCATTTCGCACCAAAAATATATTATAGATAAATCTGATTTAAATTTGGGTAGCTAAATAACATACCTTGATCATGTAATGGGATCCACTGTTGAATGACGCATGTATGCATACTGGCACTTCTGTATAGAGGAATAACCGTGAACGACTTGTCTTCAGGTTGCCTCTATTTTCTCCCTATAGAAAAGGGATGCCCACATGATTAGCACTTATCAGCCAGAGATCTTTGTCTTTGTCTTTGTATTGTGGGAGATTTTATATTTATGTGCTGCACTTAAGCTTACATTTTTCAGGTCTCCTACATTTTAGAAGCATTAGCCAATAAGCCTAAGGAGCTTCCCCATGCTCATGGCTTCCTTGGCCAGTCTACAAGGTACGCATCTCAAGCTGCATGATATCAAGTTCACATATATTTTTCTTTTTTTTGTTTGATAGAACATATATTTTTCATGAGAAAACTTTCATGCTTTTTTCCTACCAACATCAAACATTCAAACCCCAACAAACCCCCCCCCCAAAAAAAAAACACTCAAAAAAGAAACGAACAAAAAGGGTGAAGGGTTCAATCTCTTGTTTTGGCCATAAACAAGTGAGGCATTTCTGATATGATTCCTGATTACAATCATTTATTGAATTTGACCAGATTCTTCAACTAAAATGCAGGGTTACTGCTAAGGATGTGTAAAAGAGAACAGAAATTGGGACCATATTGCCTCCTAAGAATTATCACAGATGGTGTAAACCTAGTATTTCTCTTGTTCTTCTTCCTGTTTTTCCTGGCATGTTCCCCCAGAAAACAGCAAACTTATAATGCTGAAAGAAAGAACTGGTTCATTCTATTGGTTTCCATCTGTTGTCTGTTAATCAGCATAGCATACTTGGGTTTTGGGTTGTCGAAACTTGCCGCAGAAAACTGGGAAACTTCGTCATTAAGCTGGGTGGTTTACATAGTTGAAGGGGTTATATGGTTCAGTCTGACGGTTTCTTTATTAGTTCGGAGATTCAAATGTGTTGGAATGCTAACTAGCATCTGGTGGGTAAGCTTCTATGTGCTTGTTTCATTTAGGAATATCAGCATGATTAGGACCAATCAGGAAATTCCAGTTCTAGACATCCTGGTTTGGTTTGTGACCACCTTGCTTCTCTTTTGTGCCTCCAAAAGCATTTGCACCTACATTAAATAGAAAAAGACACCCACTTCAATGTTAGAGCCACTACTAGATGAGAAACTACAGGAAACAGACAAAAAGCCGAGCATTTTCAGCCAATTGATATTTTCATGGATTAATCCACTACTTTGTATGGGTTATTCAAAACCATTAGTGCTTGAGGATATCCCAGACCTTTTTTCTGAAGATGAAGCCAGTATAGCTTACCAGAAGTTTGTGAATGCATGGCAAGAGCTTACGGGTAAGAACAACTCCGAGAGTATGGGGAACTTGGTTGTTAAGGCCTTAACAAAAGTGTACTTGAAAGAAAGCATCTATGTAGGGATATTAGCCTTGATTAAGACGATAGCAACAGTAGTCTCCCCACTAGTTCTTTATGCATTTGTTAACTACTCAAACCAAGAAAAGGAGAATCTGCGTGACGGTCTATTCTTAGTAGGATGTATGATTGTGGTTAAAGTGGTTGAGTCTATATCACAAAGGCATTGGTTTTTCTATGCTAGAAGAACAGGGATGAGGGTGAGATCAGCTTTGATGGTAGCAGTGTATCAAAAGCAACTCAGGCTCTCGAGCATCGGGAGGAGAAAGCATTCCACAGGTGAGGTTGTGAACTACATCGCTGTTGATGCCTATCGCATGGGTGAGTTTCCATGGTGGTTTCACTCCGGTTGGACGTTGTCTCTTCAACTATTTCTGTCCATTGGTGTCCTCTTCGGGGTTGTGGGATATGGTGCTTTCCCAGGACTAGTGCCCCTCCTTATTTGTGGGCTCCTGAATGTGCCATTTGCCAAACTTCTCCAAAAATGCCAATCCGAGATCATGGTATCTCAAGATGAGAGGCTAAGGGCAACCTCAGAAATTTTAAACAACATGAAAGTGATAAAGCTACAATCATGGGAGGATAAGTTTAAGCAATTGTTAGAGTCACTAAGAGAGAGTGAGTTCAACTGGTTGCAACGGTCGCAGTACATTAGGTCTGTTGGAACTGCTCTGTACTGGATGTCACCAACTATGATATCTTCGGTCATCTTTTTAGGATGTGTCGTGTTGAACAGTGCCTCGTTGAGTGCAGATAGAATTTTTACCATCCTCGCAACTCTAAGAACTATGTCTGAACCCGTAAGGATGATCCCGGAGGCCCTTTCTGTCATGATTCAGGTTATGGTTTCTCTCCAAAGAATCAATACTTTTCTGCTTGATGATGAGCTCAATGAAATGGCAGCGTTGAAAATGGGGACTTCAGAAAATAGTGTCGCAATAAGAGCAGGTAACTTCACCTGGGAACCAGAATCAAGTACTTTGACACTAAGAGATATATATTTGGAGGTGAAAAAGGGGCAGAAATTAGCAGTCTGTGGGTCAGTTGGAGCAGGCAAATCCTCACTTTTACATGCTGTTCTCAAAGAAATACCAAAAATCTCAGGAAACGTAAGTAAAGCACTTAATTTTAACTGCTACAAGCCTAGAGAATTTCTTTTTTTAAAAAAAATAAAAACTAACTAGATAATCCTCATTTTGTGAGCACAGGTGGATGTGACTGGATCGATTGCATATGTTTCTCAAATTGCTTGGATACAAAGTGGGACTGTACGTCAAAACATACTATATGGAAAGCCAATGGATGAAGAGAGATACAATAAGGCAATTAACGCAACAGCGCTAGATAAAGATATAAGTAGTTTCAGCCATGGTGATCTGACAGAGATAGGACAAAGAGGGATCAATATGAGTGGGGGTCAGAAACAGAGGATTCAACTGGCACGAGCTGTTTATAATGATGCCGATATCTATCTCCTTGATGATCCCTTCAGTGCAGTCGACGCTCATACTGCTGCAACTTTGTTCAATGTAAGTGTCAACATTCAACCAATGTGAACTCTCTCTTCACCTAGTTTCTTTTTTCCTAGTTCTTGTATGTTTTACACAATATATAAAATTCCTTTCAGATTCTAGCTTGTTTTCGTATTGAAATTGCAGGATTGTGTCATGTCTGCATTGAAGAAGAAAACTGTCATTCTGGTGACTCATCAAGTGGAGTTCCTTTCAGAAGTTGATAAGATTTTGGTAACCATGCTCTGCTTTCTCAAGCTCCTTGACTTTTGCATTCCAGTATCGCTTCCCTCTTTTTACTGCCCATGTTTCTTTCATATGTATATTTACGTTCCAGTTATTGCTCACCCGCTTAGAATTTCAATTCTTTTTAAGTACTTGGAAACTGCTTTTGAGAATTTTTGTGGGTATTGGGAACAAAGGTCTTTGTTCGTCAACAATATCTTGGATTCTCAAACCCCCGGAGCAAGATCTACACTGGGATTGTTCTTGTTATTGTTTTACTCTTTCATTGAACTCCTCTTTCCAACTACTCACTTAATAGTGGTTTCTTCGTGAAATTCTGTGTAGTCCAGTTGAGTCTCCGGTCTCTAAAAGCTGAAGCAATGTTTGAAAGTAAGGGGGTGAAACCCAGCTAGAGCCAACTCTATAACGTCATTCTTTCACATTCAGGTTATGGAAGATGGTGAGATCACTCAATGTGGAAGCTATCAGGAACTACTGACAGTAGGAACAGCATTTGAACAACTTGTGAATGCCCACAATGATGCCATTTCTGCACGTTGTTTTGATCAAACAATAAAAACTTTTGAAGGAGGATCATGTTGGAAGAGGGAAATTGATCATGAAGCCCTTGATCCCATACAGGACTCGTCGGCCACCAAAGAAAGCAAAGAGGAAATTTCCACTTCAGCTTCACCCGCAGTTCAGCTGACTGAAGAAGAAGAGAAAGAAGTTGGAGATGTAGGGTGGAAACCATTCTTGGATTACATTTTTGTCTCCAAAGGATTATCCCCATTGAGTTTAAGTACATTTGGCCAAGCTATGTTTGTGGCTTTTCAGGCTGGTTCAACTTATTGGTTGGCATTTGGTGTCCGAATTCCTAACATTAATAACTTTGTCCTAATTGGTGTATATGCTGGAGTTTCAGCACTCAGTACATTCTTTGTTTTTCTGAGGTCCTTTTTTGCGGCTCAACTGGGATTTAAGGGCTTCAAAAGCTTTCTTTTACGGGTTCATGAATTCAATCTTCAAAGCTCCTATGCTGTTCTTTGACTCAACTCCTGTTGGACGCATTTTCACACGCGTAAGATTAGATGTCCTTTTGCTTAATTTCCGTGCTCCCATAAACATCATATCCTTTGACATATATCTGCCCATAACATTGCAGGTTTCGTCAGATTTGAGTATTTTAGACTTTGACATACCATTTGCTACTGCCTTTGTTATCGCTGGAGGAATGGAGACAATTGTGATGATTCTCATTATGGCTACAGTCACTTGGCCTGTTCTCATTGTGGGCTTTCTCGTTTTGGTTGTTTCTAAGTATGTTCAGGTATAACATCTGATTTCAGCCCTCGAGAATTTTTGATAGTGAGATTTTCGGGTTTGAAAATATTCATTCATTTTTCTCATATACAGATATATTTTTATTGGGCACTCGCAGAGTTATTATCTGGCTTCTGCAAGGGAAATAATCAGAATCAATGGAACAACGAAAGCGCCAGTTATGAATTATGCAGCTGAGACATCCCTAGGTGTCACAACTATCAGAGCTTTCAATATGGTGGACAGGTTTTTCCAACACTTCTTAAAGCATGTGGACACAGATGCAAAGTTGTTCTTCTATTCTAATGCAGCCACCGAGTGGCTAGTCCTGAGGATAGAGACACTTCAGAATCTGACTGTTTTCACAGCTTCCCTTCTCCTTGTTCTGCTCCCTAAGGGCTATGTTGCTCCAGGTATATAACCAGACAGAGGTGTGCTGATGTGTGTGTGGGTGTGTGTGGTAAGAAAAGGAATAAAACAGTTCATGGTCATACACTTGAAGAACAAGAAATTACCTTGATATTCTTTTTATCTTCTTAGGACTTGTGGGGCTTTCTCTCTCCTATGCACTCGCACTGACGGGCACCCATGTCTTCATGACTCGGTGGTACTGCAACCTTGCAAACTATATGATCTCAGTGGAGAGGATCAAGCAATTTATGCAAATAGAACCTGAACCACCTGCTATAGTTGATGGAAACAGACCTGCATCTTCATGGCCCTATAAAGGAAGAATTGAGCTTCAACATCTTAAGGTATATGATAAGTTTTCACATTATTCAATTATATATGCAAAGAGTCTTTCCATTTGTCACTGGCACGGTTGCAGATATCACAATGCCCCAGACCTTCCTCAAAATCCACTATGTCAATATTTCTTAAACGATCATGATAGATATCCTTGTTTTTTCTTTGTTTTGTTCCTATTTAGATAAGATATCGCCCCAATGCTCCCTTGGTCCTCAAGGGGATCACTTGCACTTTCAAGGAAGGAACTCGAGTAGGTGTTGTGGGGAGAACGGGCAGTGGAAAAACTACATTGATTAGTGCTTTGTTTCGGCTAGTGGAGCCAGAAAGTGGAAGAATACTCATTGATGGGCTTGATATCTGCTCGATCGGTCTAACAGATTTGAGAACAAAACTCAGTATCATCCCTCAAGAACCAACCCTTTTCAAAGGCAGTGTCAGGACCAATTTGGACCCTCTGGGACTTTACTCTGATCAAGAAATATGGGAGGTGATATTACATAACCTTGAAACTAAGTTTGAAATCATGTACAACTTGAACAGGAAAAAACAAACGAACTGCTGTTTTGGCAGGCACTGGAAAAATGTCAACTTAGGGCAACAATCAGCAATCTACCAAATCAACTAGATTCATCGGGTAAGTTCAGAAAAATGACTCTGGTAAGATTAACTGGGAGAGAACTGTAGCCCATGAAAACTGACCGGAATTGATAATGTAACCAACACCTGAAATAAGTCGGCTGCTCGTATGGACCGAATTCAAACACAAATACCTGTCAACCCATTTTGATCCAATCCTAAACTTATTTGCCATCTACGAGAGAATTTTGACGAAATTTGTCGGCAATGTTGATGTCAAATTGTTAATTTGATTGTTTGACAGTAAGTGATGAAGGGCAGAATTGGAGTGCTGGGCAAAGACAACTTTTCTGCCTAGGAAGAGTTCTGTTAAAAAGAAACAGAATTCTAGTGCTAGATGAAGCAACAGCCTCTATCGACTGTACAACTGATGCCATCCTGCAGAAGATAATCAGGGAGGAATTCTCACAGTGCACTGTGATAACTGTGGCTCATAGAGTTCCAACTGTTATAGACAGTGGCATGGTCATGGTTCTCTCCTTTGGTAAGCCTCCTCATATCCTGCACAAATCCACGCTATCCTACAACTGGTTGCAAAAATGCTGCACATGATTTGATAGAGTGAAAGAGTTTTACATGTGTTTGACTTGCTATAATTGAGATCTAAATGTAGATAGCTTAATCCAAGTGCTATGTGACGATGACGAAAAGAGTAATGATAGGGGTGACCTTAGTGAAAAGGTTTTACAAAACATAATGAACCAACACAGCCAAAAGGGCTTGAGGTAGTGGATGCATTCTTATCTCTTCACAATTTGCTCAAGTGTTCAAATCTAATAGATGAAATTCGAGGAATCGTTAGTGTCCTCATGAACAAATAAATTAAGTTTCTCAACTTTCCTGAATTTACATACTACTTAAATTGGCAGATTTCTGATGGATAAGGTGGTGAACTTTGGATGCAGGGAGCCTTACAGAGTATGATGAGCCAGCAAAGCTGATGCAGACCAATTCAGCTTTCGCTAAACTTGTAGCAGAGTATTGGTCAAGCTGCAGAAGTAATTCCTCACAGAAACTCAGCCACTGTTAGTAGTACTGATAATCATGAATTCATTACAATTTGGAGGGAAACAGTTGTACAGCTACCAGCAGTTTTTGGGGGAGGGGGGAGGAAAGAATTTGTCCGTGTCGCTGCCAAGATCTTTGAAACCCTTGGTTTTATAAATTTGCCCTCTTTTCCCACATTTGGAGGAAGTCCCAATGTAAAGTCCCCTTCTTTACCGGACATTATTGTTTTTTTTTTTTTGGGGGGGCGGGGGGGAAGAGGGCCGAAACTTTTTTAAGAACAGTGCTTTAAATGATGTTCCCTTAAACCCTTTTTATTAACTTGATCAGTATTCTTTATAAATGTAGGAAGAACTTTTTTTTTTAAAAAAAAAGTGCTGCCTCTATAAATCCTTCCCACTACATGCCTGTCACAGAAAGACCAACTGGATCCAATCAAGCTCCTTGACAACTACCTGTTATGGCATCCACAAACAAATTTATTTTACGTAGTTGAAGAGAATGTATCGATTCTTTCTTTGAATTTTCTGAAATAGTTTCTTTTTAGGCCTTAAGTCAGGGATTGATGACTCAGAGAAAGGGAGGATTCAATATGAAAATTTGATCTGGCCAAGATCCGATAACTAAACTCATCTATTACAAAAACCCATCAAGTTCTAAATCAATCAAACTACCTAGAACTTGTTAGAATTCCAATTTGTCATCTTTATTGTGACGACTAAATCAGCAGCTCTCAGTCTTCGGTTTGTGTCTGAAATACCTGATCAACTTTAAAAAGATGGTCTGAGTGCTGAATCCAGAGAGAGGAGGAAAATGAAATCCATCAGACTGCATTCTACAAGATTCAGAATGATGGAAGAAGGGATTGGGAAGGGAGAGGGCTGAAGCAGGCATTTGGCAGTGAACTACTAACCCTCAGAAAATTGGACAAGAGCAGATATCAAGCCTTATTATTAGTTGCCAACATACATGGAATGATCAGCAAGAAGCAAACATATTGAGCTAGAAGCCTAGAAACATGTTGGACAAACTCATTTGCAAAGCTCTTTAATCTATTATCGATTTACCAAAACTGGCCAAGAGATTTTTGAGCTCTTCTTCAAGATAAAAAGTCACCAATTTCTTTGTGAGGTTTGCAGTTCACACTCTCTTGGCATTATCACCACCCGATGCATACTCAATCAGTCAACATCAGCAATAGATCCTCCGAGGGCTTTAGAAGAAATTCAAAAAGTTGGAATATACTTAGTTATGCACCTATACAAGAATGTAATAGAATCACAGGGGGGTAAAAATTACTTCCTGCCAACAGACAACGATGTTTGGGAATGGTGACATTAAACTTAAACCTCCATTCCTCCCTCTGTAGCAGAATGAGCATCCTAATTTCTCGGTTGAGACGCTTTCTTTACCCACTATCACTCTATGTATTTAATGTAGAAAACCACCAAAATCCATTTCATAGGGTGTAACTCCTCTTATTATCTGTGAAAACCCAATGCAGAAAATCATTCACAAACAGAAGCAGCCGAATTCAGGATGAATGAGTTTCCTAAGTTATTTTCAAAGAGCTTAGTCTAATATATATATCTCAAATCTGCTGCAAAAGCATCTATCGTATATAACGTCTGCATACACCACAAATCATCCAGTCCACAATAATTCCTCAAAAAAGCTTTTAACTACATCTTCTGTACATACCAATCTTTCTCTTTTGCTCCCCCAACTACCATCTTATTACACTCTCTACCCCCCCCCCCCAAAAAAAAAAACCGCAGTCAAAGGCTTGCAAGATTTCTATAGAATAATTCACTTCCTCTATCAAGAAATTTCGAATGACTTCTTGGGTATTCATCATCTCCATCCAACATGATAATAGCTATGAGTTCTGCTACTTTTTCTTTTGTATTTACTGTCTCTATTGGACATTGACATTTTCTTTTTTTTGGGGGGTTGGGGGATGTTTAAGGGAAGCAAATAATCAAGATTCTTCGTAAGACAGCTTGGAGGAGGCTAGTCAATTGAACATAAATGGCACTTGTGTAGGGGGATGCTGATCGGGAATCAATGAGATGATGTTATGTTTTGTCTAAGAGCTGGTTGCTACCATTTATGAAGTTTGGCATGAGAGAAATTTCAGAAGCTTCCAACGTAGACATATACAATACACAATGTGTGTGAGGCTGAAACAAGAGTATGTAGATGATCTGCAGAGATTTTGTATTTGAGTAGTTTAGACTTCAGAGACTGCAGGAGTCTTTTTCGTCCCTACTGGAGTATGCCTTGGTTCAGTTTTGTAAAGCAGGCATGGACGTAAGCTGTTTAAGAGCATATGAAATGAACAGAGCTAATTAACTTCGCTCCAACCCCCCCCCCCCCAAAAAAAAAAACAACCAAAAAGGGGAGCGGGCTGCTGGCTTAGTAATGGAGGCAAGTGAAAATGGGGAAAAGAAACACACGGGATGGGAACCCCAAGGAAGAGGGTAATTGCAATGACACAACTAGATGGTTTTCAGTTATTTGCCAATCACTTGGAGATCTATCACAATAACATCAACTTTTTCCAGTGGTAAACATGTCGTTTCTTGCTCCAAATCCAATTCTATAGTGCTCGTATAATGTCTATCAAAGACACAAAAATCCATCACAGAAAACAAGGGGGTGGGGGGGCGCAAAGAAGGCATGAAGTCACTTGACTTTGAAAATAGTACCTAACTGTTGTACTCAAATAACCAACACAACATAGGAGTAGCAATGGACAACAAATACCTCTATGAATGACGAAGGTGACATGATGCTTCATGCTCCACGCAAAAAGAAGTGACTAAAACAATGCTTTAAAGAGCATATAACCAGCTTTCTCCCAGAAGATGTTGAGCTTATGAAATACATACATCAAGGACGCTTCCCCACATTCTATGGGGCAGAAAGAATTCCTCTTTCTGCACTTGGTGCCCATTATATGGCATATTATAGCCACCTTCCAATATATATTTGTCTTGACCACTGTTCCTTTGTTTTATGTTTCATTCTCTGGTCGCATGTCACTGTAAGAGAGTGGGGTCAATAAACTACGGCACATATAACGGATTGAAGTAAAGCAAAAGGTATGAACAAATGTAAGCTTTGTATTCAGATCAGTGTGCTCATGACTTGTGAAAATTGTGAGCCATAACATCATGAGGGACATCATAAAACTAAGTGATACAAAGTCCTCAGAAGTTGCCAGTTGCTAGAGTTGATGCAATCGGTAAAAGAATCCCCAACGTAAAATGCTCAAAGAGAGATCAACCACATGAATCAAAATGCTCTCCCACCTGCACTGGAGAGGCTAAATGCACCAATGCAGGTTAAACACAAAAATCTTGCATACAAGGCGGGTAACAGCTAATGAAAACATATATATAGAGGCCACAGATCAGCAACTTGTTAAATTGGAGATGAATTGTGGGCCTAAAATGAAGTGGTCATCCATATATATAAGTCAAATGAGTTTCCAACCCAAAACAAATCGGTAATGGTGGAGTGATCCACTAGCTTATAAGCGTGTTGAATGCCTTCCTGAATCACTGAGTCACGGTGTTGAGGTCTTACATCGAAACACAAAACTCAGCTATATATATGATATGATTGACCACTTGAAATCAGACCAAAATAATTCAATGTAATTCCTACAACATATATATGCATGAATTAAAAGCCTGCGCAGGGACCAAATTTATGCAGCTGAAATTCCAAAACCCTCATATATCTAAATATACTCCATCACCATCAGTGTGCTGGGAATACGAGTAAATCACCTTGTGACAATACTCACTTGGAAACCCGAAAAACCGAAACTCATTAATTTTGGAAGAAATTCAATAAAAATTAGCCTGCTCTAAAAATGCAAGCTTAACCTCAATTGGCGCACACGCTTGAATTACAAATTAAATCGACCAACGTCAGACTTGTTGATGTCAGCGGCCCCCCCCCCCCCCCCCAAAAAAATTGTAAGACTGCTTGATAGCCAATCGAGTCCTCAATCAACCCCAACAAGACCAAAATGGTCAAAGAATACATTGAAATTTGGGCCCCCTTCATGCATGTGTACAGCTGGGGCGTGGGTCTGTTTCTTCGGCTCAATACAAGCAAGCAGGACATTTGCTTTGCTACAATACACGCACAGAGGACTATGATCCACGTACCGTCCATCAACTATGACTGGGAAGTTTTTTTTTAAAAAAAAGAAAAAGAAAAAAAACGAAGATAGAGAAAAGAAAGGAATTTATGAAAGCATGACTAGAATACACGTACAGAGGACTACAAGAAATAGCAGTGAGTGGACAGTTAAAACGTTAGCATGTATAGACCCTAAAATATGTTCTCTTGTAATCCTATGATTTACCATAACTAGTGTAGACCCGTGTTATGTACAAAACATTTTAATCTTCAAATTTTTGGAAGAAATATTGTACTTCTAATTTTTTATTTGGTTTGAAATTAAAAAATATATAACAGTAACTCCTTAAAATGATATTTTAAATTTTGGTGTTGCAATTTGTATATGATTTCTACATCTAGAAAAAAAATATATTAACATAAATAATGCATTTTACTTAGAGAAAGACATAACCAAATTGCTCAAATTATGTCATTTTACTTGCAGTAGGACATACATACAAAAATTTCTATTGAAAAAAATAAATGGATAACAACCTCATATATATACAAGTGAGACTAATAATTTGAAAAACCTAAAATGATAAAAGATAGGGTTTAGACACCAGTAATACAATCTACAATGAGCCCCGTAATACAGAATGTAAACAGTCCAAAGGTTAAATTGTCAAAAGCTATTTTTAAAGGTTGGATTATTGGCATTCAAACCCGCAAATTTTGGATATTCACGTCCAAAACCACCCCTAAAAGATATGATCCAAATATATGGTATGATAATACGTAATGAGTTGAAAAAAAAAACGTATGAATTATATTATCATCATGACAAATGCCATGATAAGTTGCATGAAAGTTTCAATGAACGTAAATTTTGAGACTAATAAATTTCTTGCAATTCATGCACAATTTTTTTAAATAGAGTAAGGGAAATCTACACAACTAAAATTGAATAGTATTTTTATCTTTTAAAGTCAAAATTCAAGCATATTTTATTGCTAAAATGTCCATTAATACATAAGACTTGATAGTTCAGCAAAAAGACCCGCCCAAAACTGTTGGACATTAGACGGGATGGTCATACTAAGTGCTTTGGCATATAGAGCATCCACCTGTTTTAGTATGAGACAAATTACAAATTCAAAGTGTATTACTTAGAAACCAAAGATGATTAATATTTCCTAAAAACATTCAATAATTAGCATAGCTATGCAATTTACATATAGGAGAAAACATCCAATCTTTTTTCGAAATCCAAGAGCTTGCTTCACGCGAGTTTCAAACCAAATCAAGACACCTTCACTTTAGCCACTTGAGGGGACCAAATATAAATTATAATTTGTCTGGTATATGAGCGTCATGATTTGATGATACCTGACTACATCACATATAGAACTAAGCAGTCTCATAAACAAAGTTATTTTTTATAACATGATCAATGTTAGATTATGACAATTTGTGTATTAAAAGATGCTGAAGAGAGTTATTAAAGCAATCAAAAACATGGGAACATATATATATGTAAGACTTGCTTGCAAAATTCGGTATCTTCTTTTTCTCAACGCACACAAACCTTCAAGCGCCCTGTCTCAAGTATCAAGTAACAAAATTACTTAAGTACATAAAGAGGTATACTTAAAGTACACCAGCTTTTTTTCGATCATTAATTGGGCAAAACTTGAAATACAAAAATAAAAGCATAAAAAACAGCTTCTATAAATAGCTAAAATCTACCATTAAACTATAAAATCTGCCATTACAACACAACACTTCGTAAATTTAATTTGGTTCATTCTCCACCCTATAGAGCTAGAAAATATGTTTATGTTACACACCAAGGCCAAGAAAAAGGACTATTTACTTGTCACACTCTTGAGCCATGATTACTTGTCTAATCTCATCAACCTAGTTCGTGATACTTTTTACAAAGCTAACTAATATCCTGGGTTTAAGTTGTGTCTTCACTATAGAAATTTGAGCCTTGTGTCCTCTGACAAACTGACTTCAAGGCAAGGTTTTTCTTAAGCTAAGAAGACTTTAGGTATTGTGACTTTGATATTTCTTTGGTTGCATTTGTACTCAAAATTCTCTCTCAACAGCCTTGTTGGGTGTCTACGGCTTTATATTTCATTGTAAGAAGCTCATCTTGAAGAGCCTAACACTTGATTGAAACCTCTGCATACAAAGATCTTCCCTTTTGAACCAACTCCAGTCCTCCTTAGAAGAACCAGCTATAGTGAGCAGAAGTCTAATCGTAAATAAATTTAAGTTGGGATTCCACCTCTGACCTTCTTGCGTTGGCATCCTTGATCATTTGTATTCCTAGTTGTTTAGCTCCACTTGTGTAATCTGAACTGATTTTGACACTTCTCCCAAAACTCATATTTTTGTAGACATCAAAGTTAAGAGGACAGAGTAGGAGACCCATAAGCAATGAGATGATTTTCTGAAAAGGCAAATAAAGATTATCAAAGCTCGATCAACCTTTGTCAATGTTCACAAGTCATCAAATGAACCAGATGACAAACTCTAACTTACAAAACCCCCCTACCCCCCTTTTTGGTGTCTTTGATTCTTTAAACGAAAAGGGCCTGCTTGCAAATTAGGCTGAGTAGGATGAAATCAATGACGAAAAGGTCTAAATACACTTTTGCATGAAATTTTATTTTATATATAAAAAATAGCCATATTTCTTGAGACTCTAAATCAATATCATGGGGGAAAAAAATACAATCTTCATATTTGAGTTGACCTAAAATTGCTAAACAGTTGATATCTTTGAACTAAAGTAAGATCTTGTAAAACTTTCGAGAATAATATTACTACTTGATGTTTTGGATTTTAAAACTAAAATTACAACCTGTAGCTTATCAAAATAAGAGGTCCACCTTCTCAATTTCATGTCTAAACATGAAGAGCAATAAGCAAAAGTAGAATAGAGAAAAGGAAACAAATAGTGGGGTGCGTAGAGAAATTGTAGAGGATATGCAAGAGACACTGACAACAAAGGGGTATCCTCACCTGTTCCATAGGTAACATCTGAGAAGAGCATCCGCTTGCATAATAAATCCCAAAATGTGAGTGTTATGGAAAATCTAAAACCATCCATCAAAGCTACTGACACTTTACTCAAAGCCAAGAAGAGGAAACTGAGAATAAGAAACATGGCACTAAATCATGAATCCATACCAACTAAAATCGAACCCACGTCAATAATATGCAAAAAGGTTACAACCCCAAAAAAATATGCACATGGATCAGATGATTAGCATAGAACATTACCTGAATGAAGTAGTTATAGCAGCCATAAAAATTAAAGGGAGAGATCATAATAGAGAGCGAAAGAAAAGGTTCGTTTTAGGTAGCTATATAATTTGGTTCGTCTCTATTTGCAGATAAATTTGTCTCTACGTAGCTACGAAATTTATTTCATTTTGGATAGTAATGAAATTCTATTCATTTCTATCTTTAGATAATTTCGACTCAATCAAAGACATATGCTTGAAATAAGCGGTACTTCCATTTCTAATTGAGATGGTATGTTCGTTGCTGATTTAAACTATTTGCGTTTGTTGGAAATGAAAACAGAATTGGTGGTTCTTTTTTGGGTTCTAATAGATAGAATATTTCGTAGCTATATCAATTCTCCTTGTTGGTTGGTAATCTAATTTGCCAATATTTTTGGCCATCAAAACACATACATTCATATAAAACCTTCTAAACCAATTATCAATAATTGTAATACATTTCATACCAAACCTCCATTTTAATCATTGAAATGAAGTACATAGCACATACATAATGTTGCTAGTTCGATCTTCTACCGCCTTGCCAAGTTCCGCCTAGCTTGCTTTGTGCTTTCTTTGACCAATTACATCCTAAAATATACAGATTTGAAATTTGAAGCGTACCACTGATCCAAAAGACAATAGACCAAAATAATCCCAAATTTTAGGTTCTATTCCTAAATATACCAAAATAACCATCTCAAGCACAATTTAAGTGCAAGGTGGAGGGGTGAGGTGGGAAGAGGAAGCCTTGATTATGGCTTCTAGACTTGCAAACCTTGTGCTTAGTTCTTCCTTGGTGGCTTTGAGCTCCTCCCTTTTAGTAGGAGCCTCTTCCCGTACTTTATCAAGCTAAACCTTGCAACATAAAGCTCCTAATCCGATTTTTCAAGCAGACTTCTATTTGAGAAAGCACAGAGGAGGTATATCAGGTGGTTTTTGAAGACTGACGAGCCAAAGTAGGTAGCTCATATTAGGTTTTTTGTTCACTCCCGAGACCATGGATAGGACCCCTTTTGTTGACCCCAGCAGCTTGAAGAAGCAAGGCATCATCATCTACTTGGACTCCTGATTGTGAAGCATTTTGCTTTTAAGTCTCGTATTTATCCTATAATTAAGTAATATATTAAAGACCAAAAAAAATTAAAATCACTCGGCAATAAAAGCCAACAACATAAAATTCTAACTATTGAAGACAAAATGCACATCATGCCAATTGCAACAATGTGTGTTTCACGCCAACAACAATAAGGTACATAATCAAAGGCATGATTTTTCACCCATCAAGTTAAGCCTCCACTTTCGTCGAAGGTGATAGATCTTTCATTCACAAAACTTTAGCACTTACCCCTTAAGTTTCTCATTTCTCAGTTTCTGGCTTAAACGATAGCCTCTCGAGTCATTCCTAGCTCCAACAACTAGTCTAGCTATTCTATTGGCTAGTAGTTGGCTATCATAACTTTTGCACTTTGATTTAGGCCCACATATGAGAAACATGACCACTAATTTGAATGTTTTAAAAAGATCTAATGAGGTTTAGACTATGGTAGGTATTTGCATGCCTCTGTTGATGCGATTATGACACCCCTCCTTCCCTAGGAGGAATATTACACCGCCAATACTCCATTAAGGAGTCCACAAGGCTAAAATAAGAGTTGAAAACAGTCCTTAAAGAGCTCACAATACAATGAAGAACGAAAATTTTTTTTCTAAAAGAAGAAAATAGTTTAGATCCCGCTTGGGAAGTCACTCTAAGAAAGGATTGAAACAAGTCAAGATGTAAAACACATTGACAATAATAACATCACCTACTCCACGAGCTACCTGCTCGGAGTACACACCACCAAATAAAAATTTACTATTGAATAGGTTCAAGGAATAAACAAAGTCTTCATGGGTCACACACTTGGATATCCACCAACTTATGTTACACTTAACGGTATGTTATGACATGGTCGGGGATAGGGTAGGTGACATTGACCATAAGGAGGTCAACGTCACTAAACTAATAATGCATTACAATGTTACAAGTCCAAAAGATAAAGCTCCTTATCAACCAAATTACAAGATAAGCATTAAAGCAAAATGAAGCAATGCATCAACATTCCCCAACATATAATAACGAGGATTCTTCTTCCATGAAGACAAAAGTTACTCCAAACCTAGAAAAAAGGGAAAAAGAGGGGATGAGCAAACCACACACTCGGTGAATAACTAGTACCATTAAAACCCAAAACATTTGCATGCTATATATTACCTAATAGCACTCAATTAATAAGGGCATAATAGTAGTGCAGTGCAAGAAATTGCTTTTTGCAACTTTCAGCAGAATGAAACTAAAATCCCTTTTAAAACACTTCACTTAATGGATTAAAATTCATTTTCAGGGTATTCTGTAGTTGCTAGTCAGTAGTTCCTTCTCAATGTGGGTAAGACGCATATTTATTAGACACTTAGGCTTCTGGGAGACACTAAACTCTATAATATGCTTTACCCCCATCCGGATAATATCAACCTGCAACATAAATGTTGATCTTTGGAACCCTGAATGCATTGGGAATCCCTTGGCTTGGGAACACATAGGCTGTGCACTTATTTGGAACCTGACTATAATGCAAGCCCTTTAATTATTCTCAACAACAAAGTGTTTTCAGATAAACACAACTTTCACAAGTACAATGACTTTTTAAAACTTTAACAATGCAATCCACTTTATTTAGAAAACGAAGAAAGTTTTACAACATGGTAAGCATTCCAACAACATTTAAGCCATGATAACATGAACACTAATAATAAGCGCCGAACACACATTTTGACATAATTCACTTTGTAAAACAAAATCACTCACATTGAGCTTACCAACATCTTCATCAAGCACCCAACATACTTCATGAGTCATTGTCAAAATAACAATCATCGCTTGATAAAACATTTAAATAATAAGAATTCCATAAAAATCATAAAAATATAAACTTGGCTAACAATCGATTAGTATAATTAAGAGAACTTTTAAAAGTCTTCAAGAATAATTTACAGTCTCAAATATTACTTTGTTACCATATAACCATTAGTCACAGTATACTTAAATATCTCTTTAATCAAAGGCACTTGACGTAGGACCCATGAGCTAAACTTTCTATTACCTATTATTAACATAATACTTTCAACAACCAACATCTAACCCAAACGTTAAAAGTATACTTAGTGTATGTAATCTCTTCTTTTTCTTTACTAATCTCCATCAAATTTCTCCTTCCTTGTTTCCCTTATTTTTCCCCCTCTAAATTAAAATCCTTTACTACGTCATTCAATAATCACACATGTCTTAATCCATAAACTACCAAAATTGTGGTCCCAATCCCCCTCTTTATTTTTTTTTCCCCCCACACAAATCTAACAATTTTCATATAAATGTCATGGTCGTTTAACAAAAATATGGATCTACCAATTTAGTCACAAATTCTCATCCAAACACTCATACATCCAAGAACTCTCAAAATCCACTAAACCCTATCTATCAACATTATACTTTCCTTTCACTTCAAATTTCATAAATTAACTAGATAACTCTAAATTCTACTCATAATCACGAACATTCAACATAAACCCAAAAATCAATTTAATTTCAAATTAGTATAATTTAGGGAGAGAGTTATCCACTTTAAAGATTTGGTTGAATGGACTAATATGCAAAACCAAGGTGATGATCCTTCTCCCCAGGCTTTTCCTCTTCTTCTTCCTTTTCCCCTTCTTTCTTTCTTCTTCCTCCCTCTATCCTCTCTTTTTCCTCTCTGTGCTGATGCTATGCATGTGTGTCGTGTTATGTGCGTGAGTTTGTGTGTGTTTTGTGTGACTATGTGTGTTTTGTTTGACTGTGTGTTAAACCCCTCCTTTTTATGATTTGCTGGTACTGCATGCCCCCTTTTCCTATTCTCTTTTTCCTTTTTTTTGAAAGCTAGAAGACTACGTGGTTAAGCCCCAACCACATAAATTCTTTCCCACTTTTTCTCTCATCCTAGCCAGTGATAGAGCTAGTAAAAATATCCACAATTAGGTTTGACCCAATTCAACTAGCATTGACATAATTTGGGCAATATATATAAAAATTTAATTTTTAAAAATTAAAACAATCAAATAAATCAATATTAATTACAAGCATCTATTTATCCAAAATAAAACATCACATAAACATGAAATTTAACAAATAAAATGCCTTAATCCTATAACCTATGTAATTAACTAAACTAAAATTTCATGGGCCTTATAGTGACATCTCCAAGAGGTGGCTGGGATGTTACAGTCTTAATGCAGCCCAAAAATTATGTTGTGGGAACAACCCAAAACTAAACTTCCTCTTTCCTTTCTCCTTTTACAAAATATATGCCTTAATGGCAGAGTCAAAGGAGTATAAAACATGTGATCACCATAAGAACTTATGGAATATAAAAGCTTACCCTGAAGGCTCTACACCAATTCCTTATCATTAGCAAGAGCGTCCCTCCAACAAGTACATGGCTGCTCATAATAGCTCTTCAAATCTCTAGTAATGTTTTGGACCAAGTTAGGATTGGACCAAGTTAGGATAATCAAACCTTTACTCTTCAAATTGTAAGGGCATGATATGAAATAACAAATCAAATATAACAACAATAATAATAACAACTCCCACTATGGGTCCGACTTTTATGGGATCTGGGGAGATCTAGATGTAAGCAATCTTATCTCTATATATATGACTACATGTACAAAAACTGTTTCCTATAGATCCACATAAAAAAGTTTTAAGAAAATATTTTTGAAGGTTGAAAAATTGATTTGTAAACAAAGTTACCAAACATAAGACCTAAATTATACGAATAACAAATAAGGGATAAGAGTTATATGTACCTTGAGTAGTAAGGAGTGACATACTACTAATGTAGCCAAGCACAATCCACACTTGAGCAATCGAAAGTGGGGGATGATAATGCAGATGCACTGAGGGTACTACATAAAATGAGCGAAAATAAAAACCCTATAAAGATCAATCTAATAACCTATGTTGCAACCTTAATCTCAGAGCTTCACAAACTTCTATCTTGAGTCATGTCCTCTATTAATCCTATACATTTCAAATCATATTTAATCACCTTGTTTTAACTTTGCCTTGGCCGTTCTCTACCTCTTCTACATCCCTAAAGGTCAATCATCTCGCACCTCCGCACTAATGCATTCACACTCCTCCTCTTAACATGAAAAAACCATTTTAGTCTAGTCTCTCTTATCTTATCTTCTATGGGTGCAACTCCTACTTTCTCTCTAATCACTTTATTTCCAATTCTACCCAATCCCATATAGCCACACATCTATCGAATCATTCTCATCTCTACTACCATTAACCTCTAGACTTGAGTCTTCTTAATTGACCAGCACTCTAAACCATATAATACAACTAGTTTGACTACCATACAATAAACTTTCTCTTTCAATCCTACTAGAATTTTCTAATCACATAATACTCCGGAAGCATTTCTCCATTTTTGTCATCTGATTCTAATATGATGGTTAATATCCTCGTCAATATCTCATTTATCCTTAATGATTGAGCCTAACTACCTAAAATTCTTGGCCCTTGGTATTACCACACCACCCACGATGACTTCTTCCTCACCCCCTTCCTCACCGCTGAACTCACATTTTAGGTATTTAGTCTTAGATCTGCTCAATCTAAATTCCCTGGATTCTAAGGTACATCTCCACTACTCTAGTTTGCTGTTAAGTCCATCTCTAGTCTCATCGAGAAGAATAATATCATCAGTAAATAGCATACATCATGGTACCTCGTCTTGAATCCCTTTTGTGAGCTCATCCATAATAATAGTGAAACGAAAGGGACTTAAAGCACGAAAGGGACTTAAAGCTAAACCTTGATGGAGCCTAATGTCAATGCAAAAGTCCTCTGTGTATCCTCATGAGGTCCTAATAATTGTTTTGGCTCCCTCATACATATCCTTGATTGCTCGAATACACGCCATCAACACCTTTTCTTCTCCAAACACTCCTATAACACCTCACACCGTACTCTATCATATGCTTTCTCTAGATACATGAGCACCATGTGGAGATCCTTTTTTCCTATCCCTACATAATTTCATGAGTCTTCTTATGAGATAGATTGCTTCTTTAGCTGATCTACCTGATATAAAACCAAATTGATTTTTCGAAATTGAAATATCATCCCTCAAACTTTTCTTAATCACCCTTTTCCATAACTTTATAGTGTGGCTAAGCAATTTAATATCCCTTTAATTATTACAATCTCAACTATCATCCTAGTTCTTGTAAAGCGGGAGATTGTATTGATTCTTGATTCACACGACATCTTAGCAGTCCTAAAAATGACATTAAAAAGCTTTATTGACTACTCTAGTCCTTCTTCACCCAAATACTTCCAGACTTCCGCAAAGATATGATCCATGGCCACAACCTTTCCTTTCTTCATCTTCCTTAATGTGTCTCTAACCTCCTCTTTACTAATACGACTGCTGAACCTATAGTTTTATTGCCCCTTATGATTCCCTCTCTTATTGCTTTTGTAATACTCACTTCTCTCGTCGTTAAATAGCTTTGAAAAGTAACTTTACCATCTCTACCTTATTTATGATTCCTCTACTAAGACCTTGCCATCATCACCATTGATGCATCTTACGTTTTCCAAGTTTCTTGTTTTCTTTTCCCGAGCCTTTGCTAACTTGAAAAGATCCTTCTCACCTTCTTTTGTCTCCAATCTCTAATATAATCTTTCAATGTGTTGTTCTTTGCTATAGTGACAACTTTCTTTGACATCTTCTTAGCAGCCTTATAATTAACTAAATTAACTTCTTTTTCTCCATCTGTTCTATCATGTGTTCTACTATCAATTAGGGCGACATAGTAGGATGTGTAGAGAAATTGTAGAGGATATACAAAAGACACTGACAACAAAGGGGTATCCTTACCTGTTCCATAAGTAACATCTGAGAAGAGCATCCACTTGCATAGTAGATCCCAAAATGTGAGTGTTATGGCAAATTTGAAACCGTCCATCAAAGCTACTAACACTTTACTCAAAGCCAAGAAGAGGAAATTGAGAATCATAAACATGGCATTAAATCATGAATCCATACTCATTAAAATCGAACTCATGTCAATAATATGCAAAAAGGTTACAACCCAAAAAAATATGCACATGGATCAGATGATTAGCATAGAACATAAATTGAATGAAGTAGTTATAGCAGTCATAAAAATTGAAGGGAGAGATCAAAATAGATAGCAAAAGAGACTTGCAATGACATCTTTCGTAAAATCTCATTCACCCCCCCCAAAAAGGATCAAAGTGAAGAAGCTAAAGAAGATGATGCTCAACCAGGGAAGAGAGAATTGTGCATAGTTTATAGAAAGAGCATTCCGAATGAATGTTAGGCATAGGTAGTTTATTAAGGGGGTGGGATGAGAGAATCATGTGTGGCCGCGGGGACTTAATTGAGAGACTTGGGATGACACTCTGAAAGGAAACTGAAAAGTTAAAAAAATCCATTTTTTGTTTTAAAAAATAATAAATAATTTGATTTAATCAACGGCTAGAATTTAATGTCAGGATTAAATCAGGGCAAATCACTCCTTGGCTATCTTTTGACGTTTATCCAACGATTATTATGTTGTATATTATAGATATTATGCATATAGATAGATTATAGACAGATAGATATTTTTAAATTAATTTGATTGTTTTATGAATCTAACGGTAATTATTAAAAATAATCTCAATCTAACGGTTAAAAAACTATAATTTTTGAGAATTTAGATAAATAGTAGGACCCATAAGATTGCTGTTATATATAGATATAGATTATAGGTATTATAGACACAGATAGATTATAGATAGATAGATTTTTTTAAATTAATTTGATTTTTTTATAAATCCAATGGTAATTATTAAAAACAATCTCAATCTAACGGCTGAAAAATTCTACTTTTTGCGAATTTAGATAAATAGTAGGACTTATTGAGATTGCTATTATGTATTATATATAGATATATATAGATATATAGATAAGAACTTACCAATATGATAACACTATCATTCATCTTATCAATTTCGCTAATGAGAATATCAATTGATTCATTTGTGATTTCCCTTCTTACAACAATCGAACTTCAAATTGATTTTCTTTTTAGAATGTTCTTCGAAGAAATTACGAACTTTATAAACGTTTAACTGTTTTAAACTTTTGTTTTGACCTCATATCTTAGATGGACTTACTTGGTCACAAAAATATAAACTTTCAAGGATCAAAGATATGATTCTTTATATTGCTTTGTGTTGATATGTATACGTGACATTTGAACATTTGGCTTGTAAATAATCCCAAAAAAAAAAAAAAAGCAAAAGCCACAATCTATACTCTTAACTGCAGTCTAGACCCCCTCAGTTAAAAATTACATTCTAAACTTGCCTTAAGATTGAAAGTCCTCCATTTTGAGATGTTATAGTATTTCATAGCCTAGTTGGGGACAACAAAATTTTGTGCACAATCGTGCAAAATATTGAAGTGTGGCATACAACACAATTTTTTGGTGGTAATTTTTTTTCCTTTCGGTGAAAAAATTTTGGTGGTAATCTAGTATGAGATTAAAGTTTGGTAAATCCTCTATTTTTTAATAGAACTGACTAAAAGATGAGTCAGCACCAAAAAAATTAAATGTTGGGTTTTGGCCCAATTTGCACTCTATGGCCCGTGGTGGACGGTGACTATTTAGCTATGGCAATTAGGGTTTCTAGCGGGTTTCTCGCTCATTCTATCCCTTTATAAAGGGCATGTCTCCTATCTTCTCAACAGACCAATAGAAAATACCATTCGAGTATTGAATTCCACTTTCGTAGATTTGTGAGAGAGGATTATAGAGAGTTTTGTAATCTTTAATCGATATTTCTGTTAGAACATATTGTTCTAAGATCGATCCTATACTCCTCTTCTCTATAGTGGATTTGTGACTCATTATCGTCCGTGGTTTTCCCACATTGATTTTTCCCACGTAAATTTCAGTGTTGGTATGTTATTACTTGTTTATATTATCTTTGTGATTTATTTGTTGCATTCATTCTATTTCTCATCGTTACTAACAAATGGTATCAGAGCTTGGTTATAGAATGGCAATAGTCATGAAGTTTGATATTCCCGAGTTGAATGGGAAAATGAGTTTAAACATTTGGAAGGTTTAGATGATGACAGTTCTTACCCATAATGGATTAAAGAAGGCCCTTGCTGGAAAGAAAAAGAAATCTGTCACCATGACGGAAGAACAGTGGGAGGAGCTTGACAAAAAAGCTCTTTCGATGATTCAACTATTTCTGGCAACTAACGTTCTCCGAGAGGTTCTAGACAAAACCACAACTACAGAACTCTGGCTTGGATTAGAGACAATCTACATGACCAAAGTCTTGCGAGCAAAATTTGTCTCAAGGAATGGCTATATACGTTCTCCATGGTGGAAGGTACTTCTATTCAGAATCATCTAGATGAATTCAATTATATTATTATAGATCTTGAAAGTCTAGATGTGAAAATAGAAGATGAAGATAAGGCGATTCTACTAGTTGTCTCATTGCCCCCATCCTATAAGCACTTCAAGGAAATTATACTATGCAGTAACAATGTTGTTCTATCTTTCGAGGAGGTAAGGTTAACTTACTGTCCAAAGAGAAGTTTGATCTTGATATACATTCTGATGACAAAGCTGAAGGTTTATTCGTAAGAGGGCAAACCTCTGAAAAGGAGGGCTTAAATAGAAATTCCAGATCCAAGTCAAGAGAACACAAGTTTGGTAAGTTCTGTAAATACTGCAGGAAAACTGGGCACGTAGTTGCTGATTGCTACAAATTACAGCACAAAAAGGTGAAGGAAAACAATCAATCTGCAGAAGCTTCAGTTGTTAACTATAGGTCAGATGGCGATGTTCTACTTATCATCATCACTGATAATCGGGGTGATACTGAGTGGGTGCTTGATTCAAGATGCACCTACCATATGTGTCCCCACAGGGATTGATTTTCTACATATAAGCCATTGGATGCTAGTGTTGTACCCAATAGCAATGATGCCAATGCAACATTGTTGGCATCAGCACTGTTCGAATCAAGACTCGTGATGGCATAGTAAGGACTCTTTCTAATGTTCGATATATTCTTGACCTGAAGCACAATCTCATCTCACTTGGCACTCTTAAAGCCAATAGGTGCAAATATTCAGCTGAAGGTAAAGTCATGAAGATCTCCAAGGGTGCCCTAGTTCTCATGAAAGGAGAAAGACGGGGAAGTCCTTACATCCTCCAAGGATCTACAGTAACAGGTTCTGCTATAATTTCTACCTCATCTACTAAAAAACATACTCACTTGTGGCATGCTTGCTTGGGTCACATGAGTGAGAAGGGAATGACAATTCTAAGTAAGTGAGGTCTACTAGGCAGCAAAGGTAAGGGTAATCTTGATTTTTATGATTGTTGTGTATTTGGAAAACAGAAGAAAGTTAGTTTTTTCACTACTACACACTGTACTAAAGGAACCCTTAATTATATGCATTCCGACTTATGGAATCCTTCTAGAGTTCCTTCTTTTGGAGGAAAACGTTATATGCTGACCTTTGTAGATAATTTCTCTTGAAAAGTTTGGGTTTATTTTTTACGATAGAATTCCTACGTTTAAAAAGTTTAAAGCACTTGTTGAAAAATAAACTGGGAGAAAGATAAAGAAGCTCAGGACTGACAACGGTCTAGAGTTATGTGAATCTAAGTTCAATGAGTTATGCACTATTCAAGATATTGCCAGACATAAGACCTTAGTTGGGAAATCTCGGTAGAATGGGATTGCAGAACGCATCAATAGAACTCTAATTAGGAGGACTTATTGTATGCTCTCCAATGCAAATCTGTGACATCACAGAGATTTTTGAACAGAGGCTATTTCTACAGCATGCTATCTAGTGAATCAGTCTCCATACTCCTCTATCGAATTCAGAATTCCAGAAGAAGTCTGGTCAAGTAATCCTGTTGACTACTCTATTCTAAGAATTTTTAGATGCACTGCTTTTGCACATGTCAACAATGAGAAGCTAGATCCCAGGGCTATTAAATGCATGTTTTTAGGATATGCATATGAATCTAAGGGATATAGGCTTGGGTGTCCTGATGCTAAAAGGGTCATTCAAGGTTGTGATATTACCTTTAATAAAACTGTTATATTCTACCCTGGAAAAGAGTTTGCTATCTCTATTGGCGATCAACGGGATGATAATGGGAAGGTGGAGTTAGAGGTTCCTTCAAATGTCCCTCAAGGTGGAGATAGTGTTCCTTATTCTAGTAGTAAGAACCATATTAAAGAAATCAACCCCAATATTCATAACAATCCTAGTTCTGACGATCACCAGACTTTAGATAGTTACTCAATTGCTTTTAATAGGCCACGCGGGACGATCAGGAAGCCTGCGCATTATTCCGCTAAAGATCAAGATGGTCTAATAGAATATACCTTAACGGTTGCACAGGAGATACCTAAAAGTATTGAACCTTCTACTTTCTCTGAAGCCATCTCCTGTCCCAACTCTTCCAACTGGCTCTTGGCTATGCAAAAAGAAATGGAGAGTCTATACAAGAATGAGACTTGGGAGTTGTGTGAACTTCCCAAGGGTCGTCGTGCCCTGAAGGCCAAATGGATCTACAAAAGGAAAGAAGGCATTCCTAAGGTTGAGAATGCAAGATGGAAAGCACGACTGATTGTTCGAGGCTGCAACCAGAAGGAAGGTATTGACTTCAATGAGGTATTTTCTCCCATAGTACGTGATACCTCTATTAGAGTGTTGCTTGCATTTGTTGCTTTATTTGATCTAGGATTAGAGTAGCTTGATGTAAAAACTACATTCCTTCATAGGGAGTTGGAGGAAGAGATATACATGAGACAACCTGAGAGTTTCATAGTTCCTAAAAAGGAAAACCATGTCTGTCATTTAAAGAAGTCTCTATATAGCTTGAAGTAGGCACCGCGGCCGTGGTATAAAAGGTTCAATGCTTTTACGATAAGACAAGGCTATACACATTGTCACTATGACAACTGTATATTTTCAACAACTTGGTGATTCCATTATTTATTTGTTATTATATGTTGATGACATGCTCATTGCGTCTAAGGATGAGTCCTTAATTAGCAGGTTGAAATCTCAACTTAACAATGAGTTTGAGATGAAGGATCTAGGAGCAGTTAAGAAGATACTTGGTGTGGAGACACGCAGAGATCGAAAAGCCAGTAAGCTCTACCTATCTCAAAGGAAATACCTAGAGAAGGTTCTTGATAAGTTCAATATGAGTAACTGCAAATCAGTTATCACTCCTCTAGCTGCTCCCTTTAAACTATAAGTCGAGTCATGTCTAGCATCTGAAGTGGAAATAGAGAAGATGTCTCTTATCCCATATTCTAGTGCAGTAGGGAGCCTCTTGTATGATATGGTTTACACTAGGCTTGACTTAGCCTATGCAGTTAGCGTGGTGAACCGTTATATGCATAATCCTGGTAAGGATCATTGGGAAGCTAAAAAATGGATTCTTTGCTATGTAAAGGGTTGCCTCAACAGGTGCCTAGTGTTTGACAAGTCCAAAACTACAACTTATGACGTTGTAGGGTTCGTTGACTTTGATTATGGTGGAGATCTTGATCGCATGTGCTCCACTTCAGGCTATGTCTTCACTCTATGGGCTGGTGCTATCTCCTGGAAAGCATCCCTACAGCCTATTGTGCCTCTATCCACTATTGAAGCAGAACACATTGCTGCAACTGAAGGAGTGAAGGAAGCTACTTGGTTGAAAGGTCTTCTTACAGAGCTTGGTATTTCACAAGGTGCCACTACGGTGTTCTCAGATAGTCAGAGCACTATTCATCTCACCAAGAATAGCACCTATCACCATTATATTAGAGATACTATAGCTGCAGGAGACGTTACTGTGAAGAAGGTACATACAGCTAATAATCCTACGGACATGGTCACCAAGCCACTTCCTATTGCTAAGTTACAGCATTGTTTGGACTTAGTTGGTATTCAGCACCTTTGATTCACCCTTCGGGGTTCGCCCTTTGGGGCTGCTTAGATGGCGTGGTTGTCCCAGACTTGGTAAAATTGGTCCAAGGTGGAGATTGTTGGGTTTTGGCCCAATTTGCACTCCACTGCCCATGGTGGACGATGGATATTTAGCTGTGTAGTTAAGGTTTCTAGCAGGTTTCTCATTCATCCTACCCCTTTATAAAGGGCACACCTCCTACCTTCTCAACACACCAACAGAAAATACCATTTGAGTATTCAATTCCACTTTTCTAGATTTGTGAGAGAGCGTTATAAAGAGTTCTGTAATCTCTAGTCGATCTTTCTGTTAGAACGTATCGTTCCCGTACTCCTTTTCTCTATAGTGGATTTGTGACTCATCATCGTCTGTGGTTTTTCCCACATTGGGCTTTCCACATAAATTCCGGTGTTGATTTGTTATTACTCGTTTATATTACCTTTGTGATTTATTTGTTGCATTTATTCTATTTCCCATCATTCCTAACATTAAAAGATAACTTGACTGATTTTGCAAATGTCATTTAAATTCTAATCAAAATTTTAAAGAAAAGTTAGGTGCTCTTTTAGCAGATATCCTAAAGAACTTAAGAATGTCGAAAGTATACAATGCTATGCTGATTTTAAATTGCTGCATACATTTTTTAAGCTAATTTGAAATTTATTTTTCTTAAACCATTTCTTTCACCTTAACTAACAATAAATTAATACAATACTAATAGTCCATTGGGTACTTAATTTTATGGTAGACTCGATATTTGTATTAGTACCTTTATTTATTGCAGAAGAATGGAAGTGGATAAATTGTTTCCAATAAAGATTCGAATTTTTGGAAGTTACATTCATAATGACCACTCACAATTGAAGTCAAGTAGCGCATAGATGATATGAATTATGACTACTGTACTATTTTGTCTTATTTATATGATTTGGATAGGGGAGGCAATTAGTGCGGGATCATTGGTGATCCAGATGGGTCAGATCCACTTGATTTCTAGACCTATTATTTTCAAACTCAATGGATCTTAAAAGGAGTCTAAATTGGCCCTAAGTCCATTTTAATATATATATATATATATATATATATATATATATATTATATATATATATATATATATATATATATATATATACAAGACCACAAACACACAGACGTGCGCGCATATCTATCTATATCTATATATATATATATCTATATATCTATATATATATATATATATATATATATATTATTATATATATATATATATATATATATATATGACACACACACGTGTATATATATATATATATGTGTGTGTGTTGATTGCACGAAGTTGATGCAAAGCCAAATTATAAAATACAATTGATAAAACTCTTTTTCTAACTCAAAAAGAATTTCCGTAAGTTTTTTGATATTTTATTGTATTGATTAATGAGTGTTTTTGGGCATATTGATAATAAGTAAATGGTTAATAATATAAGATTTTTAATGTTGAAAACAAATATTACACTTTCCTTTTTTTCTGAGGTTCCTTTACTTATCTTAACTCTCAACAATCTCAAGCATAATATGTGTCCAATCCATGTACTATTATTATTACTACTACTACTATTGGAATATTAAAGATGAGAAAGAGTAGTTCGAATCTTTTCTAATTTCCACAAGGAAGAAATTCTTCATAGGAATTAATTATTAATTGATATTTATAACACAAATTTAGTTGTGAGATTTTTGATATATGAAATTGCTCATATATATGATCAATAACATATTATTCTGGAGATAGATTTTTGATTCTAACATAAGTCATGTCCTTTAAAAACAAAAGCAAAAAGGTTAATATAGATTGGATTGATCTATATTAGATATCATATGACTTTCGAACAATGAATTCATTTTTTATTTTTTTTAAAAAAAGTCTAGTTTGATCCTTATATCATCCAATTGTAGCTTTAAGTTTAAAAAGAGAAAGTAATATCCAAATTTTAATATTATTGAATATATAGAGTTAAATTTTTTCATAACATTCAACTGATATCTTCTTTTATTGATATGTTTGAGGTTTTTTTATTTAACTATGAACTTGACGATTGAATAGCAAATAGTATGAGATTTCCAGGTTTATATTTTTGATTTCTTTTTTTTTAAAAAAGGCCCCCCCTTTTTTTTTTTTTTTTTTTGGGGGGGGGGGGATGGATGCATGTCTCAACTGTAAAACATAATTATTTTTGAAACATTAAGCATGTTAAAGAGTAGTGGTATGAATTTTTTATATTGCCAAAGAGAACGAATTCTTTGTGACAATTAATTACTCATTGACATTTATAGCATAATTGTATTTATGAGGTTTTTGATTTACGAAATCACTTATCTGCAATTAATAACATATACCAACACAAGTTGGTTCAAGTAGTTTAACACTTATTTCTCTTAAGTAAGGTCTCAGGTTCAAGTCTCGTAAATAGAGAAAATTTATAATGGGAGAGCTCTATCCCTTATTGGGTCAACAGTAACTCGACTCTAGAGAATCCAAGACCCAAAAAAAAAAATTTAATAACATGTGATTTTGAAGGAGTTTTCATTATATCTCCTATTTGACAAATAGTTGTTAGTTGTTAGTTGTTATCTGATTATATTAGCTATTTGGCATTAACTCTTTGTAGAAAAGCTATTTGGTAAACAAAAAGCTAATTCTCAAAAAGTTCTTTCGAAAAACTAATAGAATTAATTTTTTCAAATTAGCTTTTTGAGTCCAAAAAGTCATTCTAAAAAGTGATTTTATCAAATACTCAAATTAGCTTTTTACTTAGTCAAACAACTAATTTTGGTCTAAAAAGGTGTTTTTGACCAAAAAGCTCTCGAAAAAGCTGTTTACAAAGCACCCCAAAGTACTTTTGCTCCATAACTTAAATCTAATCTAAGTTGTATCATTTGAAACAAAGCAAAAAGAGTAACACAGTTTTGATTGATCTTTATATTTTTATTTTATTGCATGTTGATCTTTATATTATTTGTTGATGTAATTTGATATTCAAAAGCAAAAAATAATATGAAGACTTTAAAATTAAGGAATGGAGTAAAATTTGCATAAAAAGTAATAGATATCTTATTTTATTGTTGTGCAGAAGAACTTTTTTTTAATCGAACTATGAAATAAATTATCCTATAATAAATAATATGGAATTTTCAAATTTATATTTTACTGACCTTGTTTATGGTTTCTTACTCTTCAACCCGTGTTCGGTAACACTAATATTTGGATGTAACCTATACTAATAGATCATGAACAAGAACAAAGTACATGTTACCCAAAAAAACCTTAACTTCAAGCGAAGTATAAACCAAGCCCAAAAATTTAATAATGAAAGAAAATAAAATTGATCAAAAGCAAGTGCTTCTAGGTTTTTATATTCTATTCTCAGTTCAATAATGACATCATCAATAAAATGACCTAGAAATCTATAATTTGAATTCGATTGTATGCAAAAACAGAAAAGAGTAGAGTTATTTTCTCCCCAACCCCTTTTTACAATTCTCATATATGGACTGTTTGCTTTTTTGGTCCTAAAAATTCAACATTTTATGTTTTGATTTTTTTAATTTGGCAATTGTAAAATGTATTTTGCTTTTGTATCATCAATTTCATAATTACAGTTTGATTGTTTTGAAAAGTATATTAATATATAGTTGTAGCATCCCCCCAAAATTTGCTTAGGTAGAATCTTTTTGGCTTCATAACTTTAATTTTAAAATTTAAATAATGCCAAAAGTGGAGGGAAACAATTTGAGAAGGTGTACTTAGGCGGACTTAAATGTGGTGCATGAGAGCATTTGAAAAATACATTTAAAATATATATATATATATATATATATATATATATATATATATATATATATATATATATACAAAACAAACTTTCTAAAATTTTGGCACCTGTCATTCTCACAAAACTTCTAAGATAATTATTAATTTTTAAATTCTAATGAAAAAACTAGGAGTTAGTCAATCATGAAGGGAAGATTTCCTTCCCCCCCCCCCAAAAAAAAGATTTTACAAAATTAATTACAATTCTAAAGATTTTCTTTTCCAAAAAAAAGACAATGCTCAATAATGATAAAACATTATATTATATTACTAACACTACTTCTGCTTTTACCAAAAATAATATATTATATTATAAAATAAATGCTTCGGTTATGAATAATCTATTGTGTAGATTTGATCTCTTAATTTTTATCATACTTAGGCCACTAATAAAGACACATTAACTCCACATATTGTGATATTCTATGTTTTATTTATCATGAAAAACACCATTTTTATTACTCAAAAAATAATAAAAAAATATTTGATTTTCATCATTATTATTTGTTTCTATCTATTTGGACATAAATATAAATATAAATATGAAATATTAGAGACCTTAGATACAATATAATCCTAATTACAAATCCTTAATATAAAAGAAAATACCACCAGAGTTTACTACCAAAAGATACCAATTTATTTTCAATTTCATAGTACAAGAGTCTAAGTCAATGTTAATAACTAATGATGTTACCTTTAATACACATTATTGTTGTGATACGTGAAAACTTGCTAGAACTGTCTTTCAATTTGCAGTATATGAGAGTCAAAATGAGTATTAACATTTTTTTAGGTTAGATTATCTTCGTTTTAATACATTATTATTGTGATATTCTAACGATCAACTATAAACCATTACTACAATTAAGAAGCTTGTAAGATATCTCATACATCGCATGTGTCCATAGCACTAGTTAGACCCATTAAATTATAACCCAATAATACTATAATTCAATAGGTCTACTATTTTAGCACCTCAAGCAAGAACTCATTATTACTAGCAAAACGAGTTATATTCAAGCCGGAAGGAACCCATATTCAACTCTTAAATGCAAGAGCAAGCTGAACCCCTTGATGATCATATACTTCTTTAGGGTCTGTTCTTTTCATCAGTAAAATACTCATTTTTTGATTTTTTCTATCTATTTCCATTCGTTCTCACTCACTCCTTAAAAACCCCAATTCTTCTCAGTCCTTCCCATTCCTTCCCAATGATTCTCATTGTTTTCATTCCTTGGAAAAAAAATTTTCCAACTCTTCTCAATCCTTTCAAATTCTTCTCACTCCTTTAAAAAAAATTTAATCTTTCCCACCACTTCTCTTTTCCCAACCTTAGTTCTCAACGAAAAGAACAAGGCCATAGTCTCCCACAAATTCAATGCCACAACCTCCCAAAAATACCCTGTCGATGATTGCCATTGGGCTTAGCTTAGTCGGTGCTTTCTCTCTATGTATCTTTCGAATTTGAGGAGATTTCATCAAATGTACCTTGTCACCATAACTATTTGCCATCTAAACGTTAATGTTGTGTTTGGTTGGAAGTAATATAATTAGCATGTAATGGAATCAACCATATAATGTAATTTTCAATGTAATACAATGGGATAATAATTACATTACAATGTTTGGTCACACAATTTTTGCAATTGTAATGAGATGAATTCATTTACAAACAATACTTTCTTTTACACATGGCATGAAGTATTCGTAGTTTAATTTGCATTTTATTCTACTTACTTTAATTATTTACAGTTTTGTTGATAATTAGGTTTCTCAGATGTGGTTTAGTAATAAATTACCCGCCATTTTCTTATTGAAAATAAAATAAAATCTCTCTCTTGATTCAAGACAAAGCTTTCTGAAAACGTCATATGAATTAAAACAGAAAGATAGCACCAAATATAGTAATATTATTGTACTTTTGAAAACTGGAAAGAACCAATGATAACAGTAGTAACGTCCACTGAATATGTTAATGGAGGATTTCTTTTTAAGTTTGTTTTTTCCTTTTTTAAGAAGTTTAGATGGATAGGAGACCTAATGGCCATATAAAAAACATTTTTTTGGGGTGTAAATACGAAGTAAAGCTGTGAAGATCGGCACAGGTAGAATTTAAATTCATATTTTTGTAATAACTCTTAAGGATCAATTAAAACAAGTGCTACCCACAAAGAACAAGTATGTTCCAAGCTCAATAAGGAGGAATTTAATATGGAGAAAAGGAATGAAACATGATCAAGACATAATGTTGGGGGAAGCAGTTGAAAATGGAACTTAAATCCTATTGTATTTGGTAGAAAGCCTAAATGAAATCAAGTTCTAATCTAGCTTTCTGTTGTAGGTTACGGAATGGAATAAAACCATTTTTTTGTATTTATTTTTGATTTGTTGTATGTTGGAACCAGTTTCTATACTTTAGGAAACTCGAAAAGGTAAGGCTACCACTATAGTGATGCAGATGTTTAGAAATGAAACAACTTTGCAGCTAGATATTTTTGTTTTGTGGCAAAAGACATTTAGCAAAAAACAGAGACGGAAAATATCTGAAGCCATTGTCACACGCAATATCAGCTATGGGGCAAAATCATCACTATTAGAAACGAATTTAGTTATGAAATAATTTTCATTTAGGCAGCTATGAAATTTGGTTCGTCTCTATTTGCAGTTAAATTTGTCTCTACGTAGCTACAACATTTATTTCATTTTCGATAGTTATGAAATTCTATTCATTTATATCTTTAGATAATTTCGACTCAATCAAAGACATATGCTTGAAATGAGTGGTACTTCCATTTCTGATTGAGAGGAATATGTTCGTTGCTGATTTGAACTATTTGTGTTTGTTGGAAATGAAAACAGAATTGGTGGTTCATTTTTGGGGTCTAATAGATAGAATATTTCATAGCTATATCAATTCTCCTTGTTGGTTGGTAATCTAATTTGCCAATATTTTTTGCCTATCAAAAGACATACTTTCACATAAAACCTTCTAAACCAATTATCAATAATTGCAATGCATTTCATGCCAAACCTCCATTTTAATCATTAAAATTAAGCACATAGCACGTACATAATGGAGCTAGTTCGATCTTCTACCACCTTGCCAAGTTCCGCCTAGCTTGCTTTGTGCTTTCTTTGACCAATTACATCCCAAAGTATACAGATCTGAAATTGGAAACGTACCACCATCCCAAAAGACAATAGACCAATTACACCAAAACAATCCCGAATTTTAGGTTCTATTCCTAAATATACCAAAATAACCATCTCAAACACAATCTAAGAGCAAGATGGATGGGTAAGGTGGGAAGAGGAAGCCTTGATTAAGGCTTATAGACATGCAATCCCAGTGCTTGGTTCTTCCTTGGTGGCTTTGAGCTCCTCCCTATCAGCAGGAGCCTCTTCCATACTTTTTCAAGCTAAATCATGTAACATGAAGCTCCTCCTCCGAGTTTTTCAAGCATGCATCCATTTGGGAAAGCACAGAGAAGGTATATGGGATGGTTTTTGAGGACTGACGAGCCAAAGTAGGTAGCTCATATTAGGCTTTTTATTCCCTCCCAAGACCATAGATAGGACCCCTTTTGTTGACCCCAGTAGCTTAGAGAAGCAAGGCATCATCATCAACTTGGACTCCTGATTGTGAAGCATTCTGCTTTAAAATCTCATATTTATCC
Source organism: Carnegiea gigantea (assembly GCA_029747015.1). Classification (NCBI taxonomy): domain Eukaryota; kingdom Viridiplantae; phylum Streptophyta; class Magnoliopsida; order Caryophyllales; family Cactaceae; genus Carnegiea; species Carnegiea gigantea. The sequence continues at coordinate 358,445 of JAKOGI010000378.1, forward strand.
TATAATTAAATGATGTATTAGGGACAAAAAAAATTAAAATCACTCGGCAATCAATGCCAACAACATAAAATTCTAACTGTTCAAGACAAAAGGCATGTCATGCCAATTGCAACAATGTATGTTTCGTGCCGACAACAATAAGGTACGTAATCAAAGGCATGATTTTTCACCCATCAAGTTAAGCCTCCACTTTCGTTGGAGATGACAGATCTTTCATTCTCAAAACCTCAGCAGTTATTCCCTAAATTTCTCATTTCTCAGTCTCCAGCTTAAATGATAGCCTCTCGAATCATTCCCGGCTCTAACAACCAGTGTGGCTATTCTATTGACTAGTAGTTGGCTATCATAACTTTTGCACTTTGATTTAGGCCCACACATGAGAAACAGAACCACTAATTTGCAAGTTTTAGAAGGATCTGATGAGGTTTAGACTATGGTTGGTATTTGCATGCCTCGGTTAATGTGATATGACACTCCTCACTCCCTACGAGGAATATTACACCGCCAATACTCCATTGTGGAGTCCGTAAGGCTGAAATAAGAGTTGAAAACGGTCCTTAAAGAGCTCACAATACAATGAAGAACAAAATTCTTTTTTTAAAAGAAGGAAATACGTTAGATCCCGCTTGGAAAGTTGCTCTAAGCAAGGATTGAAACAAGTCAACGTATAAAACACATTGACGATGATAACATCACTTACTCCACGAGCTACCCGCTCGGAGTACACAAAACCAAATAAAAATTAACTATTGAATAGGTTCAAGGAATAAACAAAGTCTTCACGGGTCACACACCCGGATATCCACCAACTTACGCACATTTAACGGAATGTTATAACATGTTCGGGGATGGGGTACGTGACCTTGACCATAAGGAGGTCAACGTAGCTAAACTAATAATGCGTTACAACATTACAAGTCCAAAAGATAAAGCTTCTTATCAACCAAATTACACAAGGAGCATTACAGCAAAATGAAGCAATGCATAAAAATCCCCCAACATATTATAACAAGCAAAAAAATTGTTCTTCTATAGACACAAAACTTACTTCGAACCTAGAAAAAAGGGAAAAAGAGGGGATGAGTAGACCACACACTCAGTGAGTAACTAGTACCATTAAAACCCAAAACATTTGCGTGCTATATATTACTTAATAGCACTCAATTAATAAGGGCATAATAGTAGTGTAGTGCAAGAAATTGCTTTTTGTAACTTTCAGTAGAATGAAACTGAAATTCCTTTTAAAACACTATTTGGGGTCAAAACCCATAGAAATTCACAACACTTTACTTAATGGATTAAAATTTATTCTTAGGGCATTCTTTAGTTGCTAGTAAGTAGTTCCTTGTCAATATGGGTGCGACGCATACCCGTTAGACACTTAGGCTTTCGGGACACACTAAAGTCTATTCCCCTATCCGGATAATATTAACCTGTAGCACAAATGTTAATCTCTCTGGGATGCATTTAGAATCCCTTGGTCTGGAATGCATAGGCCGCGCACTTATTTAGAACTCGACTATAATGCAAGCCCTTTAATTATTCTCAATAAGAAAGTGTTTTCACATAAACACAACTTTCACAAGTACAATTACTTTTTAAAACTTTAACCACTCAACCCACTTTATTTAGAAAACGAAGAAATTTTCACAACATGGTAAGCATTCCAACAACACTTAAGCCACGACAACACGAACACCAATAATAAGTGCCAAACACAGATTTTGACATAATTCACTTTGTAAAACAAATTCATTCGCATTGAGCTTATCAACATCTTCATCAAGCACCTAACATACTTCATGAGTCATTGTCAAAATAACAATCATCACTTGACAAAACTTCTTAAATAATAAGAATTCCATAAAAATCATAAAAATATTAACATGGCTAATAATCGATTAGTATAATCAAGAGAACTTTCAAAAGTCTTCAAGCATAATCCACGCTCTCAAATATCACTTTGTTACCATATGACCATTAGTCACGCTACACTTAAATATCTCTTTAATCAAAGACACTTGACTTGGGACCCATGTCCAAAACTTTCCATTAGCTATTATTACCATAATACTTTCAACAAGCAACATCTAACCCAAAGCTTAGAAGTATACTTAGTGACATAAATTCTTCTTTTTCTTTACAAATCTCCATCAAATTTCTCCTTTCCTCGCTTCCCTTATTTGTTCCCATCTAAATTAATCCTTTACGACCTCATTCAATAATCATACATGCCTTAATCCATAAAATACCAAAATTGTGATCCCAATCCCCTCTTTACTTTTTTCCCACACAAATCTAACAATTTCCACACAAATGTCATGGTCATTCAACAAAAACATGGATCTACCTATTTAGTCACAAATTCTCATCCAAACACTAATACATCGAAGAACTCTCAAAATCCACTAAGCCCTAACTATCAACATTATACTTTCCTTTCACTTCAAAATTTCGTAAATCAACTAAATAACTCTAAATTCTGCTCAGAATCACGAACATTCAACATAAACCCAAAAATTAATTTAATTTCAAATTAGTATAATTTAGGGAGAGAGTTACCCACTTGAAAGATTTGGTTGAATGGACTAATATGTAAAAGCAAGGTGATGATCCTTCGCCCTAGGCTTTTCATCCTCTTCTTCTTCCTCTTCCCCTTCTGCTTCCTTTCTTCTTCCTCCCTCTGTCCTCTCTTTTTCCTCTCTGTGCTGATGTTATGCATGTGTGTCATGTTATGTTCATGAGTTTGTGTGTGTTCTGTGTGACTGTGTGATAAAACCCCCTTTTTTTGATTTGTTGCTGCTGCATGCCCCCTTCTCCTATTCTCCTTTTCTTTTTTTTTTTTTGAAAGCTCAAAGACTATGTGGTTAATGCCCAACCACATAAATTCTTTTCCTGCTTTTTTCCCCTCATCCTACCTTGTAATAGAGCTCATAAAAATATCCACAATTGGGTTTGATCCAATTCAACTCGTGTTGATATAATTTGGGCAATATCTATAAAAATTTAAATTTCAAAAATTAAAACAATCAAGTAAATCGATATTACTTACGAGCATCTATTTATCCAAAATAAAACGTCACATAAAACAGGAAATTTAACAAATAAAATGCCTTAATTAAACTAACCTAAGTAATTAACTAAACTAAATTTTATGAACCTTATAGTGACATCCTCCAGGATGAAGCTGGGATGTTGCAGCCTTAATGCAGCCCAAAAATTATCTTAAGGGAACAACCAAAACTAAACTTCCTCTTTCCTTATTCGTTTTACAAAATATATGCCCTAATGGCAGAGTCAAAGGAGTATGAAACATGTGTTCACCGAAAGAACAAATGAAATATGAAAGCTTACCCTGAAAGCTCTGCACCAATTCCTTATGATCAGCAAGAGCGTTCCTCCAACAAGTACATGGCTACTGCTAGTAGCTCTTGAAATCTTTAGTAATGTTTTAGACCAAGTTAGGATAATCAAACCATTACCATTCAAACTACATTAGCATGATATGAAATAACAAATCAAATACAACAATAATAACAATAACTTCCAGTGTGGGTTTGACTTTTTATGGGATCTGGGGAGATCCAGATACAAGCAATCTTACCTCTATATATATGATTACATGTACAAAAACTGTTTCCAATAGACCTACATAAAAAAGTTCTAAGAAAATATTTTTGAAGTTGAAAAATAGATTTGTAAACAAAGTTACCAAACATAAGACCTAAATTACTTTACATAACATAGATTAACATGAATAACAAATGAGGGATAAGAGTTATATGTGTATTGAGTAGCAAGCAGTGACATACTACTAATGTAGCCAAGCACAATCTACACTTGAACAATCGAAGGTGGGGGATGATAATGCAGATGCACTGAGGGTACTATACAAAATGAGCAAAAATAAAAACCCTATAAAGATCAATCTACTAACCTATGTTGTTGCAACCTTAATCTTAGAGCTCCACAAACTTCTATCTTGAGTCATGTCCTCTATTAGTCCTATATACTTCAAATCATATTTAATCACCTCATTCTAACTTTTCTTTGGTCGTTCTCTACCTCTTCTTCATCCCTGAAGGTCAATAATCTTGCACCTCTTCACTGGTGCATTCACACTCCTCCTCTTAACATGACAAAGTCATCTTAGTCTAGTCTGCCTCATCCTAACCTCTGTGGGTGCAACTCCTACTTTCTCTCTAATCACTTCATTCTTAATTCTATCCAATCCCATATAGCCACAAATCTATCGAATCATTCTCATCTCTACTACCATTAATCTCTAGACTTGAGTCTTCTTAATTGACCAGCACTCTAAACCATATAATACAGCTAGTTTGACTACTGTACGATAAACTTTCTCTTTCAATCCTACTAGAATTTTCTTATCACATAATACTCCACAAGCATTCTTCCATTTTTGCCATCCCATTCTAGTATGATGATTAATATCTTCGTCAATATCTCATTTATCCTTAATGATCGGGCCTAAATACCTAAACTTCTTGGCCCTTGGTATTACCACACCACCCACGATGACTTCTTTCTCACCCCCTCCCTCATCGCTGAACCCACATTTTAGGTATTTAGTCTTAGATCTGCTCAATCTAAATTCCCTAGATTCTAAGGTATGTCTCCACTACTCTACCTTGCTGTTAGGTACATCCCTAGTCTAATCGAGAAGAATAATATCATCAGTAAATAGCATACACCATGGTACCTCATCTTGAATCTCTTTTGTGAGCTCATCCATAATAATAGTGAAAAGAAACGGGCTTAATGCTAAACCTTGATGCCGCCTAATGTCAATAGGAAAGTCCTCTGTGTATCCTCATGAGGCCCTAACACTTGTTTTCGCTCCCTCATACATATCCTTGATAGCTCGAATATACTCCCTCGACACTTTTTCTTCTCCAAACAACCTTATAACACCTCACGCAGTACTCTATCATACGCTTTCTGTAGATCCATGAATGCCATGTGAAGATCCTTTTTTCCTATCTCTATACAATTCCATAAGTCTTCTTATGAGATAGATTGCTTACTTAGTTGATCTACCTAGTATAAAATTAAATTGATTTCCCAAAATTGAAATATCCTTCCTCAACCTTCTCTCAATCATCCTTTTCCACAACTTCATTGTGTGGCTAAGCAATTTAATATCCCTTTAATTTTTACAATCTTAGATATAATCCTAGTTCTTGTAAAGCGGGAGATTGTATTGATTCTCTATTCATGCGGCATCTTAGCAGTCCTAAAAATGACATTGAAAGCTCTGTTAACTACTTTAGTCCCTTTTTACCGAAACACTTCCAGATTTACATAGGGATATGGTCCGTACCCACAACATTTCCTTTCTTCATCTTCCTTAATGCGTCTCTAACATTCTCTTTACTAATATGACTGCTGAACCTATAGTTTTGTTGCCTCTCGTGAGTCCCTCTCTCATTGCTCTAATAATACTCACTCCTCTTGTCATTAAAGAGTTTAGAAAAGTAACTCTACCATCTCTCCCTTATTTTTGATTCCTTTACTAAGACCTTACCATCATCATCATTGACGCATCTTATGTTTTCCAAGTTTCTTGTTTTCCTTTCCCTAGCCCTTGTTAACTTGAAAATATCCTTCTTACCTTCCTTTGTCGCCAGTCTCTGATATAACCTTTCATTGTGTTGTTCTTTGCTATAGTGATAACTTTCTTTGCCATCTTCCTAGTAGCCTTGTAATTATTTAAATTAACTTATTTTTCTTCATCTGTTGTACTATCAATTAGGGCGACATATGCGTCTTGTTTCTCCTTAACTTTTTCTTTCATTCCTTCATTCCTCACCAAGCTCCTTTTATTCTGCCTCCATCTCCTCTAGAGATTCGTAAGAGCTCCTTAATTGACCTTTGAATGCACTCAGCCATTGCGTCCTACATTGTGTCTGCATTTTCTACTTGCTTCCAACTCCCTCTTTTTTAATCTTCTTCAATAATTTAGCTGCATTCTCACTTGTAAAATTCCACCATCTAATTCTAGGATCGCCGATACTTCTCTTCTTCATCTCTGAACTTTTAATAGACACATCTGTTGCCAAAACTGTATGCTAAGTCCCAAAATACTCACTAGGTATCACTTTATAATCTTTAGACAACATCCTATTGTTTGCACAAATTAGAAAGTAGTCAATTTGACCTTAGCACTTTCACTCCTAAAGGTCACCAAGTGATCCTCTTTCTTCGTAAAAAGGGAGTTAACAATCGCCAAATTATCAGCAACCGCAAAGTCCACAATTGGCTCCCCTTCACTATTTCTTTCCCCATAACCAAAACCCCCATGCGTCATATCATACCCATCTGCCTTAGTTTTGATATGTCTATTAAAATCTCCATCCAAGGAGAGTTTTTCATTTTGAGGTAAACTCTGAATAAATTCATCTAATTCCTCTCAAAATTTTCTCTTAATGTCATCCGCCATCTCTATATTCATGGTGCATCGACATATATCACATTGAAAACTTCTATCCCCAGCACCAACTTAAATAACCAATCAAATTAACATGCGAAATATATCTATCCATACCAAATCTCTTGTTTTGAGAGAGATGCAATACGCGAAGCTGCATACGTTCAAGTTGGGCCTCAGCCAATGTCCCCACTTGTGACTAATCTCATTGCTCTTGTGTTCGAGTAGAAGACAACTATTCTTATAAGGAAGTCATGCATGTTTTCACAAAATATATAGAAAAGTCAAATATTAAATAGTAAACAATAATAGAAAGTGCATAATGGAACATAAAAGACATAAAACCAAGTACAAGATAACTCAAGTGCAAGGCATAGCATATTTGGACTAAACATCATCTTCATCACCAAGTAATTTTTCGAGCATTTCTTCACCTATATTAACGTCAATATCTTCATCATCATCCTCTTTACTTTCATCACTGACATCAACCTCCTCTTGGATTCTTCATACCTAGGGACTTTATCTTGGTGATCAGAGGCTTTTGGTAAGGAAGACATACGCTTCCATACTTCCTCTCCTCAAAGCCTAAATGGAGGTTGAGGAATGATCCTTCCTATTCTATTCCGACAAGTTAGTTGGCCAGTAATGGAAATAACTATCATAATTCCTAACATTTAAAATGTGTATGCTATTGGAAACACAACATATGCACATACAATGAATAGATTACTTTCCACAACAAACCTTAAGCCTTTCACAATGAACTCTAACATCGCATTTTTATGTCAACAAGTGTATTAAGATAATTAGGATAAAATGCATGACACTTAACACATGAAACTTAGCCAAATGAAACTACTGCACCACTTTAATTCGTTACACTTAACATATGAAACAAAGGGGAGGTATCAATCCAAAGAGGGTTATCCACTATTGAGTCAAGTTAAATGCTAGGTGGGCTCAACTTAAATTCAATTAGAGGATGTCATAGACATATTTGTTCAACTACTCATATAGTCAAGCTTTATCAATTGTGTCGCCTACCCACCCCCAACCCCCACCCCACCAAAAGAAAAATATAGCAAATTTATAAAGTGGTATTTAATATTTTATAGTCATTCAATTAGAACACAGTCACTCTGTCTTGCTAGTCGCTCCTACTCATGTCACTTATGCAGAGTTTACGTTTATGTTATACATGTAATATATTTTTACGTATATGTGTAACTAATCTTCAAATGATTGAGGTGTGACATTGTTCTCCACATTGTACATACAAATCATCTATGGTAAATACTTATGATATGATAAGATTCAACTAGTATAAGTATGACTGACAGTTGAAAAATTAAACTCTTCAAATCAGCACCCAAAGAGGAGGGCCCTGCGTTAGACACTTAATAAAATTAAAAGATTTTCAACTGAAATAACATGAATTATATCTTACTAGGTATTAATCCTAGTCATAATTATATCTTACTAGGTATTAATCCTAGTCATTCTTCTTCAGCATCAGTGAAATTTATTGAAATACCCAACAGAACAACAGATCTAATGAATCAATTAATGTAGAAAAGAAACGGTTAGACAAGAGAGGGAAAGAGGAAAAGCTAGAGGAATTCATCTTGGCTAGTAAAAACAACAAACTTTGTCATGTCGAGCAAACTGATATTGTAATGAAGAACCAAAAACAACAAACTCTAATGAATGTTAAGTCACCAGAAACAATCCATAATAGCGCAAGTAATGCCGATCTGCTTGTAGCATATTGGCATGCTTGCCTTTGCTCCACCCTCCCCACCCAGGCTCGAATTTGGGTAGGGACCTTCCTTTGCCAATTATTTGGAAGAGGGAAGGGGTGTGTGGGTTCGCCCTTGGGTCCTGGTAGCTTTGTCCCCTTCCCCTGAGCTAGTTGGCCTGTTGGGCCTTCTCTGAATAGGAGGCCCAATAGGTGGCCCGTATTTACCATTGTAAAAAAAATAAAATAATGGCATAAGTAATAGGGCACTTCAGTTCAAGGTAGGGATGGCAATGGGATAAAGAATCCCAACCTCTGTTAGGGCCCAGACCTCAAATGAGGAAAAATCCCACCCCGAATGGGGAACCGAGGCAAAAACTTGATCCCCACGTGGGGATAGGGATGAGGACGGGAAATTTTGATCCCCATTCCCCACCCTGCTCCCCTTTTTTATTACGTTTTTTTTTCTTTCCCTGTTTATATATATCTTCATCTAAGTTGCGCAGAGTATTTTGGGAATACAATTTGTCATAGACCCTAAGTATAAAATAAAAAGAAAGTCACAAGCCCCTTTGTTTTGTTTTCCTCAATCTTCTCTAGCCATCCCCTCAATCACTCCGCCCCCCCTCCAAGAAAGCCAAAACCACCATCTTCTTCATGTCCTAGTGCATCTTGACCATTCTTGAAGTTTCTAGCCACCTCATGGACAGCTACCTATCAGGCCATCACTGGAAAACTACCAGAACAAAGGCCTGTCGTGTGGTCAAACACAATGGCAACCCCAATTGCCTAGATCTACTTATCAGAATCCATGCATTCTTCATCGTTATTTGCCTACTGCATGTCACCGCTAAATTTACTAGTAGCGTGACACCTTTGAGATGAGTTTGGTACCTAAGCCTTATTTTTTTGTGTGGCTGTTTCCTCTAATTGTATAGATTACATCGCCTTATCTATTTTTATGGAGAATTATAAGTGTAGTAAAAATTCCTGTTATAAATTATGGTTTTTATATGAATGTTCAGCTATAAAATTAATACAATTTGAACTTAGTATATGGTTTTTATATGAATGTTCAGCTATAAAATTAATACAATTTGAACTTAGTTCAACATTTTTGTTTGGGAATGGGGCCCCATTGAGGGGTTATGGACCCACCCGGAACAGAGATAGGGAAGTCTCTTCCCTCTAAGCAGGATTGAGGGGGTTGAGGGGGTTAAGGCCACTATAAACAAAGCAATTGGATTCAAATTTCACACTCATGTAGTCTACTGATAGTACTAACTTTGCTAATTCCATATTCCATTTCATTTCATTTCTCCCAGAAACAACAACAAGCACTCATGGATAAGATACAGAAACCTGTAGGTCATAATTTTTATATCCTTGTTGAGTGGAGCAGGAGACATACATGCTGAAACAACTACAAGCATTAAAAAGTGATCCCTTACTCAGACTTAGTTGCTCCTAATGCAATAACCAAGTTTAGCAAAAACATATTTTATTAATACAAAGACAAACCAATGATCACTTCTTAGTTCAATCTAATTATATTCCATAGTGTTTGTAAGAAAATGATTATTTAAGGGTATGAAACTTTCAAAACTGAGCCAATTTATGATATCACACAAAATCCCAAATTCACTCTATTAAACACTTAATATCAAACGCAGAGTACTTGTGCACCGAGCTGACCTTTAAACACTTGATGTCAAACATTAAAACACACCATACTTCAAATCTCATAGGTCAATCCACAATCACTTTCCCTCTATTCTTGTTTCCCTCACAACGCTAATGACCCTAAAACACTACGCTACACTGAAAGATTCAAACAATCCAGAAAACAAATTCACAAACTCCAAATCTTAAGCGACCTTAACCTTAATAGTCTTGGGCTCCTTATAAGCTTAGGCAGGGATAATTTCTCCACAGCTATAGTCAACAAACAATAAAGATAGCATCAATGTTCGCATTCTCAGGTAACACAGAACTAGGGATGGGCGTGGGGCAAGTACGGGATAGGTGCAGTTATACCAATACCCATAGCCATTTTCAAAAGTAATCCCCATACCCACACCCATACCTAATTTTTCAAAAGTAATCCCCATACCCACACCCATACCTATTGGGTTTTCAAAATCTATCCACATACCCATACCATCGGGTATTTTGAATTTTATTCGATATATATAGATAGTATAAAATGTATAAAATGAAATTCAACTAGGCGGAATATTCTAAAGAAATACAATACACATTGGATTAAGTGCAAGAGTTCTTACTTAGCTCATAAACAAAAATTGCATTTTGGATACGACTGGAATAAGGGTGAGAGACACAGCAAATGAGGGTGTGAAGGACACAGCAAATGCACTAGGATTTTAGGTTTGTGGGTCGTGAACCACGTGACTTCATGTATCAACATAGTAAATGAACGACATAAATCGATGTATTGCATAGTTGGGCATGGGTTGGGAGTATGAGGCCTTTTTTTAAAACGAATTACCAACGTTCAAAACTCAAAACGCTGCTCAACAATTTATTTTAGCCCCCAAAAAAATTCGGGTACAGGGCGGTATAGGTATGGGGCGGGTGGTGCCTATACCAAAACTCGACCCATACCCATACCCGTTTTTAACATACCTGCCCCACACCTATTTTTTTTCCAATTTTTCATGCCCATACCCGCTATAAATGGGGCGGGTTCAGAGCAAATTTTTTCGGGTTCGGGTACAACTTCCATCCCTACACAGAACTTTCTCATGAACTCCCAATATGATGTTCCATCCTCAGGTACACTAAATCCTCATGTACAACCTTAGCCTCAATACTCTTGGGAATCTTATAGGCTCAGGCGGGGGCAACTTCTCCACAGTGATAGTGAATAGTCCATCATCACAAACAGCATAGATAGATCAATATTCACACTCCCTGAAGCAATGCTTTGTACAAAAGAACACCACATAATCTCCTCAACCATAGTTCAAGCCAAAAAAAAAAAAAAAGAAATTGAGTAGATGCAATATTCATCCAACATAAAAATCAATGACACTCACTTGAACTGAAAAAAAAAAAAAAGAAATTGATGACCATATATTAACATACCTATGGAAATCAAAACCAAGATTGAGAGATGAAAATTTTGTATGAATAGATCTTCCTTATTGCCTTTGTAGAAGCAGTCCCTAAACAGTGGCATCGTCTATTCTTTAAAACGGTATCTATTTCTTACCAATTATATAAGTTCTATCAAAACAAAGGTATCAATTTCATTCCACTTTTCCATGCCACATAACTCCTTAAAAAGTTCTTATATATTATCGGATTATAAAATCTAGCCAATATATATCCTTAAAATTGTATCTATTTCTTACCAATTATATAAAGTTCTACCAAATAACGTCTTCTTAAATTGCACAAATTAAAATAATAAAAAGATCCAATCCAGATGTAGGTCGTGCTCGATAATAGCATTTTGAGTAGCGTTTAGTGTTTTGACAAAATCAGTACACTAATTAGTTAATTTTTAGTGTTCAGTAACCTAGCATTTTGACTAGCATTTCAAATAATGTTTAGCGTTTTAGGCAGCGTTTCTGAAAAGCTAACAATATTAACGTTTGACATTTAGAAGTAGCGTTTCATATTTTTTGTAAAAAAAATATCCTTTAGGAATTGTATATTTGGAAATTATCGATATCCATTTACGTCAATTTACATTAATCAGCTAACCCAACAGCTAAATTTACCGAATCAAATTTATTTCAACTACTAATCTAAACAGCTATTCACTAACAGCTAAATTAGAATCGCTATCCGCTACCTAAAAAGCTAATTTTGCCAAACAGGACCGTAAGCGTAATACTACTTGTCAATACAAATAGGTTGGACCTAAAGCAAGATCCTTAACTAAAGTGCTCATGTACTCTAGTTGCAACCATCAAATATAAAATACAAAAGTTTATGACTCCTAAGGGAGAACTAGCAAACAATTAATAAATATGTTCACTATCTCATCAAATTTTTACCAAAACGGATTGGTTTAAGTGATTTAACACTTACTCCTCGCAAGCAAGATCTTAGATTAGAATATTGTGAATAGAAAAAATATATTATGGGAGAACTAGACCTTTTATTAAACTAATAGTAATTCGACTCTAGTGAAATGGAAGATCCAAAAGTCAGCAAAAAATCCCATCAGATTTTATTAATATGTCGTTTAATATTGATATTGCATTATATTATTATTTAAGTACATCTATTTTTGAATGTGTTTCAAAGATTTGAACTCAATAACATATTCTCCGAAATTTTTGTGCCTCTTGAGATCAACCTCTCTACCTATATGAGTGTTTGAAAGATACAGCTATCTATATTTAAATCTCCCAAAACTCCATCCAGATGAGACTAGCACTAAGGTAGTGTTTGGCCAGGGAGAAATGGTTTTCCCGAAAAGTAATTTTCCAATCTTCTGTTGTTTGACACAATAAAGGATGAAAAACTATTTTCCAAGGAAAATAATGGAGGAAAATGATTTCCTTTTTGAGAAGATAGGAAATTAATTTTCTTTCTTCAACTCTTTGATGATATAGTCAGCTGAATTTAGGTGTAAAATTCGATTTTAACAGTTTAGATTGAAACTTGACTATCAGATGGGAAAGATCAAAATAAACTCAATTTTAAATTTTCAGCTCAAATTTCTTTCATTTGATTGACATTTATCTCCACCACAATAATTTAATCAATCTTTTTTGCCACTAAAGCAATTCTGTCGACTCGCCAGCAAAACAATTTCAATGGTTTAGATTAAAACTTGATCATCAAATAGAACATATTAAAATAGGCTCAAATTCATATTTTGAGCTTGATACTCTTTCATTTACTCAATATTTTTTTCCACAATGACAATTTAATTGATATTTTTAGCCCCTTAAATAGTGGAGTCAATATTTTTCACCATTAGAACAATTTTAATAGTTTGGATCGAAACTTGATCATCTGATAAGAAAGATTAAAATAGGCTAAAATTTAGATTTTAAAACGACATTTTTTCATTTGAATAGTGTTTGGCTGGGGGGAAAATGGTTTTCCAATTTTCCGTTGTTTGGCACAATAAAAGATGGAAAATTGTTTTCCAATGAAATGATTTTCCCCCCAATGGAGGAAAATGATTTCCTTTTTGAGAGGATGGAAAGTTGATTTTTTTCCTTCAACTCTTTGATGATATGGTCAACTGAAATTTATGAGTGAAATTCGATTTCAACAGTTTGGATCGATTCTTGACTATCCGATGGGAAATATTAAAATAAACTCAAATCTGAATTCTTTACGCAAATTTCTTTCATTTGATCGACATTTATCTCCCTCACGACAATTTAATCAACTTTTTTTGCTACTAAAACAATTCAGTCGACTCGCCACTAAAACAATTTCAACAGTTTGGATCAAAACTTGTTCATCAGATAAAAAATATGAAAATGGGCTCTGATCCGGAAAATATGATTTTATCGGCAGGCCCAAGGATATTCGATCGCAAGAGAGGCCCAATCTGACATAGTGGACCCAAAACGGGACCCTTGGGGCTCCCACCAGAGGCCCAAATGGAGCAAGGAGATAGAAGCCAACCTTGGAGATCTTCCAATGTGAAATTTCCATCCTACCCACTGCTACAGGAGTTATAAATACTCACCTACCCACCTCGAAAAAAGGGTGGACACTGGGACGTATTTGACTTAACTCACTCTTTTTCTTTACTACATTTATCCTTTTTGGACCCTCCCTTGACTTGACCGTCGGAGAGGCATTCCCCGTACCCCAACCCGGGAGTGCCTTTTTTGCAAATTCGACCAAGGAAAGGATGCCGCCAGCTGATCTGCACGCACCATCACATAGGCCCAAGCTTTTGTACCACGTCATCATCAAAGAGGTACTAGAAATTCCCCAAACAGATTTAGTGTCGTCTATAGGGAGAAGATTGATGAACGATCGTGGTCAGTGAAGCAATGCGAGCGCGGACAAAGAGGGAAAGCGCCCGTCACGGAAGTCCCAGTCCCCTCAGAGCCTGCGGATGCCTCAGAAAGTTCTCAGGCAGACTCTCGGCCGGTTAACCAGCACCCGGCCAAGCCAGAGACTTACGTCACGGTGGACGCCCTAAAAATTTTACATGTCCACCATGACAGATGACATACTACAGCAGGTTTTGGAGTAGGTGAAGAAAGCAGTGCGGGCCGCGAGTTTCGTGTGACCTCTCCCTCGCTTCGGATGCATGCCTATCACAGGCTATGAGCCCTCTCATAGGAATAATCCCACAGTGTCTCATCACCACAGTGAGGGGAGAAGAGAGGCCCCCCAAGCTAACAGAGACCGAGACTGTTCTATTGGGGCCAAAGCCCATCATAGTCACCGCCTAAGCCATAGATAGGCAGTGAAGTCCACTACAACCTCAACGCCATATGCGACACACTTCTGATGAACTGCCTGGTTCGAGGAACAGGAGCAGACCTCGAGGACTCAAGGTGAAATTTCTGGCTGTCCATGGGCCACAGTTCATCGTTTAGTTCATGAACGCATAAGAAGTTCCCCCGACAGAGTAATGGCCCGCGGCCTCACCGACATAACTAGACTCTGCCCAGATCCCCAAGAGTTGCTCCTTCCCAAAGGAGTTTGTCGTTAGTTGAGGTGGAAAGACGCCTGGAAATCCCCATCAAAGTATCCGACACGACCGCTCAGGCAGGGCTCATCCCATTGTCCACACAATTCAGCGCAGAGATCGTCAATGCTCCACGACATGGGAAGGTGAAGATGCCCACCATGGACCTCTATGATGGCACGACTGACCCCAAGGAGCACTTAGGGGTTTATAAGGCACAGATGTACATTCAGGACGTAGATGACACGGTGTATTGTTGATATTTTCCCGCCACCCTAAAGGGAGTGGCTTAATCGTGCCTTAACGACCTGCCTCCAGGAACCATTTCTTGCTTCCAAGATCTGGCGGACAGGTTCATTAGTCAGTTCATCGCCATCCGAAAAGAGAGCCGAACCAGCATACACCTCTCCAAAATTAAGGTCTGCAAGAGTCTCTGCCAGACTTTATGAAACGTTTCCATCAAGAGGCGGTCCTTATCCCGGACTTGGAGGATAGGGTAGCATACACCTCCTTGCTGAACGGCTTGAAAAGTAGGTGGTTGAAGTTCTCCCTAGTCGAGCAGAAGGAGACCATTCTTATAGAGGCGCTGAGGAAAGTCGTGGACTTCATTCGCGCCACTAAAATCTGCGCTAATAGTTTGGACGCCCTAAGAAAGGCTAAAACCCCTGCAGATAGGAATCCCAGTAGGGGTGGCAGGAACCATGGCTCAGGGGATAGGAAGTCGCATCTTGAGGTTATTGACCCACGGTTTACCACGGACCCTCGAAGCTTCCTCGTGGAGGTAAGGGAGCATCCTATGCTGAAGAAACCACCCCCGATGACTTCCGCTCTGAAGCCCCACAATGCATGGAAGTATTGTGAGTTTCATGAGCAAAACGGCCATACAACAGCTGAGTGTCGTGAACTGAGGAAGACCCTTCATGAGCTAGTGGATAGGGGCCAGATCAATCACTTTCTGAAGAGAGGTCCGTGTTTCCTTCAAAGCGAGTGCGAACCCGCACGGCCTGAGCTGCGAGATGAGGAATGCTCCACCAAGGTCGTGCCTACTATTACTGAGGGTTACCCGGAAGGTATTACCCACTATGCCTAGAAAGCCCAGCTTCGGGACGCCCAGCAAGTTCTCATCGCCGAGCTAAGGACTCGGGTCACGATACCAACAATGGTGTTCGGTGAAAGAGACACTTCGCATTTTACCTCTTCGCACAACAACCCGCTGGTGGTAGAAATGAAGGTAGCCTGTGTAATTGTGCGGAGGATCCTAATTGACACCAGAAGCTCCATGGACACCATTACCTGGGACTCCTTAAAGAAGTTAACATATCTAGGAAGGGACATCGTCCCTCTAGTTTATCCAATCCTAGGCTTTGGTGGATAGGAGGTGAATCCCATCGGAATTATCCGCCTACCGTTACTCTTTAGAGATAAATGGAAGTCAAAGAATTTAGAAGTTGATTTCTTAGTCGTGGACGTTCCGACGGCTTACAACATTATCCTAGAGCGGCCCACCCTCCTCACTGTCAAGGCTGTTATCGCTCCCTACTTGCTTCAGCTTCAGTTTGAAGTTGATGACGGGAGTATGGGCACGATGCACGGGGACCAACACACAGCTCGAGAATGTTACTTGGTAAGAAAATGCCCTCTCATGGAGTGGACGAGCGAGCGGGGGTCGGACGGTTCATTAATGACCGGTAAAAAGCCCCAGACCGAGCCTCTTCCTCCTTCCCCAGTAGTGGAGGCTTTAGTTATACACACTACACCCTCAGTCGGGCCTAATCGACCTCATCCCGAGGCCGTAGAAAGTACAGAGCAAGTTCCGCTGGAAGAAGATTATCCTGACCGCACAGCTCAGATAGGCCGAGAAATAAAGGCTGACACCTGCGACTCATTGATCTCACTCCTACGGGAGTACCAAGACGCATTCGTCTTCGGTCTTGAAGAAACGCCCAGTATCGACTCGACCGTCATGGAACATTGGTTGAATGTGGACCCGCTGTACAAACCGGTCATTCAGAAGAAACGCCACATGGGCCTAGAGAGAGCGGCCGTGGCAACTGCCGAAGTGCAGAAACTACTGGAGGCGGGATTCATTAGGGAGTGTTAGTACCCCGAGAGAATCTCAAATGTGGTCTTGGTAATAAAAGCCCAATGGGACGTAGAGGATGTGTGTAGACTTTACTGACCTAAACAAGGCCTATCGAAAGGACGGCTACCCCTCCCGAAGATCGTTAAGCTAGTGGACGCCACGGTCGGGCACGCCTTGTTGAGTTTTATGGACGCTTTCTCTGGATACCACCAGATTCCCTTGTGTCCGGAGGATCAGGAGAAGACTGCGTTCATCACCGGTAGAGGCCTACACTGTTATAAGATAATGCCTTTTGGGTTGAAGAACACGGGGGCCACCTATCAGCGACTCGTGAACAAATTATTTGAACCCCTCATTCGGAAGACAATGGAAGTCTATGTTGACGACATGATCATGAAAAGCATGCTCGACGACACACATAGCCGAGACTTGTGGTAGACATTCGACATACTTCGAGCCTTCGGAATGAAGCTCAACCCAAAGAAATGTGTATTCGGGGTGCGTTCAGGCAAATTCCTCGGATTTATTATCAGCAGCCGAGGACTAGAGGCTAATTTATACAAGATCCAGGCAGCCCTCAACATGAAACCCCCACGAAGCGTAAAGGAGGTACAGCGACTAACGGGATGCATTGCAGCCTTGGGATGGTTCATGTCTAGATCTGCTGACAATTGCCAGCCATTCTTCCGCGTCCTGCGGAGGCAAGCTAACTTCACCTGGGATCAGGAGGCCAATGAAGCCTTCCAGGCCTTAAATACGCATCTGGCTCGGCTACCCAAGATAGCAAGTCCACTCATTGGGGAGACACTCTCACTCTATTTGGTTGTCTCGGAGCAAGCCATTAGCACGGTCTTGGTGGTGAAATGAGAAAAAGAGCAAATCCTGGTATATTATGTAAGACACGCCCTGGCTAGGGCCGAGGTAAACTACCCCCTCATAAAGAAATTTGCGTACGCACTGGTGATGGGCAGCTGAAAATTGATTCCTTACTTTGAAGCCCACAAGGTTATCGTTCTCACTGACCACCCCTTGAAGAACGTCTTTCAGAGATTAGACGCTTTCGGCCAGCTCCTAAAGTGGGTCGTCGAATTATCTCAGTATGATCTAGTCTTTGAAGCATGGCGAGCCATCAAAGCCCAGGCCTTGGTCGACTTTTTAGCTGAGAATACTGCTCCTACTTTGGACAATGATCTGCCCCCTCATCATCGAGAGCCCTGGCGGTAAGCGGCACAAGCATGCCTTGAAGCTTATGTTCAAAGCTTCCAACAATGAGGCCGAATACGAAGCCCTAATAGCGGGAGTAGAGCTATTCTACACCGTAGGAGCCGGCTCGGTCCAGGCATTTTCTGACTCCCAGCTGGTGGTTAGCCAGCTCAATGGAGAATATGAGGCCAAAGACGACGCTATGGCGGAATACATTCAATGAGTACGGGAAGCTACCAAACTACTGAAGCACTTTGCGATAACGCACATCCCTCGATCAGAAAACCGGCAGGCCGACGCGCTGTTAAAGTTGGCCAACTCTTCTGAAGATGGGAAGCCTAAAAACATCCAGTGGGAGACCTTGACGATGAGAAGCATCGACCTCTATGAAGTGTTGTGGCTGGATAGGAGCACGGTATGGGTGGACCACATCCGTGTGTACCTTACTAATGGTACTCTACCTGCGAACCCAAAAGAGGCCGACCGCGTGAAGCGACGATCCAATTGGTTTATCCTGTACGAGGGGATACTATACAAAAGCTCCTTTGCTCGGCCCCTCCTAGGTTACGTAACCCTGAAAATGGGTAAGAAGATATTTGAGGAGTTACATGAAGGGGTATGTAGTTCGCACATAGGGGGCAGTGCACTGGGAGTAATAGCTATACATACTAGCGACTACTGGCCCAGCCCACGAGAAGATAGTATGAACTTGGTTCGCACTTGTGATAAGTGTCAAATGTTTGCACCCATCCAGCGGCTGCCCACCACTCCGCTAACACCTGTTATTAGTCCCTTACCCTTCGCTACTTAGGGTATGGATATACTAGGACCTTTCCCCAAGCTATGGGGCAGCGTAAATACCTTTTCGTCGCGGTGGATTACTTTACTAAGTGGATAAAAACCGAAGCAGTGGCCTCCATCACGACTGCCGGGGTACGAAGATTTATTTGTAAGATCATCACCACCAGCTTCGGCGTCCCTCATGCAATGATTTTCGATAATGGGTGACAATTTGACACCACTAAGATAATGGATTACCTCAGCACTTTGGGGTGCCAGGCTAGGTTCATTGCTGTCGTACACCCTCAAACTAACGGGCAGGCCGAAGCGACTAACAAAGCAATCCTTCATGGTCTATAAAAGAAACTCGATGAAGCCAAGGGTAAATGGGCAAATGAGTTACATGGTGTACTATGGGCACTAAGTACATATGAGAAAACAACAATTGGAGAAACACCGTTCATCCTGGCGTACAGGTCAGAGGCCGTCCTACCAGTTGAAGTTGCACTCCACACCCACCGCCTCACAATATTTCAGGATGAGTTAAACAATGCAGCGCTCCGAGAAGCCTTAGACCTCCTCCCCTATGCCCGAGGAGATGTCCTCATCCGAGAAGCACTTTATAAGCTCCGCATCACTTCTCTCCATGACCAAGCCATGAAGCTGCAGCCAATACATGTCGGAGACTTCGTTCTTTACCGCACGGAAGCCATAGCACGGGGAAGTGAACATGGCAACCTCACAGCCAACTGGGAAGGCCCATACAAGGTCGTCACTCAAATAAAGCCTAGCACGTATTCTCTTCAGACCACTGATGGCACACCTATCCTAAGGACTTAGCACAGCAGCAACTTGCGAAAGTACTACTCATAGTTTTCCCTTTGTAAATGCCCGGCAATTATGAACACATGATTTGTAAGAAATAAATACAAGTCCTATAAAGGCAATTCCACGGGCAACACTCTTATCTACCTTAAGCCCCAATGGGGGCTAAGAGTCCGTGAGCACGGCCTTAAGGCCGGTCGCTATACTATTAGCCCCAATGGGGGCTAAGGGTTTGTGAGTACGGCTCTAAGGCCGATCGCTTATACTTTTAGGCCCAATGAGGGCTAAGAGTCCGTGAGCACGGCCCTAAGTCCGATCGCTATACTTTTAGCCCCAATTAGGGCTAAGAGTCCATAAGTACGGCCCAAAGGCCACTATACTTTTAGCCCCCATTAGGGCTAAGAGTCCGTAAGTACGGTCTTAGGCCGGTCGCTATACTTTTAGCCTCAATGGAGGCTAAGAGCCCGTGAGCATGGCCCTAAGGCCGGTCGCTATACTTTTAGCCCAAATGGGGCTAAGAGTCTGTGAGCACGACCTTAAGGCCGGTCGCTATATTTTTAGCCCCAATGGGAGCTAAGAGTCCGTGAGCATGGCCCTAAGCCCAGTTGCTATACTTTTAGCCCAATGGGGCTACGAGTTTGTGAGCACGGCCCTAAGGCCGGTCGCTATACTTTTTATCTTCACCGGGGGCTAAGAGTTCATGAGCATGGCTTCAGGGCCAGTCGCTATACTATTAACCCTACTAGGGGCAAAAAGTCCATGAGCACTGTAACGACCTGAACCTAAAATCATGCTAATTATCTTGCATTATATTAATCACAAATTAATCGAGTTGGGCATCGTATTTCGATTTAGTACTCTATATATATATATTTATTTATGTAATTGCAGGTTGAATCGGCAGAATGACATCAAAATAAATTTCACTACACTCCCAAATAATCCATTCGAATATTAATAAATATTTGAACATTAGCTAAATAAATAAATAAATAAACAAGAGTAAAAATTAAATTAGCCCAATTATGATTAAATGTAAAGAGCAATAATTTAAAATGGAAAAATTTTTTTCCCATAAATCTTAACCAAAGAAAATTTACCAAGAATACATGTATATATGTATTTTTACTTGGATGAAAAAAAAAAAAAAGAAGGAAGGATGCAGGTTGTTAGGTTAAACCTAGAAAAATCTATACAAGCAAAATTATCAAGAAATTAATAAAACAAAATTCAAAATATTAAAACCCAAAAGCCCTCAAATTTCCCCAACATGCCCGACCCCCTGCTTTTTACGACAGTCAGACCCCCACCCCTCTCTGCTCTGGCGTTTCTCTCTAATCCCCACCAGTCGTGCACCACTGCTCGTTGCCGGCTTTTGCTACCGTTTGCCGCCCCTCCATCAGCTTGTCCGCCAGTCTACTTGTGGCCTTCCCTCTTCATCTTGCTTTTGGGTGTGTTTAAAAGGGCGACACAGGTAAAAACCCTAACTCTTCATGATTCGATTTTTGGTATTTTTATGCTTGGGTTTCAGTAATAGTTAGTGTATTCAGATCAAATGAGTATTAATTTATGGTTTTCGTGAAATTTTGGTATGAATGGAATGTTGGAGATTGAGGAGGAGGAGTGTGGTGAATGGGGTTTGTACATGAGTTTCAATGTATTTATAATGATTTAAAGGTGTTTAAGTAAATTTTGATAAATATGTGAGGGAAACCAATGAGAAATCTAAGTGTTGGATGTGTGTGTAATGTTGTCATGGATGTAGAGATTTAAGGATTTTGGCTTAAATGAAGTTTAAGTTTAATCATGTTCATTATTAGTGATTAATTGAATTGTATAACAACTAAATGGATATATATATATATACATATATATATATATATATATATATAATATATAATACATCTATATATATATATAATATATATATATATATATATAATATATTATATAATATATATATATATATATATATATATATATATATATGTATGTATGTATGTGTGTGTGTGAGATTAAAGTGTGGAAGTGTTGTGAACTTGGTTGCCAAGTGGAAATGGTCGAGAAAATGAAGGAAAATAAATGAAATAACATTGATATTTTAAAAAAATTTTGAGCTAAGAGTGAAGCTAATTAGGTTGCAATCTGAAAATGCTAATGGCTTGAAGTTCAAGTTGAGAAGAAAGAAAAGAGGCAGGGAAAATATATTGTTTTGGACTAATTTGGCAAATATCCTTAATGAAAATTTGGGACTTAACTTGGTGATTATTGCTAGGGGAACCTGGATAGGGGACCTTGACAAGCTAAATATACAAACTTGGATGATAAGTGTAAGGTGACTTAAGTATTGGCTAAGTTTATGTTCTAATTTTTTTTTTCCTTGCATTAGTCGTTAAGTCTAAAGATGGTAGATGGGTTAAATGTTATCCATATGTTCGGAACTATCCAACGGGAGACGTATATGATCTAGGACTCGATCTGAACCCGAAACTGTGTCATGGTGTCACCCTAAGCTGATCGCAATTAAAAAAAAACAAAATAAAATTAAGGCATAACGACGGTTAACAATGATGTGACTAATTAAAGAGAAAAACAATAATAATAATAATGACGCTAATAATAACAACCATGATTAATACAAATTAACAATAGTAGTAGTTGTAATAATAATAATAATAGTAATAATTAATAATGGTGTTATAATACTAATAAGTGCGATTAAATAACGACATTAATGAGCTCATAATAATAATAATTCAAATGGTAGTGTTGATAACGATGTTATTGATGAACACAAGTCGAGTCATACCATTGCACTATTATAACACTTACTAAACAAACATTAGCAGCACGAAGAAGAGGAGCAATAATAAAAAATAAAATAATCCTAGTTAGGTTAACAGCAATTGTCATACTAACAATTGAATGCTAATAATTGAAAGAGAGATCGAGGGAATTTAAATTAATTATTAAGTCAAGAAATTTATAAAACTTCTTAATCTCACACTAATCATAGAAATTACTTAATTGACGCAGAAGTAATGCCACCTCTGCTGCTTCAAGCTGCCAGCGAACGATTTCCACTAAAAAGGAGAGAAAGACTTTCAAAGACCAGGTACGTGCATCGCCTGTACTCTTCGAAAACTCACATGTTTCTCAAACCATGCAAAATCAATGTGATATTCATATAATGAATCATTTTATGTAATGTTTTGTCACATAAGCAAGTGGCCCCATCAATTATTAATCATCAAGCCTTATGCCCTCCAATTTACCCTCGCGGCTGCAACTCAGGCTTTCTGATCGGCCTGAGAAGTGTACACCTATCTCAAGATTGCTGCAGACGTCAACAGGGGTCCACTTCCAGATAATAAGTGGCAAGTCAACTTTACTCATACATTCTCTCTCTCCTGTTTGCAAAATAAAATGTTTTAAAATACAGGCGCCTAAATAGTTAAACTAAAAATATGTTTTACTGCATATGAGTGTACGTGCTAAGCTTCGGCTCATATTTCAAATATTTTTGTGTTTTCTGTTTTAGTTAAAGGAGTAATGAACAGTTTCCTTCCTGCTAAGTTAGAAGAAAGCAAGATATGAGCGAAAGTTGAAATCTTGCAGAACATTAGCTAGCCAAGCGCCAACATTGAGTATATGCTTTGGGACATTAGGACGGTTGGTGCCTGATATCGGTATGCTAAGTTATCAAGTGTACTATGGGTTAAACAGGTTGTCGAATGTATGTTGTTTCCAATGTTTGGTGAATCAGGTGATGACATGGATAACACCGTGTTATAAGTAGTTTCAGGTAGCCTTGTTCCGTTATGGAACGGCGGTAATGCCTCCAATCAAAAGACTTCCGCTGCAAATCATTAGTAAATAAGGGATTAAGTTAGAGTAACCGAGCATTAAAATTGGGGGCATTACAGTTGTGGTATCAGAGCTAGGTTTAGGGCGACTGTGAGTTATAGGGATGTCTATGAGTTGTGTTGGACTAGTGAAACAAAATGTTAACTAGGAGTTCATGTGTATGCATACATCATGAGGATGTTTTAGTAAACATTTACCAGGGGTTCATCTTTTGGTATTAAGGCCAACAACATAGTTAAATAATATCTTAAGAATTTCATCGTTATCAAAGTAGAGTGGGGAAGCATTTGGTTAACTTTTTGGTGACGTATGTACTCCAAAGAAGTTTATTAAGCTCATAACGATAGTTTGTGTAGTTTTGGGTTGTCGTTTGAGTTACCAGGATAACTTCAATTTAGAGGTTTATTAAGATGTATTAAAACACTGAATGTTCGGGTATTGTGATGTGTAAGACATGACAAGAAGGTGAAGTTCGTAAACTCTTATGTGATTAATGCAACACCAAACTACACTAACTTACTAAATAGGGAAATGTATTATGTAGCAATATTCAAAGAGTGGATCAGTATGAAATAGCCATTGCAATAGTGGAATAAGGTCAGTGTATGAAGGCCTGTCACACCATAACAGAGCATAATGAATTAGCTGGTGGCAGTTCAGTGGCTTGTAGGAGTGCTAGTTGATATCATATGGGTTGTTTGTAACAAGATAAGGTGTTACGCAAAGGAAGTGTTGTCATTAAATGTGTCTCCAAAATATGTGAACTTATATAGGCTACTGACTGCTAGGTGTGTACAAGTCATTCTGACCTAATAGCATGTTTTGTGGTGATGGAGGTAGTAAGTAATGAAGAGATGGAGGATATTTAGACTTGAGATGTTGGTGGACATTTGAATCTGGGTCATTGATTCATATCACAAAAACAAACATGCCTCAATCTAGGCGAGAGTAGGCATCAAAAACTTTGAAAATGTGTAGGGGAAAACTCTTTTAGAGATTCAAGATTCTATAGTGTGGTTGGGTCGATAACGTCCACCCTTATTTGCAATCTCTAAGGGCACATTGAAAATTACTATACTCATCAGATTGCACAAAATAAATCAAGTGGATAAGATTTTACCTTGTGGAGCATCAGGTGATTCGGTAAGTAAGCTCCTTGGGATTAACAAGGACTAGATAAAAACGAAAAATAGAAAAGAAAGAGTAAGAAGAAGGACACTCAGATGTTGGATTTATCAAAGTAGCAAGAGTGACGGTCCACAACTTGGAGTACGCTTATTTTGGTAAAAAACGACTAGCTACAGAAGTTAAATTAGAGGAAAAGGGCTTAAGGATATGTCGTATATATATATAGAAATACATATATTATATATATATATATATATATATATATATATATATATATATATATATATATTAAATATATATATATATATATATATATATATATATATATATATATATATATATATATATGCATGGAATCTATAGAAGTATTACTAGTGATTCTTTGAGGTTGAGATGTCAAATTTAAAAGAGTGTTACCAGGACATAACTTCATGTACAACAATAGAGTATTGTGGGGTAATGAGGTATGTGAGATTTTTGCATACAGATTTAAACCCAGGCGACTATTTCTTGAGCATGTCAAATCCTTGAAATTTTAGCTGCATGAGTCCCTGCATTGATCCAAATGAGTTTACCGTGACATTAGGCCAACTAATATTAGGCCTCCCTTGTTAGATATCATTGCATAATTTAGCATCCTTCTTGACTTCCTTGGTTACCTCCTAGAGCTCGCCGCCCCTTATTATGCAATCACATAATTTAATTTGTAATTCCTTTGTAATCAAATTAAACTTTGCAAAAACTATTTGATCACTACAGCAATACTTCATTACATACCTTTTTGAATTCCCCCATTGAGTTTTCTTATGAAATTAATTTTTAAAGGGAATCCCTATCATTGTGATGGTTACGTCTCTCTTACTTTCACTAATTACCTCTACTCAGCTTACCTTCTGCAACCATTATTTCAATAGTAACATGACCTTGCTATATTACGTTCTCCCGATCCCGAGCATTTGCCTAGAAGATCTTAATTGGTATATGAAGCCTTGCTGATTAATTTGTCTTTTGCATTAATGCTATTATTTCTATAATTTCTTATGCTTGGTTGATCTGCCTCATCTTTAGACTTTGCTTTCTTTCAACGTTATCTGCTCCTTCTCTTAATTTCATAATTTTGGAATGCTAATCGTTTCTCAAGAGTGCTCGTACCTATTCCCAGCACCATCCACCATGTCTTTGAAACTTGTGGCTAAATATTGAACCCATTCTTGCTCGATTTTAAGTGGTTGTCCATATTCCAATACTTTTGACTTTCATCTTTCTCTTCTTTATTTTTGCTAAAAACGTATTTATATGTATATATCTTGCACCCCGTTTATTCATGGCAGTAAGCCTATATAGCATGTTTGACTTAGAGATGCAGTTAAGCTCCCACTAGTGCGAGTTAACAATGACTGTTATAACCCTAGCAATTTTCTTACTTTTAAATTCCATTCCTCAAAATATAGACTCAGCCATTCTCTATGCAATCTTGTTATCTTACTTAAATTTGTTTCATATTGCCTATTTTATACTCTACTCATTCAAACCCGAGTTCGTCTATCGGCTTCATCATGTTGATGGTGAGTAAACGGTCACCTTGTTGAAACTCTGTTACTACTATCTTATTTGTAATTCAACAGTTGAATCCAATTATAACTAAATCACCTTTCCAGTCTAAAGTGTGTCAAATCTTTTCCTCTAAAACTCTTTTGTCGTTATCTATTACCCTATGTTGGACATTTTGATTGTCCTGTTTCTTATAATATTAGTACTATATTATGACTTTGACATTCAACCACACTTTAGTGTCATAATTATAGTAACAGTCCATCCTTTTATTCCTGTGAGAGCTCCAAAACCCCAAATTTATTTTCATTCATGCGAGGGATCTGGGCAGTTTGGCCGAGCAAGCAGAGCTTTGATCGAAAGTATTTAAGTAAGCGAATAATTTCATCTTCCTATTTTTGAATACTCTAATCCTTTCTTATTTCATTTCATATTTCATAAACAACGTAACTTGATCTGTAAGTCAACTTATTAACTACTCAACCGGATTGAGATGGCATAGAATAATTGTAATTGCCACTGATATGAGTCAGAAACTGTTGACTATCTGTTGGCTCTTTCATGATTCTTACTTGCAAGCCACAATGCTGATGGCCTTCTATTCTTGTATTCGTGAAACTCCTAGCCATCCTTACTTTAGCCATCTTATGATAATTCCTCCCTTATTAATCATTTCTAACTTCACTGTTTATTTCTTTCATGAGTAATGACTCACTCGACCACCATTCTTATCACTCTCATTCACGAATATGTTCATCTTTAGAGTTGAATTTAGATCTAGCATTCAACGATGAAAAGCCCAGCAACACAATAATAACTATCCAATCTAGTGTCACCAGGAACCTTGAAAACATAAGCGCTGAAGTTGTATCACATGGGTTAAGAAGTGAGTTGTCATTGGCATTAAAAGTGCAACCCTCAATAATAGCGAAGATTAAGTTAAGTCAAAAGGGTGATATCAAATTAGAGAGACTTAAGCAAAATGTCATAAAGGGGAAGTCACTTGACTTTATGATACATGAGGATGGAACCTTTAGAATAGAAAATCGGTTATCTGTTCTCAATAAAGAGGAATTGAAAGGAAGATTTTAGGAGGAGCCCATAATACTCGATACTCAGTGCACCCAGGGGGAACAAAAATGTATTGGGATCTGAGGCAATTCTTCTAATGGGATAACATGAAGAGAGAGATTGCAGAGTATGTAGACAAATGTCTGATGTGTCAAAAGGTGAAACCTGAACATCAGCGCCTTATAGGCGAATTGAGACCTTTGGGAAGTTCCGTCTGAAAGTGGGATTTAATCTTAATGGGTTTGGTCACGAGATCGTCTCTTGCATCTTCGAAAAAGAGCGTCCTTTAGATCAATGTTGACGGACCCACCAAATCTATTAATTTTATACCAACCCAAGGGGCTTAGTGTGTAGAGCGACTATTGTAATTGTATGCCAAAGAAATAGTCTGACTGCATGACATATCAAAGGCCATAGTATCTGGTAGAGACCAAAGGTTCCAAGCTCGGTTTTGGCAGGCTCTGCAACAAACTTTTGGGACCAAGTTAAATTTTAGCAGTTCATACCACCCTGATATTAAAGGACAAACTGAGAGAGTGAATCAAATCCTAGAGGATATATTGAGAACCTGCGGGCTTGACTCCCATAGAAGGTGGGAAGATTATTCACCATCGATGGAATTCTCCCATAATAATAGCTATCAATTCACCATTAGGATGACCCCTTTTGAGGTCCTGTATAGGAGAAAGTGCAGAACCCCATGGTGCTAGAGTGAGCTCGATAGAGCACTAATCATAGGACCTAACTTGATTAAAGAGACCACCAAATGATAAGGAAGATTCAAGAACATATCAAGGTGGCTCCGGGCCGACAGAAAAGCTACGCGGATAAAAGAAGAAGGCCATTAGAGTTTCAAGTGGAAGATAAGGTATTTTTAAAAGTATCCCTAGTTAAAAGAGTGAGACGATTCAACCTTAGGGGCAAGCTGAGCCCTAGGTATATCGGGCCTTACAAAATTATTGAGAGGATGAACCCTGTGGCTTATAGGTTGGATTTACTAACAGAACTTGAGCATGTGCACAACACTATTTATATTTCAGAGCTTATAAAATATGTTCCAGATCCACATCATGTCATCATACAAAACTAGTAGAAGTCGCTGAGAACCTAATGTACGAAGAGCGTCCCGTACAAATATTAGACTACAGCGTTAAGCAGCTCCGAAACCAAAGCATTCCTCTAGTTAAGGCCTTGTGGACCAACCATAATTCCTCTGAGGCTACATGGGAACCCGAGGAGGACATGAGAAGCAAGTATCCATACCTATTTGAGGTACGGTCAATGCTGCTTTTAAACTGCAAGTTTCGAAGACGAAACTTATTTTAAGGAGGAAAGACTGTAACGGCCCGAACCTAAAATCATGCTAATTACCTTGCATTATATTAATCACAAATTAATCGAGTTGGGCGCCGCATTTCAATTTTGTACTATATATATATATATGTTTATTTATGAAATTGCAGGTTGAATCGGCATATTGACGTCAAAATGAATTTCACTGCACCCCCAAATAATCCATTCGAATATTAATAAATATTTGAACATTAGCTAAATAAATAAATAAATAAATAAATAAATAAACAAGAGTAAAAATTAAATTAGCCCAATTATGATTAAATGTAAAGAGTAATAATTTAAAATGGAAAATTTTGTTTCCATAAATCGTAACCGAAGAAAATTTACCAAGAATACATGTATATATGTATTTTTACTTGGATGAAAAAAAAAAGGAAGGAAGGAAGGAGGTTGTTAGGTTAAACCTAGAAAAATCTATACAAGCAAAATTATCAAGAAACTAATAAAACAAAATTCAAAATATTAAAACCCAAAAGCCCTCAAATTTCCCCAACATGCCCGACCCCCTTTTTTTTCGACAGTCAGACCCCCACCCTCTCTGCTCTATCGTTTCTCTCTAATCCCCATCAGTCGTGCACCACCGCTCGTTGCCGGCTTTTGCTGCCGTTCGTCGCCCCTCCGTCAGCTTGTTCCTCAGTCTGCTTGTGGCCTTCCCTCTTCATCTTACCTTTGGGTGTGCTTAAGAGGGTGACAAAGGTAAAAACCCTAGGTCTTCATGATTCGATTTTTGGTGTTTTACGATTAGGTTTCCGTAATAGTTACTATATTTGGATCAAATGAGTTCTAATTTGTTGTTTTCGTGAAATTTTAGTATGAATTGAATGTTGGAGATTGAGGAGGAGGAGTGTGGCGAATGGGGTTTGTACATGAGTTTCAATGTATTTATAATGATTTAAAGGTGTTTAAGTAAGTTTTGATAAATATGTGAAGGAAACCAATGAGAAATCTAAGTGTTGGATGTGTGTGTGATGTTGTCATGGATGTAGAGATTTAAGGATTTTGGCTTAAATAAAGTTTAAGTTTAATCATGTTCATTATTAGTGTTTAATTGAATTGTATAACAATTAAATGGATATACATATATATATGTGTGTGTGTGTGTGTGTGTGTGTGTGTGTGTGAGGTTAAAGTGTGGAAATGTTATGAACTTGGTTGCCAAGTGGAAATGGTGGAGAAGATAAAGGAAAATAAATGAAATAGCGTTGACATTTTCTAATTAGGTTACAATCTGAAAATGCTAATGGCTTGAAGTTGAAGTTGAAGTTGAGAAGAAAGAAAAGAGGCAGGGAAAATATATTATTTTGGACTAATTTGGAGAATATCCTTAATGAAAATTTTGGACTTAACTTGGTGATTATTGCTAGTGGAACCTGGATATTTAATTGGGGACCTTGACAAGCTAAATATACAAACTTGGATGATAAGTGTAAGGTGACTTAAGTATTGGCTAAGTTTATGTTTTTTTTCCCCCCTTGAATTAGTCGTTGAGTCTAAAGATTGTAGATGGGTTAAATGTTATCCACATGTTCGGAACTATCCAACAGGAGATGTATATGATCTAGGACTCGATCTGAACCCGAAACTATGCCATGGTGTCACCCTAAGCTGATTGCAATAAAAAAATAATAAAATAAAATTAAGGCATAACGACGGTTAACAATGATGTGACTAATTAAAGAGAAAAACAATACTAATAATAATGACGCTAATAATAACAACCATGATTAATACAAATTAATAATAGTAGTTGTTGTAATAATAATAATAATAATAATAATAATAATAATAATTAATAATGGCGTTACAATACTAATAAGTGCGACTAAATAACGACATTAATGAGCTCATAATAATAATTCAAATGGTAGTATCGATAATGATGTTATTAATAAACACAAGTTGAGTCATACCATTACACTATTATAACACTCATTAAACAAACGTTAGCAGTATGAAGGAGAGGAGCGAAAATAAAAAAATAAAATAAATCAAGTTAGGTTAACAGTAATTGTCATACTAATAATTGAATACTAATAATTGAAAGAGAGATCGAGGGAATTTAAATTAATTATTAAGTCAAGAAATTTAATAAAACTTCTTAATCTGATACTAATCATAGAAATTACTTAATTGAAGCAGAAGTGATGCCACCTTTGCCGTTTCAAGCTGCCAGCAAACGATTTCCACTAAAAAGGAGAGAGAGACTTTCAAAGACCAGATACGTGCATCACCTGTACTCTTCGAAAACTCACATGTTTCTCAAACCATGCAAAATCAATGTGATATTCATATAATGAATTATTTTATGTAATGTTTTGTCACATAAGCAAGTGGCCCCATCAATTATTAATCATCAAGGTTTATGCCCTCAAATTTACCCACGCGGCTGCAACTCAGGCTTTCCGATCGGCCTGAGAAGTGTGCACCTATCTCAAGATTGCTGCAGACGTCAACAGGGGTCCACTTCCAGATAATAAGCGGCAAGTCAACTTTACTCATATATTCTCTCTCTCCTGTTTGCAAAATAAAATGTTTTAAAATAAAGGCGCCCAATTAGTTAAACTAAAAATATGTTTTACTGCATATGAGTGCACGTGCTAAGCTTCGACTCATATTTCGAATATTTTTGTGTTTTCTGTTTTAGTTAAAGGAGTAATGAACAGTTTCCTTCCTGGCAAGTTAGAAGATAATAAGAAATGAGTGAAAGTTGAAATCTTGCAGAACGTTAGCTAGTCAAGCACCAACAGTGAGTATATGCTTTGGGACATTAGGACGGTTGGTGCCTGGTATTGGTATGCTAAGTTATCAAGTGTACTATGAATTAAACAGGTTGTCGAATGTATGTTGTTTCCAATGTTTAGTGAATTAGGTGATGATGTGGATAATACTGTGTTACAGG
Source organism: Carnegiea gigantea (assembly GCA_029747015.1). Taxonomy (NCBI): domain Eukaryota; kingdom Viridiplantae; phylum Streptophyta; class Magnoliopsida; order Caryophyllales; family Cactaceae; genus Carnegiea; species Carnegiea gigantea. Next base: position 390,049 of record JAKOGI010000378.1, read on the forward strand.
TAGTTTCAGGTAGCCTTGTTCCGTTATAGAACGACGGTAATGCCTCCAATCAAAAGACCTCTGCTCCAAGTAATTAGTAAATAAGGGATTAAGTTAGAGTAACCGACATTAAAATTGGGGGCGTTACAAGCACCCGAGGGGCCCAAAGGTTCATACTATTTGTTATTTCGCTTGGGGGCTACCACCTCACAAAATATAAGCCAATTGGCAAGGCCAATACAAAGACAAGCAGATGAACAAGAATAAGTGAAGCAACAAGAGGAAACACAAGTGATAATGCAAAAATCTCCATGCACAAAACTTAGAAACTTTTCATTGATTAAAGGAGTACAAGCACCAATGTCATAGGAAATAAGGGGCAGAAAGAAGAAACAAAGCCCTAGGGGCTCTAAATGTCGGTGTCTTCATCATGGTCACTGGCTTTGACCGCTCTAGCTCTGTCGCCTTCAGGGTCTGGGCTCGAGGCCTCACCATCCAGGGGCACGGTTTCCTCGTCATCCAGGCCCCCCTCGATGGTGGCTAGTGGTGAAACTCCACCAGCTCGGGATCTTGACCGTCGGCCTGAGCCTGGTGGCGATCCTCCATGTACTTAATGTACGCCTTGAAGTAGCCCTCCACGCTGAAGGCGTCAGGGGCCATGGTCAATAAGAGCTCCCGAAAAAACTTGGTGCCTCGGTCATAACCCTAACGATAACCCTGATCCTCCACCCTGGTCGATCTGTCGGCTTCGGCCTCCACGTGGGAGCGAGCCTTCCCTAGCTGGCGCTCGAGGTCTTTCTTCTCGGCCTCCAAGGCCCTTTTCTATTTTTTCAGCTTCTCAAAGCGGCGCTTATACTTAGTTGCTATTTCCTTCCACCTTTTACGCTCGCCCTCGAGGTCATGTATCCACTGCTCCAGGGTGGCCTCGACTTTGCTACTTTCAGTGCACGAGCAAAGATCTAGAAAAATGCCCAGAACATTTAGTTTAGGGAAGTTTGCGGCAAACAAAAAGTGCGTGTCATAGGCTTAGCCTCAACTCGGCCATGGCTAGATGATCTTCGTCGATGACAGACATCTCCGTGGAGCCAGCCGGCGCTAGCGACCATGACTTTGGCCAACTCCTCTACTAAGGAGTGCTAGGTAGGAGTGTCAGCTGCCAAGAAGTCTGTTCCTCGAGCTCGGCTATGCACTGAAGGCTCCCTTGCTACCAGGGGTGAAGATCCCGCATCGCCTCAAGGCCCACCGGTAAAAGGTGACCCTCACCTGTCATCGGAAGCCGAACGCCCACCTGACCTCTGACTCAGGGCAGGTCCTTCTTTTCCTTTATCCTTTGACGAGGGAGCCCTGGCCCTCAGAGGTGTGGGAGCAGACATTGCGGCCGCATCACACCCGCCCTCATCTCGCGGTCACTTGCGAGAAACCAGGTGGGGGAGGTTCAAGGACCCCACGAAAGGTTTCTTGCCACAAGGACCCAGGGAATGAGCCTATAGGGAAGGAAAGACAGTAAGCGTATGAAGATTCAAGGAGAACCGTAAAGAAGGGTAAGCACAAAGTTATAGAGGGTAAACCTTCTTGGCCTGCACCTTCACGCGCTTTCGTCGTACCGCTTCTCGGACCTTCTCAGCCTTTGTAGCAATCTGCTCGGCCATGGCATCGCCGGATTCCAAAGGCGACAACTTCGCCCTCGCTTGCTCTGTACAAGATAAAAGAGAGTCAGGTCAGAACCAACAGAAGAATGCACATATTAGAGAAACATTCAGTACCCTTAGAAAAATCTTTTCAGGATAAGCAAGCCGGCTTTGGCCAAGAAAAAGTCTTTGGTAAAATATTTTAGCCGGGGAAGCCAATTCATGGGCTCCCTCTCACTTGGTCTACTTCGTTTCACTAAGGCGCCTTCTGGGTGCCCACCACCTGGGTCATGAATTTAGGGATCCACCTAGGACGGTCATCCTCCCGAACGTAGAAATGGAAATAACGGTCGGCCCTTTTTTCAGCCTCGGTCGGCTCCCCATAGGGATTTCGGATCTGCTTCCCTTCATTCCAGCATGGAAGGTTTCCCCAACCTGCTTCGCGGCGTGCGAAGTTTTTAACCTCAGTCTTTTTCCCAATAGCCGTCATGAAGCCCTTCTTGTTATTAAAGCGGTACCACCTGAGGTCCCCAGTTTCCTTAGGGGCCCTTTGGATTGAGTGGACCTGCGCAAATGCACGGCCTGTGCAGGTCAACCTATGTAGCTCGTACGTTGCTATAAAAGAGCATTTGTTGTGCCAGGAAGTAGGCACGATTTGCACAGGCACTAGGTCATACTTATTCAGGATGTCCACAATTATAGGGTGGAGCAGAAACCTCACGCCATAAGTAAAGGCTGCCCAATACATCGCTACACATTTTGAGGGTGGCTTATTCACGGTAGCATCTGCCTTGGGTAGCATGAACCTATATCCGGCGGACAAGAGATACTTCTCCTGTAAGGCTGAGCTCTTCAAGGAGGTCACAACTTTCAGGTTTGGGAAGTGAGTGCCTAGCCCATCCTGGATATCCAAGCATAAGGGGACCCCTAGGAAAACCGTCCCCTCGCTTCCCGGACCGGCTCTTCGGTAGCGCGACCTCTTTTCTTAAGCACAGCTCTTCCCGAGCTACTTATTTCCCCCTCTGAAGAGGAACTAGTGCTGGTGGAGTTCACCTTAACGTCATCACTTGACCTATGGGGTCCAGAGGAGGAACGAGGATTACCTTCGAAAGTTCCCTCGGCCAGAAGCTCGTCGAGACTCCTCAGCTGAACAGTAGTCTTAGTCTTGGCCATTCTTCGTTCCTAAATATCAGTCATACCGGGGACAGCTATGTTAATCCCCCATGGATAAGAAACATCTTCCTTAATCCTAAGAATGCTGGGGGTAGAGGAATACTCGCAGCTAGACCAGGAAAGGGTACTAGGCTCAAATACGGGCACTACATAGGGAATCTTTTTGGGCTCTCTAAACTGATTTTTGGGAGATGTGCACTACCACTCGGCCATCAACAAGGGTCGGAAGGCTAGGAAACTGTGGGTGGCGGCCCACCATCTGGGGGTCGGCCGGTCCCTCAGGGACATCCCCACTCGATGAGCAGGATAAAGACATAATTACACAAATATAAAAACAGTAACAATCCTCAAAGTAGGTACAAAGGTGTAACTGTAAAAGATGAAGGAGTAGAAGGAAGAGGTTGAAGGTGATAGGTGATAAATTGTCCTATTTTATGTGCCTCTTTCATCCACTTTTAGCTCGTCTAATAACTTAACCTTTAGGATTTTTACTTGTTTTATTTATATTTTGTAGGAAATAACTCCAAATCAAGCAAACGTCGCGAAAAGGAGTGAAGACGGGACAAAGCGAAGAAAAACAGCGAAAATCGGCAAAAAGGGATGAACCGGGGGCCGAACCACCGTGCCAGAATTTTGGTACAGTGGGGCCGTGCCATGTGGCATGGCCGTGCCACCTTGGCACGGTGTGATCGTGCCACATGGCACGGTCGTTTCCCTGGGACCTATTGTCCGGTTTCGCGATTTTCTATTTAAGCCCTCTTCGGACGTTTTTGCAAGGGGGTCACTCGGGGGTTCTGCTATGTAATTTTTAGGGTAGTTTAGTTTAGGTTTTAACCAATAAAAATTCCATTGAGGAGATTAGATTAGGATTGTATTGAATTAATTTTGGATTCAAGCACTTGGATGTCAAGTTCTTCGCTTCAATCCATAAGTCTTCTTCTTCTCTTTCTCTCTATTTCTTGTTTCGTTCTTGTTTTAGATTTTGTTAATTTAGTTCATATGTTTGATTTTGATTTGATTCAATCGTTGACTGTTTATGTTTAATTCATGTTCGATTGCTTATTAGGATTAGTTTAGTTTTATGCCTCTTCTCTCTAGTTCATGCTTGTGTTCTTCGTTAGTTTATGTTTGAGTTTTTGTGTTTTGTTGATGATTAGTTGCTAGATTTTGTGGGCTTGGATTGTGATTCGCCTCTTGATGGCCAATTAATCTTGTTTTAGGCCTAACCATACCCAATCTATACTTAGAACCTAGAGGTTTCCCTCACGCCCGCCAAGTGTTCGATGAAATGCTTAAGAGAGTTTTCATCCATATTTTTGGGCGATTGACTTATGCTGAGAGGTGAGGTCAATTAGCTACTGTGGGAGAGGGAATAGCCGAGTTCGGAATGTGAAAATAGTATTCGACTCGAGTTAGGTCCGGGGTTGCTAGTTTTGTGGTCTAATTGGGCTAACCCCATGAAAATAGGTGGTTAGGATAATTAGATTAGCTCATGACCCTTGAGAGAGGGCTTGGGTGGTCTTTGATGGTGCAACCGATCATTTCTAGTTCTTGATGTAGTTTGGATTGGTTAGGACTCGTCTTAACTAGTCACAACTCCAAGTCGCTTTTTCTATGTTTGTTAGCATAGTTTAGTTTACCCTTTACCCCTTTCAATCTTGCCTAGCTCGAGACGCTTTAGCTAGCCCTGGTAGTTGGATACACAACTCCCTGTGGATGACACCTCAGGTACTCAACGATACACCTTGCACTTGGGGTTTATAAATATTAAAACTTTTTCCTCAACAAGTTTTTGGCGAGGAGTAGTCCCTTTGCTACCTTATTTTGGGGGAATTCTGTACTATTTTGATCGGCTTTGACCCCTTGTACCTTAGCTATCGGCTGGTATATAACTATGTTGTGCATGATAGATCTTTGTCCTAAGTGAGTCATTCTAAGCTCCAATTCTAACCCCAATACTTCATTATACATGTGCAATCCAGTCCTTATTTATATCATCATCATTATCTTAGGGTCTTAGTCTTCCATGATCAGCTGTCCCACTTGTCTTTGTACACTACTACTCTTGTTCTTGGTTGGTTTCCACTTTCGGTTTGCACAAAGAAAAAACAAACAAACAAAAAAAAACAACCGAAAAAAGAGAGAAAAAGTGGAAACGACCTTTAGTTTGGGATGACAAGTGTCCCTTTGAGGCATGCGCTACTGAGTGCTACCTTTTGAGGCAATACTACCACTGGGAACACTTGACAGGCACCCTTTGAGGCATGCGCTACTGGGTGCTACCCTTTGAGGCAATACTGCTACTGGGGAAGCCTTCCTTCCATGCTAATAAGTCAATAATGTAGTCGGTTGTGTGGGATTAAGTTTGGTTCTAATAAGTTTGAGTCCTAAGATGATGATACACCAGCACACTAAGCACAAGGATGGATTCACAGTTTTGATGTACAGTGGGGTGAACAGTTGGTGCTTTGATGTTGTCATGGGGATAGAGACTCTTGATGTGTACCTTCTGTTTATATGCAGGTTGATATCTTTGTTACATGGGCGATTTGGTTAGTTAGAATGTGTGCAAGCTTTTCCCTTGTATATATTTGTGTTTTTGTTTGTAAATCTATTTTGCTTTTCGGTTTGTGTTTCTCCCTTCCTTTTCCCTTTTATTTTTCTTTTTCAAAGATTTTGTGGGTATATCTTCTACAAACCCTCACGAGACCTTACTCGTCCACTTGGGGGAACCAAGGGGTTTAAAGGGCTTATTGCATACGCTAAATGCAACCGTGATTCCTACGAAAGTAAGTTAGGTCCTTCAGTTAGTTTTTATTTTGTTTTGCTCGAGGACGAGCAAAAGATAGGTGTGGGGGTATTTGATAGGCGATAAATTGTCCTATTTTACGTGCCTCTTTCACCCACTTTTAGCTCGTATAATAACTTAATCTTTAGGATTTTTATTTGTTTTATTTATATTTTGTAGGAAATAACTCCAAATCAAGCAAACGTTGCGAAAAGAAGTGAAGACGGGACAAAGCGAAGAAAAACAGCAAAAACCAGCAAAAAGGGACGAACCGGCGGCCGAACCACCGTGCCAGAATTTTGGCACAGTGGGGCCGTGCCATGTGGCACGGCCGTGCCACCCTGGCATGGTGTGACCGTGCCACATGGCACGGTCGTGTGCCCGGGGCCTGTCATTCGGTTTCGCGATTTTCTATTTAAGCCCTCTTCGGGCGTTTTTGCAAGGGGGTCACTCGGGGGTTCTGCTATGTAATTTTTAGGGTAGTTTAGTTTAGGTTTTAGCCAATAAAAACTCCATTGAGGAGATTAGATTAGGATTGTATTGAATTAATTTTGGATTTAAGCACTTGGATTTCAAGTTCTTTGCTTCAATCCATAAGTCTTCTTCTCCTCTTTCTCTCTATTTCTTGTTTCGTTCTTGTTTTAGATTTTGTTAATTTAGTTCATATGTTTGGTTTTGATTTGATTCAATCATTTAGTGTTTATGTTTAATTCATGTTCGATTGCTTGTTAGAATTAGTTTAGTTTCGTGCCTCTTCTCTCTAGTTCATGCTTGTGTTCTTCGTTAGTTTAGGTTTGAGTTTTTGTGTTTTGTTGATGATTAGTTGTTAGATTTTGTGGGCTTGGATTGTGATTAGCCTCTTAATGGCCAATTAATCTTGTTTTAGGCCTAACCATACCCAATCTATGCTTAGAACCTAGAGGTTTCCCTCACGCCCGCCAAGTATTCGATGAAATGCTTGAGAGAGTTTTCATCCATATTTTTGGGCGATTGACTTATGTTGAGAGGTGAGGTCAATTAGCTAGTGTGGGAAAGGGAATAGCTGAGTTCAGAACATGAAAATAGTATCCGAATTGAGCTAGGTCCGGGGTTGCTGGTTTTATGGTCTAATTGGGCTAACCCCATGAAAATAGGTGGTTAGGCTAATTAGATTAGCTCATGACCCTTGAGAGAGGGCTTGGGTGGTCTTTGATGGTGCAACCGATCATCTCTAATTCATGATGTAGTTTGGATAGGTTAGGACTCGTCTTAACTAGTTGGTTCATTCTGGTCAAATCACAGCTCCAAGTCACTTTTTCTATGTTTGTTAGCGTAGTTTAGTTTACCCTTTACCCCTTTTGATCTTGCCTAGCTCGAGATGCTTTAGCTAGCTTTGGTAGTTGGAAACACAACTCCCTGCAGACGATACCCCAAGTACTCAATGATACACCTTGCATTTGGGGTTTATAAATATTAAAACTTTTTCCTCAAAAGAAGGCAAGGTTGAAGGCACACATAAGTCCTTTGAAGATTCAAAGGAGAAGGTTGAAGGCGCTGTAGTGAATTTTAAAGATAGGGAGAAGGGAGAGGCCGAGCTTCTCTCTCTAAAACTTCACTTCTCTCTCTACAAAAAACTTTGAGCATGTGGGAAATGACTTGTCCCAAAGAATACGACTCCCCTTATATAAGCAAGACGGGAGAGGGAAGAAGGGATGCACTTTTCCCTAGGGAGTCGAATGTATGTCATTCCGACATGTAGCATCCAAGGGGACACGTGGCATCAGAAAGCCAACTTGCACAGCAACAATTCTTCTCCTGAACGCTTCAGTCCCAAGGGAAGATGAGGACCCTCCAGCTCAGTCTAAGGGTTGGGCGATACATCTTTTGTCCTAATAGGGGCTAAGGATCTCGCAGCTCGGCCTAAGGGCTGGCCGATGCACCTTTAGACCCAATGGGCACTAAGGATCATGCAGCTCGGCCTACGGGCCAGGCGACACACCTTTTGCCCCATTAAGGGCTAAAGATCCTGCAGCTCGGCCTAAGGGCCAGCCGATACACCTTTAGGCCCAATTGGGGCTAAGGATCATACAGCTCATTCTAAAGGCCGGGCGATATACCTTGGGGGCTAAAGATCATGCAGCTCGGTCTACGGGCTGGGTGACACGCCTTTTGCCCCATCAGGGTCTAAAGATCCTGCAGCTCGACCTAAGGGCCAGCCGATACACCTTTAGCCCCAATGAGGTCTAAGGATCATGCAGCTCGCCCTCTGGGCCGGGCAACACACCTTTTATCCCATTAAGGGCTAAAGATCCTGCAACTCGACCTAAGGGTTGGCTGATACACCTTTATCCCCAATGGGGGCTAAGGATCATGGAGCTCAGCCTAAAGGTCAGACGATATACTTTTAGCCCCAATAGGGGCTAAGGATCATGCAGCTCGGCCTAAGGGTCGGGCGACACACCCTTAGCTCCAATGGGGGCTAAGGATCATACAGCTCGACCTAAAGGTCGAGAGATATACCTTTAGCCCTAATAGGGGCTAAGGATCGAGCAGCTCGGCATGAGGGTCGAGCGGTACACCTTTAGCCCCAATAGGGGGCTAAGGGTCCTGCGAACTCGGCCTAGGGCCTGACAGTCCTCCTACTTGGCCTAGAGGACGGTTGTTATTCTCCTATATGTGAGTTACTAAAAAAGAGAACAGAACAAGCCTTGAAGGGAGACTCGCATGAAATAAAATGAATTTCTCATTATAACCGAGGATCAGTACATGGCAACCTTACAAAAGATAGAAAGAGCAACAAAGAATGTAAAATGCAATAGGACCCCAATGCCTACTCCTCATCGCTTGAAGTAGAAGGGGTGTCGCTCAACCTCGCCTCTTCTTCAAGGCCGCTAGCCGGCGCAGGATTGGCGATCAAGTCAACAAGACAAGGGAACATGTGCTCTCCTTAGCCTTTCCTCGATTCCCCATAGCCAGGACTCAATGACCGCCCATTTTAAGACCCGTAGGTCCAACGTCATGCAATCCATCGTGATCCTACTCGAGAGTCCTAGCTCCGCAGCCTCGTTGAGCACCATGGCATAAAAGATGGCTTGAATTATCTTAGGGATGTGGGAGTTGTGGGCATACAGCATGGCCACGAGAAGATCAAAGTTAGGGCAAATGTCGTGGTGGTTTTCAGAAGCAGATTAGGCCAGAGAGTAGAGGACTCTCTCGAAGATAAGAGGAACTTGTCCCTAACATACTTTGCCACCTGCTTGGTGCTAAGGAAGTTGGGAAACATGATGGGTTTTCTTCTATCTCTCTCTCTCTCTCTCTCTTTACCACTGTCGTTCTTTCTCTCACTATAAAGGTTGAGAAGATTTCTTAAGTGGTGCTTCCCAAATGGTGTCACCCCACCTTTATAAAGGCAGATGGGTATGCTAAAAGATAGCATGTTTCCCTAAGAGGCAGCAAAACCAAGGAGCCACTATATCCTCGCCATGTGGCTCTTGCACCCGAAAGATTGTTTGGGGCAACCCTAAAGTTCAAAGGCTGGGTTCCATCCCAGAAGTCTGACTCATAGGCTGAACACCATAGGTGCATGACCCCGTGGCTGGTCGTTAAGACTGGCAGCAGGGCAAGGAGTAGCAGGGCTGACCTTCTGAACTCCTTTGAGAGCCGGAGGCTTGATGGGTTTAAGAGTGGACATTACGACCGCGCAAAATGGTCGTAAGAATGGAACACAAGATACTCGCAAAGGAGTCAAACCCTCACATAGAGGAGCAACATTTTATTATCAACGCCGACCATTATAGGTATGCCTTATAAGGAGGACAACATGATGTCGTGCATAATACAAGGAAGGATGTTGAAAAGTTTAACACTACTCTTCATCACTAAAAGGGGGTGGGGGATCATTTGAACCCGAGCTTTCCTCTCGATCGTTTACTGGCCCCCGAGCACCCCCGGAGGAGTTCGCTGGCGAAGCTGCGCCTCTAAAAGGCCGCGCCTATTAACATGCATCTAAGACTCGAAAGGAGTCCACCGTAAGCCTTCAAGGGTCGCCTTCAAATCCGTGGCCATGAACCTGCTCACTGTGCTCAATTCTACAGAGCAGCATGGCATAGAAGGTGGCTGGACCATCTCGGGAAGTTTGAAGTCGCGCGCTGCTTCCTCCACATCAGATGAAGTAAATTATGGACACAGCTCCTAGTAATCCTTCGGGAGCGGACAAGGGGGATGTGAGGCACTCCTCCAATTCCACTTAAAAGTTTCCCTCACATGGTCAGAGAGGAGAAAGGCCATGGTTAGGATGGCAAACTGGGACTCTCTCTCTAAGAACTCTTATCTCTCTCTAGAAGGATTTGAGAACGCTTTGAAGTGACCCTCCATAGGGATGCCTGCTCCACTTTTATAGAGAGGAAGAGAAGGGACTAAAGGGGGACCACACATTCCTAAGATGCCCAACATCATTGCATCATTCAGTTCTCGTCACGTGGCAATCAGTTACATGGTAGCCGGCACAGATGTCAACATTGCCAAGACACCTGCACACCCTTTCCTAGAAAAGGACCATAAGGCCGCCCATTCAGGACCTGGGCCAGAGCGCAGAGCCCTCGAACATCACATAGTCAAGCAGCGATAACTGGGCCTCTTGGACAATAGAAGCACGCAAAACGTAAAAGCTAAGGTAAAATTCCCGTAAAGAAAGCCATCATTTTATTACAAACGCTTACGGAGTACAACCAAAAAGGAACATAGAAAGAAAGAAAGGAAAAAAAAAAGAGAAACACAGAATGCACATCCCAACGGTCGTGGCTAGCCGGGCCTTACTCCTCGCTGCCATCACTAGAGATGGGGGTTTGGTCGTCGGACCTCGAGCTCTCCTCCTCTTCCGAGTCACTGGATGCCTCCTGTCGGTGGGCCTCCAGGATCCTACCTCTGTTGCGCCCTACCCATGCCTAGAAGGTGCTCCACCGCAACTCTTTTGAGGGCCGACTCCATTATCCCGATCATCCACCCATGCAAGATGCCGAGCTTCACGCCGTCATTAAGGAGCATTGCGAGGAACACCACATAGGGTAGCTCGGGAACCTCATAATCCCAAGCATACTCCTCAGCCGCAGCTAGGACAAAGCCTGGGCACAGCTCTTCATAGTCAGATGGTAACGGTCGAGGAGGAAACACCACTTCCTTACGATACCATTCGAAGTTACCTAGCATGTAGAGCGCCATCTCCTCCGTGGTTAATAATTAGGAAACCCCATATTAGAAAGGAAGGAACTTTGTTGTAAACCAAGGATCTGAAATAGCTCCTTTTATACCCCAAAGTTGGCAAGGCCTCGTGACGTCAACCCGCCTTGAAAACCCAAGAGTGGCACTGGCTGACAACCAAGTGTCAGAACAAGAAAGGGTAACTGGCCAAGGACGAACCGTTTCCCGAAAACCCACCGACCGCCACTATGTCAAGAACACTCCACATTTCACCTGACTATCCGGGCGAGACCCCGTGCAGGTAAAATGTGGGGGGCTAGATGATCCGGAAAGTATGATTTTACTAGAAGGCCCAAGGATATTCGATCGCAGAAGAGGCCCAACAAGACATGGTGGGCCCAAAACGGGACCCTTGAAGCTCCCACCAGAGGCCCAAACGGAGCAAGGAGACGGAAGCCAACCTTGGAGGTCTTCCACCATGAAATTACCATTCTACCCACTGTTACAGGAGCTATAAATACTCACCTACACACCTCGGGAAAGGGGTGGACACTGGGACATATTTGACTCAACTCTCTCTTTTTCTTTATTGCATTTATCCTTCTTGGACCCTCCCTTGACTTAACCATCGGAGAGGCGTTCCCCGGACCATAACTCGGGGGTGCCTTTTTTGTAGGTATGGGAAATTCCCGAACCAAACTTAAATTCAGATTTTGAGCTTAATATTCTTACATTTGGTCAACATTTTCTTCCATAACGATAATTCAATTGATATTTTTCACCCCTTAAATAGTGCAATTAATATTTTTCACCACTAGAACTATTTCAATAGTTTGAATTGAAACTTGATCATTAGATATAAAAAATTAAGATAGGCTCAAATTCAGATTTTGATCACGATATTTCTTCATTTGATCAAGATTTTTCTTCGCCGCGACAATTCAATTGACATTTTTTGCCATTTAAATAATTCAATTGATTTTTTTGTCACTAAAATAATTTCAATGGTTTAGATTGAAATTTGATTATCCAAGAGGAAGTATTGAAAAAAACTCAAATGTGAATTTTAAGCTCAAAAATATGACCATTTAAGTAATATTTTTCACCATTTAAACAATTCAATTGATGTTTTCCACTTTTCATGGAAAATGATTTATCTTGTACCAAATAACGGAAAATATGATATGGAAATCAATTTTTCTTGGAAAAACATTTTCCACAGAAAATAATTTTCCGGGAAAACTATGTTCCTTTCAACCAAACATTACCTTGGTCAATATTTTTCTCTGCCGTGATATTTTTTGTCATTTAAACAATCAAGTTGGGGCTTTTCATCGTTAAAATAATTTCAACAGCCTAGATCGAAACTTGATGATCTGAGATGAAGTATTGAGAAAAAACTCAAATATAAATTTTAAGCTCAAAATTTCTTCATTTGGTCAATATTTATATCAGCTATGACTATTTAATCAATATTTTTTGCCATTTAAACATATCAGCTGATGTTTTCTCTTTTCATGGAAAATGATTTACCTTTGTAAAGCTTGTCGTTGAGCTACAAATTTAACCACTACTTCGAATTATAAATAATATTTACAGCATAAGAAAGTAGGGATCGATCCTACAAGGAAAGATTATGTCAAAAGGCTAGTTTAATTCTAAATGATTTTACTACTCTAATTTGTTGTTTCTTCTCTTTATATTTCTAAAATAAATCAACTTTAAATAAAAACCTGGAAAAATACTCAATATTACTCCTAAATATTCTACATTTAATTCTGGAAATAAAACAGTAAATAGCTATCCTAAATAATCTAGAAAAATAAAAAAAAGAATAATAACTCAATCTTCAACTAAAAATCAAAGCAGAGAATAATAAACAGAAAATTAATATTAAAAATCACAAACAGTGACCTAAACTAATATTCTTCAAGTTTATAAGCTTATAACCCCAGAATTATATCTAATTACTTTCAGAAAAATTAAAACAGAAAATTACTGCAGAATAATAAAACAAAAAATTAAATATGAAATTAGAAAATAAATAAGCTGCACTAATATAATTACAAAATTAATTAAAAAAATTACCCTAATTTAAGGATATAATTTTCTGGACTGAATAACACCTAAAAAACGTGAAATAAATATTAAAAACGAAATTTCCAGATTTATTGAAATAAAAACCTGCACATATCAAATTCACGAAATAATTCTGAAAAATTATTAAATAATTCCCAAAAATTACGAAATTAAATAGAGGCAGATTAGGACACTACATAAACCCTAGGATTGATTAAAAATTGAAAAAAAGCGAAAGAAACTATTTTTAGCCTAATTTTTAACAAACCAGTGATTAAACAATAAAACCGAATATAAATCAAATCTAAAATAATAACCACTCTAAAAATAAAAATCTAAATAATCTAAAATTACCAAGACACTCCTAAAAATATATTATTTTGGGGGGGTAAATGGAATTTATATCAAAGCTAATAATTGTAGAATAAAAGTTGACAAAGTAAACAAATTAACTAAAAGCAACAAATAATTATCAAAAGATATCAAATTTATGAAAAATGCTTAGTATAATCTATATCCACCATGCAAATTAATATTTATCATCAACACACAAGTCGATTTCATCCATGAGTTAAACTGTAGAAGACACCCACCAGCGGATCTTCTCCGTTTTTCCTTATATTATAGTTTAATTAGGTCCAGCCCTAATATAAACCCTACTAGTTTTGATAACCCTTACACCAGTGCAAGAATTTAATCAAACTAGAGTATTACGTATTAGAAAAACATCATCTAACGCTTTGTAACCAATTTACCAGCAAATCGATTTAACAAAGATCTATAACGATTACCTAATTAAAAGAGACGGGTTTGAGCCACCCATGATTAATTAGGGTGATACTAATGCTTAAAAGACGATAACTTTTACGTATTAAAGCCCTTTAAACTATCATATGAATTTGTATTAAACTAACTAGCATGCATTCTAATTAATATAATACGAATATCATGAGCGATAAATACTAATCGCTATAGAATCATGAATATAAATCAACTAAATAATAAAGTATTAAACTTATTTCAAAATAATCAACTTAGCATGGTTTCAAATAGATTATACCGAGCACAAAAAATTACTCACTCATATTAAAAATAAAATTACACAAATTAACCAAAGGTTTCATGCTTAATAATAAACTAAACAAAAGAAAAATTTAAAAAATAGAATAAGAATAATAGAAGACTGCTTGACATGGTGGTGAGAAAGGAAGCGAGTATGGTGAGGGGATGAAGACGGCGTGAAGCTTGGGCGTGTGTATGGGCTGATGATGGTGGAGGCGCGAGCAGCCGTGGAGACTGAAGCGTAATGATGATGATGATGAAGTATGGTTATGGGTGATTTACGGTGAGGAAGAAGAAGGTGTGAAGGTAGGATGATGATGGTGATGCGTGGAGATCTTTAGGGTTAGGCATGTGTTATGAGGCTGTCGTGGTCGTGTTATATCTTATAGGATGATGATGGGGATTATGATTTATAGTGAGGGTGTTTAGAGTTAGTGAATAGGGTTTCCTTCTTCCTTTCTTCCTTAGGCTTCCTCTCCATCAAGACTTCTAGCTCTTCTCCAACTCTTGAAACTCAATTAAATAATTATGGAAATAATACTTTCCATAATTTATTAATTTTGGATCGTCTTTATAGCCAAGCGTGTAAAACCCGAGCTTCAACGTCCTTTCTTCTCCTCTTTATTTTATTGATGCTAAACCTGAAAAATATATAAAATAAGGTAAATTAGACAAAATAATATATATAATATAATCGAAATAATTATTAAAACAATGCATGATTTTTGACTTAACAAATTCCCCCACACTTAGACTTTGGACGTCCTCATGCAAAGAAATCTTAGGCTCGATCTAAAAACTTACCTTCTTCCTTTCTTATAAAGTCATGTATAACTATGATATTCCTCCTACAAGTGAATAACTACTAGACATCCAACTGCCATCAAAGAGTTTATTCATCAACCTCATAACATTTCCTTAATGAAATAACAAGATCCATAATCATCCATCTCTTTTAGATATGCATACACCGATCAAGAGGTCTAAAAAATTTATGATAGAAAAATTGAGGTACGGTATGGCTATAGAGACAATTGAACTAGATAGAATAACTTATTGAATTGATTCTAAACTTACCTTGTATTTATTTTTCTTCTTCTTCTTCTTCCTCTTTTTTTTTTTGTTTTCTCAAACGTCACTTTCGCACATATTCGAGGCCCATATAGGGTCTTAGAAATTAAACACTCACTGTCTCACGCTCACCCGAATAGAGGTGCTGGAGCAAATATTTTATTAACATCATTACTTTTATTTATTTTAATGATTCACTAGTATGGGAAGCAAGCTTTCCAGTGGCAGTAATACCTCAAAGGGTAGCACCTAGTAGTGCATGCCTCAAAGAGGTACTTGTCATTCCCGACTTTAATAAGTTATTCTACTAATTCAATAGTCTAAGAAATGGGTTAGGTCATTTTATTACCTCTGAAGTGGACATAATATATGACCAAATAAGATGAATAATTATGATAGTTACTCATTAAAGAGATATATAAGAATCAACTCAAACTTCTCTGAATGACAGCTAGCATGCTCAGGAGTCTTCACTCATAGAAGAATAAACTATAAATAGCTAAGAAAACAAAAATTTTTAATCAAGCAAGCCTAGCATGAACTCATATCATGCATCATTTACAAGAAATTTTTTTTTTCGAGAATAAATACTGTAGGAATTAAATGCAGGATGCATCCCCCCCACTTAATCCATGCATTGTCCCTAATGCATGCAAAAAGATAGAAATAATGAAGATAAAAGCAAAATTAAATAGGTACTTCCCTAAAATTGTTGGGTTGCCTCCCAACCAGCGCCTTTGTTTATAGTCGTTGGCTCGACTTCATGAAGCTCTTGGATCCTCTGGTTGGATCTCTTCCACTAAATCATCATTAATCTGGTAGGGCACTTTTTAAAACTCAGCATGATCAAGACTCTTAGTAAGTACAGTCAAAAATTCGTCTTCATTGGACAAGTTATAAATATCTTGGGACAACTCATCAATAACATTAAGTGCATACATATAATTCACATTGGTAGGGAATCTTATGGCATCAAAAATATTAAATTTAATCACTTCATCATTGAATTCCATAGTTAATGTTCCTTCATGCACATTAAGTTTAGTCCTAGCTGTTATCAAAAATGGCCTGCCAAGCAAGATGGGAATATCATGACATGCATCACCCATGTTCATCACATAAAAATCAGCAGGAAAACAAGTTCATTCACTTGTAATAAGACATCCTCTAACACTCCATCTGGTTGAATACTGCTCCTATCAGCTAATTTAAGCACTACACCAGTTTTCTTTAACTCTCCTAAGTTCAGTTTGTCATAAACAGACCTAGGTATAACATTAATGGAGCCACCCAAGTCAAGCATAGCCCTATCAAAGTAAAGATTTCCTATCTTACAAGGAACAGAAAACACACCTGGGTCTTTGCACTTAGGGGGAAGTTTCTTTTGAAAAATTGCAGATACATTTTTCCCCACACTTACCTTTACATTCCCTACTAATTTTCTTTTAGCAGTACATAATTCTTTCAAGAACTTAGCATAACGAGGCACCTATTTAATGGCATCAAGGAGAGGTATGTTGATCTCTACCTTCCTAAATGTCTTTAAAATTTCTTGCTTAGCCTCATTCACCTTAGAAGTAGGCTTTCGAAATCTACTGGGAAAGGGTGGAATTGGCTTATAAGATTCTCTTTTCTTCTCTCCTATTTCCTTAGTAGTTTGATCAGATTCTGCGTCTAACTCTGGTTCAACTCTTTTGACCTCTAACTCAAGCTCAACCTCTCTACTCTCCCTCCGCTCTTGTAACTCTTTCTCACTCCTAAGTGTTATGGCACTAACATTCTCCTTAGAGTTAGGATAAGGCTAAGATGGTAAACTATTTTGCATTTGAGCCTGCAAGTTGCTAACTATGATATCAGTTGCAGTCTGTCTCTCTTGAACCTGCTTAAGAGTTGTCTCCAAAATCTAGAACCTATCATCCATTTTCTTAAGGACTTGTTTAAGTAGGAAGTTGGTCCTATCTTGATTAGAAGGTTGACGAGATGTTTGGTCAAAACCAGGTGGATTAGTTTGAGGGCTATACCTAAGATTAGGATGGTCTCTCCATCCTTCATTATAAGTGTTAGAATAGGGATCATACCGCCTCTGACCTGTGTTAGAATAGACAGCATTAACATTTCCGTCTTAAAGTGTAGGACATACATCAGTAGGATGCCCCTCTAGACAACAAATACCACATATGATTGCTTTTTGTACTCCCCCAGTAATAATTTTATTCAACATAGTAGTAATATGAGATAACTGACTCTCTACAGATGAACTAGAATCAATCTCATTAACCTTTTTAATTTATGACTCCCTAGCACCAAACTGCTGAGTATTTTGGGCCATTAGATTGAATAAATTTCTAGCATTTGTTGGAGTTTTATTAACTAGAGCTCCCCCACTAGCAGCATCAACCATATTATGATCCATAGGAAGCAATCCCTCATAAAAATATTGAATCAATAACTGTTCAGTTATTTGATGTTAGGGACAACTAGCACATAATTCATTAAATCTTTCCCAATACTCGCAAAAAGTCTTCCCATTCATTTGTTTGCTTCCACATATATCCTTCCTAATAGATCCAATTTGGGATGCTAGAAAAAATTTCTCTAAAAATGATTTATGCAATGCAGTCCATGTAGAGAACGATCCAGCAGGTGTGTAATACAACCAATCTTTAGCATTACCAAGCAAAGAAAAAGGAAAGGCTCTCAACCTAATTTAGTCTTCAGGAATCCCCTCAGGCATCATAGCAGAGCATGTAATAAGGAATTCACTAATATGACGGGATGGGTCCTCTCCAGCTAATTCATAAAATTTAGGTAATAGATTGATGAATCCAGAGTTCAGTTTTAGAGGTTTATCTAATGCAGCATAAGTAATGGATATGAGTTGGATTTCTAGGTTAGGGGTGGCAAATTCTCGAAGAGTAGACATTCTTACTTCTCTAATCTTAACACCTAATGAGTTGGGATAACATTCTTTGTTTTTATCTACTAATGTTTGCTCCTTGTCCTCTCGAATTTCCTTACCACTCTTTAATCTCATATATTACGAGCAATCTATAAAAATTAAAATACTAGAGTTAAAACAAAATAATAAAAGTAGTAAAATAAAATAGAAGTAAACTAGCAATTTTATTTTCTTTCCCCGACAACGGCGCCAAAATTTATAAAGCTTGTCGCGGAGTTACAAATTTAACCACTACTTCGACTTATAAATAATATTTATAGCATAGGAAAGTAGGGATCGATCCCACAAGGAAAGATTATGTCAAAAGGCTAGTTTAATTCTAAATGATTTTACTACTCTAATTCATTGTTTCTTCTCTTTGTATTTCTAAAATAAATCAACTTTAAATAAAAACCTAAAAAAATACTCAATATTACTCCTAAATATTCTAGATTTAATTCTTCAAATAAAACAGTAAATAGCTATCCTAAATAATCTAGAAAAATTAAAAAAAAGAATAATAACTCAATCTTCAACTAAAAATCAAAGCAGAGAATAATAAACAGAAAATTAATATTAAAAATCAGAAACAATAACCTAAACTAATATTCTTCAAGTTTATAAGCTTATAACTCTAGAATTAATTAGTTTCAAAAAAATCAAAACAGAAAATTACTATGGAATAATAAAACAGAAAATTAAATCTAAAATAAGAAAATAAATAAACTGCACTAATATAATTACGAAATTAATTAACAAAATTATCCCAATTTAAGGATATAATTTTCTGGACTGAATAACACCTAAAAAACGTGAAATAAATATTAAAAACGAAATTTCCAGATTTATTGAAATAAAAACCTGCACATATCAAATTCACGAAATAATTCTGAAAAATTATTAAATAATTCCCAAAAATTACGAAATTAAATAGAGGCAGATTAGGACACTATATAAACCCTAGGACTGATTAAAAGTTGAAAAAAACAAAAAGAAACTATTTTTAGCCTAATTTTTAACAAACTGGTAATTAAACGATAAAACCGAATATAAATCAAATCTAAAATAATAACCACTCTAAAAATAAAAATCTAACTAATCTAAAATTACCAAGACACTCCTAAAAAACTATTCTCTTGGGGGGGTAAACGAAATTTACATCAAAGCTAATAATTATAGAATAAAAGTTGACAAAGTAAACAAATTAATTAAAAGCAACAAATAATTATCAAAAGATATCAAATTTATGAAAAATGCTTAGCATAATCTATATTCACCATGCAAATTAATATTTATCATTAACACACAAGTCGATTTCATCCATGAGTTAAACTGTAGAAGACACCCACCAGTAGATCTTCCCCGTTTTTCCTTATATTATAGTTTAATCTGGTCCAACCCTAATATAAATCCTACTAATTTGATAGCCCTTACTCCAGCACAAGAATTTAATCAAACTATAGTATTACGTATTAGAAAAACATCATTTAATGCTTTGTAACTAATTTACCAGCAAATCGATTTAACAAAGATCTATAACGATTACCTAATTAAAAGAGATGAATTTGAGCCATCGATGATTAATTAGGGTGATACTAATGCTTAAAAGGCGATAAGTTTTATGTATTAAAGCCCTTTAAACTATCATATGAATTCGTATTAAACTAACCAGCATGCATTCTAATTAATATAATACGAGTATGATGAACGATAAATACTAATCGCTATAGAATCATGAATATAAATAAACTAGACAATAAAGTATGAAACTTGTTTCAAAATAATCAACTTAGCATGGTTTCAAATAGATTATACCAAGCACAAAAAATTACTCACTTATATTAAAAATAAAATTACATAAATTAACCAAAGGTTTCATGTTTAATAATAAACTAAACAAAAGAAAAATTTAAAAAATAGAATAAGAATAATAGAAGACTACTTGACGTGGTGGTGAGGAAGGGAGCGAGTATGGTGAGGGGATGAAGACGGCATGAAGCTTGGGCGTGTGTATGGACTGATGATGGTGGAGGCGCGAGGCAGCCGTGGAGATTAAAGCGTGATGATGATGATGATGAAGTATGGTTATGGGTGATTTACGGTGAGGACGAAGAAGGTGTGAAGGTAGGATGATGATGGTGATGCGTGGAGATCTTTAGGGTTAGGCGTGTGTTATGAGGCTGCCGTGGTCGTGTTATATCTTATAGGATGATGATTGGGATTTTGATTTATAGTGAGGGTGATTAGGGTTAGTGAATAGGGTTTTCTTCTTCCTTTCTTCCTTAGATTTCTTCTCCCTCAAGACTTCTAACTCTTCTCCAACTCTTGAAACTCAATTAAATAATTATGAAAATAATATTTTCTATAAATTATTAATTTTGGATCGTCTTTATAGCCAAGCGTGTAAAATCCGAGCTTCAACGTCCTCTCTTCTCCTCTTTATTTTATTAATGCTAAACCAGAAAAATATATAAAATAAGGTAAAGTAGACAAAATAATATATATAATATAATCGAAATAATTATTAAAACAATGCATGATTTTTAACTTAACAAATTTCCCCACACTCATACTTTAGACGTCCTCATGTAAAGAAATCTTAGGCTCGACCTAAAAACTTACCTTCTTCTTTTCTTATAAAGTCATGCATAATTATAATATTCATACTAGGTCTTGGCTTGTTTTAAAAACAGTTTTATTGAAAATTAATTTGCTTTGCCTCCTACAAGTGAATAACTACTAGACATCCAACTACCATCAAAGAGTTCATTCATCAACCTCACAACATTTCCTTAATAAAATAACAAGATCAATAATCATTTATCTCTTTTAGATATGCATACACTAATCAAGAGGTCTAAAAAATTTATGATAGAAAAATTGAGGTATGATATGGCTATAGAGACAATTGAACTAGATAGAATAACTCATTGAATTGATTCTAAACTTGCCTTGTATTTATTTTTCTTCTTCTTTTTCTTCTTTTTTTTTTTTGTTTTCTCAAACTCCACTTTTGCACATATTCGAGGCCCATATAGGTCTTAGAAATTAAACACTCTCTGTCTCACACTCATCCGAATAGAGGTGCTGGAGCAAACATTTTATTAACATCATTACTTTTATTTATTTTAATGATTCACTAGTGTGGGAAGCAAGCTTTCCAGTGGTAGTATTGCCTCAAAGGGTGGCACTCAGTAGCGCATATCTCAAAGAGGTACTTGTCATTCCCGACTTTAATGAGTTATTCTACTAATTCAATAGTCTAAGAAATGGGCTAGGTCATTTTACTACCTCTGAAGCGGACATAATACATGACCAAATAAGATGAACAATTATGATAGTTACTCATTAAAGAGATATATAAGGATCAACTCAAACTTCTCTGAATGACAGCTAGCATGCTCAGGAGTCTTCACTCATAGAAGAATAAACTATAAATAGCTAAGAAAACAAAATTTTTTAATCAAGCAAGCCTAGCATGAACTCATATCATGCATCATTTACAAGAAAATTTTTTTTTTGAGAATAAATACTGTAGGAATTAAATGCAGGATGCATCCCCCCCACTTAATTCATGCATTGTCCCTAATGCATGCAAAAAGATTGAAACAGTGAAGATAAAAGCAAAATTAAATAGGTACTTCCCTAAAAACGTTGGGTTGCCTCCCAACCAGCGCCTTTGTTTATAGTCGTTGGCTCGACTTCATGAAGCTCCTGGATCCTCTAGTTGGATCTCTTCCACTAAATCATCATTAATCTGGTAGGGCACTTTTTGAAACTCAGCATGATCAAGACTCTTAGTAAGTACAGTCAAAAATTCGTCTTCATTGGACAAGTCATAAATATCTTGGGACAACTCATCAATAACATCAAGTGCACGCCCGTAATTCATATCGGCAGGGAATCTTATGGCATCAAAAATATTAAATTTAATCACTTCACCATCGAATTTCATAGTTAATGTTCCTTCATGCACATTAATTTTAGTCCTAACTGTTTTTAAAAATGGCCTGCCAAGCAAGATGGGAATATCATGACATGCATCACCTATGTTCATCACATAAAAATTAGTAGGAAACACAAGTTCATTCACTTGGACTATAACATTCTCTAACACTCCATCTGGGTGAATACTGCCCCTATCAGCTAATTGAAGCACTACACCAGTTTTCTTTAACTCTCCTAAGTTCAGTTTGTCATAAACAGACCTAGGCATAACATTATTGGAGGCATCCAAGTCAAGCATAGCCTTATCAAAGTAAAGATTTCCTATCTTACAAGGAACAGAAAATACACCTGGGTCTTTGTACTTAGGGGGAAGTTTCCATTGAAAAACTGCAGACATATTTTTCCCCACACTTACCTTTTCATTCCCTACTAATTTTCTTTTAGCAGTGCATAATTCTTTCAAGAACTTAGTATAATGAGGCGCCTATTTAATGGTATCGAGGACAGGTATGTTGATCTCTACCTTCCTAAATGTCTCTAATATCTCTTGGTTAGCCTCATTCACCTTAGAAGTAGGACTTCAAAATCTACTAGGAAAGGGTGGAATTAGCTTATAAGATTCTCTTTTCTTCTCTCCTATTTCCTTAGTAGTTTGATCAGATTCTGTGTCTAACTCTGGTTCAGCTCCTTTGACCTCTAACTCAAGCTCAACCTCTCTACTCTTCCTAAGCTCTTATAACTCTTTTTCACTCCTAAGTGTTATGGCACTAACATTCTCCTTAGGGTTGGGGTAAGGCTGAGATGGTAATCTATTTTGCATTTGAGCCTACAAGTTGCTAACTATGATATCAGTTGTAGTCTGTCTCTCTTGAACCTGCTTAACAGTTGTCTCCAAAATCTGAAACCTATCATCCATTTTCTTAAGGACTTGTTTAAGTAGGAAGTTGGTCCTATCTTGATTAGAAGGCTGATGAGATGTTTGGTCAAAATCAGGTGGATTGTTTTGAGGGCCATACCTAAAATTAGGGTGATGTCTCCATCCTTCATTATAAGTGTTAGAATAGAGATCATACCTCCTTTGACCTCAGTTAGAATAGATAGCATTAAGATTTCTCTCTTAAAGTGTAGGACATACATCAGTGGGATGCCCCTCAAGACAACAAATGTCACATATGACTGCTTTTTGTACTCCCCCAGTAATAATTTTATTCAACATAGTAGTAATATGAAATAACTGACTTTCTACAGATGAACTAGAACCAATCTCATTAACTTTTTTAATTTGTGACTCCCTAGTACCAAACTGCTGAGTATTTTGGGCCATTAGATTGAATAAACTTCTAGCATCTGCTGGAGTTTTATTAACTAGAACTCCCCCACTAGCAGCATCAACCATATTACGATCCATAGGAAGCAATCCCTCATAAAAATATTGAATCAACAACTGTTTAGTTATTTAATGTTTGGGACAACTAGCACACAATTTATTAAATTTTTCCTAATACTCGCAAAAAGCCTCCCCATTCATTTGTTTGATTCCACATATATCCTTCCTAATAGATCCAATTCGAGATGTTTGAAAAAATTTCTCTAAAAATGATTTATGCAATGCAGTCCATGCAGAGAATGATCTAGCAGGCATATAATACAACCAATCTTTAGCATTATCAAACAAAGAAAAAGGAAAGACTCTCAACCTAATTTGATCTTCAGGAATCCCCTCAGGCATCATAGCAGAGCATGTAATAAGGAATTCACTAATATGACGGGATGGGTCCTCTCCAGCTAATTCATAAAATTTAGGTAATAGATTGATGAATCCAGAGTTCAGTTTTAGAGGTTTATCTAATGCAGCATAAGTAATGGATATGAGTTGGATTTCTAGGTTAGGGGTGGCAAGTTCTCGAAGAGTAGACATTCTTACTTCTCTAATCTTAACACCTACTGAGTTGGGATAACCTTCTTTGTTTTTATCTACTAATATTTGCTCCTTGTCCTCTCCAATTTTCTTACCACTCTTTAATCTCATACATTACGAGCAATCTGTAAAAATTAAAATACTAGAGTTAAAACAAAACAATAAAAGTAGTAAAATAAAATAGAAGCAAACTAGCAATTTTATTTTCTTTCCCCGGTAACGACGCCAAAATTTGTAAAGCTTGTCATGGAGCTATAAATTTAACTACTACTTCGACTTATAAATAATATTTATAGCATAGGAAAGTAGGGATCGATCCCATGAGGAAAGATTATGTCAAAAGGCTAGTTTAATTCTAAATGATTTTACTACTCTAATTTGTTGTTTCTTCTCTTTGTATTTCTAAAATAAATCAGCTTCAAATAAAAACATGAAAAAATAGTCAATATTACTCCTAAATATTCTAGATTTAATTCTGAAAATAAAACAATAAATAGCTATCCTAAATAATCTAGAAAAATTAAAAAAAAAGAATAATAACTCAATCTTCAACTAAAAATCAAAGCAGAGAATAATAAATAGAAAATTAATATTAAAAATCACAAACAGTGACCTAAACTAATATTCTTCAAGTTTATAAGCTTATAACTCCAGAATCATATCTAATTAGCTTCAGAAAAATTAAAACAGAAAATTACTGCAGAATAATAAAACAGAAAATTAAATCTGAAATTAGAAAATAAATAAACTGCACTAATATAATTACGAAATTAATTAAAAAATTACCCTAATTTAAGGATATAATTTTCTGGACTGAATAACACCTAAAAAACGTGAAATAAATATTAAAAATGAAATTTTCAGATTTATTGAAATAAAAACCTGTACATATCAAATTCACGAAATGATTCTGAAAAATTATTAAATAATTTTCAAAAATTACGAAATTAAATAGAGGCAGAGTAGGACACTATATAAACCCTAGAATTGATTAAAAATTTAAAAAAAGTAAAAGAAACTATTTTTAGCCTAATTTTTAACAAACTGGTAATTAAACGATAAAACTGAATATAAATCAAATCTAAAATAATAACCACTCTAAAAATCAAAATCTAACTAATCTAAAATTACCAAGACACTCCTAAAAAAGCTATTCTTTTGGGGGGTAAATGAAATTTATATCAAAGCTAATAATTGTCGAATAAAAGTTGACAAAGTAAACAAATTAACTAAAAGCAACAAATAATTATCAAAAGATATCAAATTTATGAAAAATGCTTAGCATAATCTATATCCACCATGCAAATTAATATTTATCATTAACACACAAGTCGATTTCATCCACGAGTTAAACTGTAGAAGACACCCACCAGTGGATCTTCCCCATTTTTTCTTATATTATAGTTTAATTAGGTCCAACCCTAATATAGACCCTACTAATTTGATAACTCTTACTCCAGTACAAGAATTTAATCAAATTAGAGCATTATGTATTAGAAAAACATCATTTAATGCTTTGTAACCAATTTACCAGTAAATCGATTTAACAAAGATCTATAACGATTACCTAATTAAAAGAGATGGGTTTGAGTCATCCATGATTAATTAGGGTGATACTAATGCTTAAAAGACGATAACTTTTATGTATTAAAACCCTTTAAACTATCATATGAATTCGTATTAAACCAACTAGCATGCATTCTAATTAATATAATACGAATATCATGAATGATAAATACTAATCGCTATAGAATCATGAATATAAATAAACTAGACAATAAAACATTAAACTTGTTTCAAAATAATCAACTTAGCATGGTTTCAAATAGATTATACCAAGTACAAAAAATTACTCACTCA
Organism: Carnegiea gigantea; assembly: GCA_029747015.1. Taxonomy (NCBI): domain Eukaryota; kingdom Viridiplantae; phylum Streptophyta; class Magnoliopsida; order Caryophyllales; family Cactaceae; genus Carnegiea; species Carnegiea gigantea. The sequence goes on from JAKOGI010000378.1 coordinate 415,668, forward strand.
TATTAAAAATAAAATTACACAAATTAACCAAAGGTTTCATATTTAATAATAAACTAAACAAAAGAAAAATTAAAAAAAATAGAATAAGAATAATAGAAGACTACTTGACGTGGTGGTGAGGAAGGAAGCGAGTATGCTGAGGGGATGAAGATGGCGTGAAGCTTGGGCGTGTGTATGGGCTGATGATGGTGGAGGCATGAGGCAGCCGTGGAGATTGAAGCATAATGATGATGATGATGAAGTATGGTTATGGGTGATTTACGGTGAGGAAGAAGAAGGTGTGAAGGTAGGATGATGATGGTGATGCGTGGAGATCTTTAGGGTTAGGCGTGTGTTATGAGGCTGCTGTAGTCGTGTTATATCTTATAGGATGATGATGGAGATTATGATTTATAGTGAGGGTGATTAGGGTTAGTGAATAGGGTTTCCTTCTTCCTTTCTTCCTTAGACTTCTTCTCTCTCAAGACTTCTAGCTCTTCTCTAACTCTTGAAACTCAATTAAATAATTATGGAAATAATATTTTCCATAAATTATTAATTTTGGATCTTATACTTCCAAGCTATGTATACTGGCACTAGATATGCCCACATTGTCTAAGCCCAAAATACTTGCAGCCCAATCAGTAAAATATACGTCGTGGAAATTACATAGATAATATGGAGCATTGATCAAGAGTTGCGTTTGGTTTCTCAAGGTCACATGTTCAAGGTGCGCTAACAAGTAGTTATTAATTTTCTTTAAAAAATTTCAACTTCTTATCCGTTTTCTTCTGTCTTTGTCCCCCCCCCCCCCAAATATTTGCTTAGTTTTATAAACCTATTGTTTACAAAATAGAATTTTAGTTATCTTGTCCATTTTTTTAAAAAATATATTCTATCAATCAAAGTTCCAATAAAACATATTCTATTGTCCACAACATGTCAAGTAATTGTTCACAAAATATGAACCCATTGTTCAAAAAATAAACCTTTTATGCTAGTAATGTTCCATTATTCACCAAAAATCTTAATTTTTTAAGAAAAAATATATTATATCATTCAAAGGTTCAATAAAAAAATATATATTTTTTTCACAGAAAATGTTAACCTACTGTCGATAAAACATTAGCTTATAGTTCACAAAATATAAGTCTATTGTTCATAAAATTGTTCTATAACACCTCCAATTTCCTATTTATTTATTTTAATGAATTAATCCAAGAGTTATCACGCAGCAGGGATACCTGAGGGGTGTTATCGTTGTGTTTCAATAAGGAACACAAGGTGGAGGTAGTAAGGATAACAAACAAACCAAACTAATATGAAAAACCTCATTGAGCTTCATTAGGCTAAACATAAAAACCTTGAAATGAAAATGTCAAACTCATACTTTAAATAAACTCATCATGTTAATTAGTCCTTGCAAATAAAGAGTCATACCCCCAGAACATCATCTAAAAACAAAGCGTTCAAAAAGTGAGTTGGGAATACTTAATAATGTAAACTAAGGAAAATTTGAAAACTTTAAGAAACAGTTAACATTTTTCAGGGAGGGCAATTATTTTATATACAAAACCTTTTTGAAACTTATAGTTTTTCCAGGGCAAAAACAACATTATTTTACCAAAATAAGATACTTAACCAATCACTCCAGAGTTACGTAGGGAAGAAGTAGCACATGAATCATGTTTTCAGTTTAGATAGTTCTGATCTGATGGCATACACATGAATAGGATATTGGGCAACCATCCAAATAGGCTTTTAGTCATCTTTACAATGTTACCTTTAGTGACCAGCTATATAAAGAAGAGAATGCGTTTCTCAAATAGAAATATCAAAATAACCCAAACCTGGTTGACAAGGACAATTGTCCAACAAAATAACCAAACTAGGTTAACATGCTAACTGCTCAGCAGGATTACAGAATGCCATCAAATAAAAAGGAGAACAAGAATTCTCTCAAGAGAAATCCACTTATGAATTATTTAAGTCAACATGACTTTACCTTAAACTTTCTAAATAACAAAATCAGCGTACCCATTACCAAACATAGCAGTTGAAAATACTTAAGGATTTCAAACACGTTTGGGCATTGGAATATAGCCCAATAATAGGAAAAGATCAGATCACATATAACCAAAAAAGTTTACCGATCAGTAAATATTGCTTTGAAGGCTCCATACTTTATGTTACCTTTTCAACTATGGCCTCGAGCTGAACCTAACAAGAAAGTTTAAACCATAATTAGTATAAAGTACTTCTGGATTGTCCACGATGATTGACCTCACATACACACCCTAATCATGCAAAACCACTGATCATCGCCTAGGTTTAAATTTCCATCTTGTTATCCGCACGGTCGGGTTTTAAGGTCATGTTTAAACATTGATATAAATTCATTCAGTGGTCTAGTTAAGGTTCAAGATGCCATTTAAAAATCCCAGGAAGATAACCACAAGTTCTATTTCTACGACTCTATCAAAATTCTTATGATATCAATTTGAAAAGAAGCCTAGATTTAAATGGATACAAACTGAAGTTTGGCGCAAGTTTAGAAAAACTGATATATATTTCTTGACATACACATCGAAATCATGTGATTCAATATTTAGGGAACCGTAAACGCCTAAGTTACCTCATACCCAAAAATTAAGTCGAAATACTCTCCCCACAATTCCCAGCAGAGGATAGAATTTGATCTTAGTTCCTGGTTAAATTCCAGCAGAGCAAACCTAGGGTTTTGGGTTAATTTGATAGGACTATAAGGCTCCAAATAGAAACAAAAGTTTTATGCTAGATGCATGCCATCATTATGAATCCAAATACTCTTTAATGGTTTGAAATTTGAAACATTAGAAATGTGAAAATTTCGAGAATTAAACATAACTTCTACAAAATCGAAATTGAAATCTCAAGGCAAATATATTATATTTAGGCTTTCTTTATTCCATTAATAGAATAAGCAATGTTGAAAAGAGACAAGACGAAAAGGAATTGGTGTGAGAGAAGTGAAAGAATTCACAAGGCTGAAGGGACAACAAAAACGTGTTGGAGGAAGGAAGCAAGTTGAATGAGTTAAGCCATGCATGATCATGTATCTATAGAGATATTAGGAGTCTACAATTTGGAAGATTTGGTCCAACTTTGCATGTTCTTGGATTCATATGGCTGAGATACCTCTTTTTTAAAAAAAAAAAAAAAATTTGGGTGCACTTTGTTGAACGGTAAATTTACCTATTTTACGTGCCTCTTTCACCTACTTTTCGCTCGTATAATAACTTAATCTTTAGAATTTTTACTCGTTTTATTTATGTTTTGTAGGAAATAACTCTAAATCGAGCAAACGTCGCGGAAAGGGACAAAGATGGGACAAAACGATGAAAATCAGCGAAAACGGGCAAAACACAGCAGAGAAGGACAGTGCACGGCCGACCTGTAGGGAGGCACGACCGTGCACTGGCGGCAGAAGCCACGCACGGCCAGGCGCACGGCCGTGCGTGGTGGCGCACGGCCAGGCGCACGGCCGTGCGTCAGGCCTGGGTTCGCGATAAAAGCCCCTTTTTCGGGCGTTCATGGGGAGTTCGTTCGGGGTTTCTCCTTGGGCGATTCTTAGGGTAGTTTAGGTTAGGTTTATCCAATAAAAACCTCAATAGGAGGATTAGATTAGGATTGTAGTTTGTATTTTGGGATTCAAGCTTGTGGATCTCAAGTTCTTCAATCGATTCAAGCATAAGTTTCCCTCTTCCTTTTCTCTATTTATTTCATTGTTCTTGTTTATGTTTTGTTAGTTTTAATTCTTGTATTTGTTTTGCTTAAGTTTATATGTTTAGTTTTTGTTGTTAATATATGTTATTTACTTGTTTAAATTCGTTTGATTTCATTTCCTTCGCTTTGTTCTTCAAGTTTATGTTCTTGTTTGTTAGTTTAGGTTTTCATGCGTTTTTCATGATTTGTTGGTAGATTGTGTTGGCTTGGATTGTGATTAGCCTCTTGATGGCTAATTGATCTTGTACTAGGCATAGCCATACCCAATCTATGCCTAGAACCTAGAGATTTCCTTCACGCCCGCCAAGTGTTCGATGAAATGCCTGAGAGGGCTTTCATCCATATTATTGGGCGATTGACTTATGCTGAGAGGTGAGGTCAATTAGCTAGTGTGGGAGAGGGAATAGCCGAGTTCGGGACATGAAAATAGTATCCGAATCGAGTTAGGTCCGGGGTTGCTAGTTTTGTGGTCTAATTCGCCTAACCCCACGAAAGTAGGTGGTTACACGAGTTAGACTAGCTCATGACCCTTGAGAGAGGGCTTGGGTGGTCTTTGATGGTGCAACCGACCATCTCTTGTTCATAGTAT